>JAOPSE010000016.1:41889266-42057834 GCA_029449295.1 Zea luxurians
TGAGAAGTCCCGCAAGCAATGAAAGAGCGGAAGAACAGGGCCAAGAAGATCCGTGGTGTCAAGAAGGTGAGCTATCTACTTATCATGATACTTGTGACATGCAGCCCTCTTGTGCAGTTTATATTACTTACTGTGCCACTTGTGCTTACATGTACTAATGTGATACATGTTTTACGTCTTTTACAGACCAAGGCTGGTGATGCCAAGAAGAAGTAAACATTCATTTATATTTCTGTATTACTGTCTGAACTCTGGGTGGTCGTCTAGTTGCAATGTCATAATTATGGTCGTGTTAGGTTTTGTTCCGCACTCAGCACTAAGTGAAGTTTTGTAATTCCTGGATGTGAACCTACCCGAATTGGCTGTAGCATGTTGTGAGATGAGAAGGCTATTTTGTCATGCAGTTGTGTCATTTGCAAGCCAATCCATTTTGTCAGCTTGATCGTGCTGACTTTGCGCCAGTGAACAGTGATTGTCATGAACTAGTTTTGGGTTTCAGTTCGGTAGTTGTTTCGACCTTTGTTTTCCAGGCTAGTCTATTTTTCTTACAATTGTTGATGCCTTAATGGCATGAGTTATCATTTGGAACAAGTATTTGTTAATGTCCATGGTGCACACACGATAGTTACACGCCCTTATAGGTACATCATCATCCAGGAACAGGAGCGCATTGATAACTGTCTGATCATCAAGAGGAGCACAATGAACAACTGTCTGGTGCCGACGTCAGTTCCTGTTCTTGATGGCGCTTGACCATGTTCCCGGGCATGGAGGACGACGGCGTGACGGCCTTCCGGATCTTGAAGAGGTTCCACGCCGTCCCCACGGCGTGGCCGGCCGTCGCGAACGCGTCTTGGGTTGCCTCTCCTGCGTTCTCGCCGTACCTGAATCGGCCGCATGAAACAATCTTCTACCCAAATTTCGTTTTTTTAACCGACATTCGAGTGTTCTTACCTCCTGGACACTGCACCAGCGACGACATTCGAAGTTGCAGCGAGTGACTTCTTCTCGGCGGTCTCTACCGCATCCATTACTTTGTCTGTCACGCACGGAAAGGCAAGGAGTGATCCACATAGTTTGGGACATCTCATACATTATTCCACACCGAACATTATGCTTTCAAAAGCGGTAGGCGGCAGCAGCGGCAGCAGCAGGGCACTCACTGATGGCGTCAAGAGATGCCAGGATCACCTCGCCGGGCACGGTGGCGAGGAATGCTCTCCCTTGCTTGGAGCGGATCAGCGGCGCCGCCATGGACCCGGTCACCGAGATGACCGTGTCGAGCAGCGACTGGCTCATCTTCTCGGTCATCTCCGACAGCTTCCTGACCCTGAGGAGACAAGGCAATCAGCAAAGCTTGCTATTAACATGAGCATAGACAGTAGATGCACGACAAAAGAAAGCATGCATAGCTTCTTGAGTTACCTCTTGAGACTCTTGTTGACTGCTCCAGGCTTGGTGTTCCTGTCGGCGCCACCAGCGGCGTCGACGAATCTGCCCCGTGCGCTGCCGGCAGCCTGTGGGCGGAACAGATCGGCTCCTCTCTGAACCTGCAAGCAACCAACAATGATCCGGGACGTGAGACATGACGCACAGCAAAGCTATTCTCCACTGGATGGACTTGTCACTTGCCACAGAGCACGGGAGGGGCACTGGGCAGCGTACAGAAACAGAAGCACCTGGCTGGCGTAGGCCTCGCTGCACATGAAGATGCCCTTCACGAGCTGGCCGGTGCCCGCGGCGATGGCCTTGGCCAGCACGCCGTTGTAGCCTTCCACCCTCGGCGCGAACTCGTTCCAGTAGCCGTCCCCCGACGCAGCAACCGGCCCCCGGCTGCGGCCGCGTCCTGGATCCCTTGGACGACGGGACCACCGCCCCGGAGGAAGGCGCGGAGAAGCAGGCGTTGGAGCGAAGCAAGCCGTCGAGCGACGCCAGCGCGGAGGCGTCGGCGCCGGCGCCGGCGTTGAAGGTGACGCCGTAGTTGAGGAACGTCCCGTCCTTGTCCGCCGGCAGCGTGAAGAGGTAGTGCAGGGGGTCGAGCCTGACGACGGGTCTCGTCCGCGCCAGCGGCCAGCCCAGGTCCCTGCCGACGCGCACCGCGGTGGCCACGGCCACGTCGTCCTTGGTCAGCCTGACGACGGCCAGGTCCCCGCGCGCGAGCTCGACCGGGCCGTCGGATGAGCCGGCCAGGAGGTGCACGGACGCGCCCGGGACGCGCAGCAGCGTCTCCTCGTGGATGCCCGCGGCCTGGCGGACATGGCGGCGCCACAGCAGCCCATGCTACTACTACGTACCGAGCGGGACGAGTGATTCAGATAACTGAGGCCGCGATGACTGATGACAATATAAGTGTTAGGCAGACTACGAAGATGGTCTGAAGGACGTTCTGCCAGAAACATGTTTATGTATGTATCCTATCGGACTGGACGATTCGAATAATTCCTTGAGGCCATTGCTTTCTCATTCCTTTGCGGCGATCGCCTTTATTCCATCCTTCTCGGCTAATACATTCGCTTCACATCCCCAAAGCCAAAGAATGGTAATGGATGAATGGAATAACAGCCGTTGCCGTCCAAACATTCGGTTGATGTAGATGTAGTAATCGAGGGTAGGGTTAAGATGGTGGCTGATCAACAGTTCATCTGAAACCGAACTAACAGTTGTGCAAGCTAGTTTTTACAGCCCAGAGCGACAGAACCGACTCACTGAGTTAGCAGCAACTGTCACCTTTGGTAACGAAGCAGATCACACAGATGCAAGAGGCACATAAGCAGCCATATGCAGCATCAGAAAGCAGCACTGTGAAACACTGTATTATGTTGATGGAATAGCCAACCGAATAAGTGAACGGATATTTTGTAAAGGAAGAGCAATACATATAGGGGGAAAAAAATGAGCCAGTACCCTAACACGAAAAACAGGAATAAAATGAGGGGCCCGAGAATCTAATGTGGCGTTTGGTTTCTCAGTGCTAAAACTTTAGTACCTGTCAATAGCACTATACTAACTGTGTCGTCACGTGGCCAGAGAAGACAATATCCTCCAAGGTATTAACGGTGGGTCCAGACCCCGTGGAAAAGTGCCGAACCCCTACATGTACGGACGGGACCCTCCGGACAGGATCCAGGACCTCCGCGGGTACGAACCGGACCCCTGGGACGGGTGCCAGACCTCTCTGTGTGGGGTCCGGTCCACTCACAACAGGGTCCCGGGATTCCAAGACAAAGAATACCCAGGCCTTAATCAAGGCCAGGCGGGGTCCGGTGCTGACACGTGTCCGGACCATACCGCGTGCGCTTCTGCTCCCCGCTCAGGCGGAGACCTAATGCTGCCACGTGGCCTACTGCCCATGACGTAAGCCAGCGGACGGAGCCTGACATAAGGCCTCTGGGCCGCGCGACCTCTACATTTATTGCGGATAAGGCGCGCCGCCTGTCTATTCCACTGGCAGGCGATGTGCCGCCCTCAGCATTAAATGAGCAATGTCCACTCCACTGGCAGGCGATGTGCCGCCTCAGCATTTAATGAGCCCTGTCCACTCCGCTGACGGACGACGACTAGGCCATCTTACAGACGGCGTGCCTGTCCATTTCGTTGGCAGGCAATGCGCCCATGCTACCGCATGCACTGCACTCATCATGACGCGCGCGTACCAAGGAAGCTGCGGCGGCATATCAACACTGTATGCACTACGGACATTATGGCGCTCGGAGATCACCCTGACGTTACAGGCAGTAGTTACTTCCTTCCATTTTGCCCCTGGGCCCACATGTCGGGGCTCAGCATCCTTGTATGTGCCCCCCTTGAGCTATAAAAGGGAGGGCACACGACGTTACAAGAGAGACCCAACTTAGGCTCAAGCTCACTTAGACACTCAGCCTCACAAGTTCATACAAGCTCTCAAGCTCAATACATCACACATTGGAGTAGGGTATTACGCTCCGGCGGCACGAACCACTCTAAACCCTTTGTAAGGAAAATGAACCCCGAGCCATTTGGCTAATTGAGTTTTGGTGTTTGATGAACAACACAATCCGTGAACTAATAAGTTTTCTAGTGTTTGTATTTGTAGTTCACAGGATGCGAAGAGAATTGGACCAAGGCAATGAGGATGCAACACCTCAAAAGAAGACATAAAAAGATGCATAGGAGTCCAATACTCAAGAACAAAGAAGCCCGAAGAAATCAGCGAAGAAATCCAAGATAAGGGCTGTCAGCCAGCGCCTGGTGGCGCACCGGACATTGGTGTCCGGTGTGCACCGGACTGTCCGGTGAGGCACCGGACAGTCTGCGCAGAGAGGCCGCAGACAGGCGCTCTCTGGCTGTAGCACCGGACCGTCCGGTGTGCACCGGACTGTCCGGTGTGCCAAACGGGCAGACGGCAACGGTCGGATCCAACGATCGACTGCTACAGGCGCCAACGGTCGGCTGACGTGGCGTGCACCGGACACTGCACAGTAGATGTTCGGTGGTGCACCGGACTGTCCGGTGCACCCGACGACAGAAAGCTGCTGCTTTCTGTCCAACGGCTAGTTGGGGGTGTGGAGGCTATAAATACCACCCCAACCGGCCATTCTCAAGTGTGAGAGCCCAAGCAACATACCAAGACACATAGTGCATATTTCCAAGTGCTCAAACACCCAAGTGCTTAATAGAATCACTCGGTGATTAGCGTAGGTGCTTTGCGAAGTGCTTAGGTTAGTTAGACCGCTTTAGCGCTTGCTCTAGGTGAACCCTAGTTAGTTGAGTGAGTTTTGTAAAACCACACAACCCCTCGGCTCTTGCGCGAGCCGTTGTAATTGTACCGAGTGGGGCGAGAGTCTTGCGAGACCGTGACAACCGCGTTTGTGTCACGACCGCCACCGTGTACCGGAGGGGAACGAGGCCCGCGGCGTTTCGGCCGGAAGCTCGATAGTGGAGACGGCGGGGAGCGTCCGAGAGGAGCCGGAAGCGGAGCACCACTTGCGTGTGGAGAAGGCCCGCGGCTCTCTACGAAGTTACTCGACCGTGGTGCTTGGCCCTCGCGTGGGCTTCCCTTTGCGTAGGGGCACCAACGAGGATTAGTCGGGACCTTGCGTGGTTCCGGATACCTCGGTAAAAATACCGGCGTCATCCACGAGAGTCTGCTTCTCTACTTAGCTCTTTACATTCCGCATTTATATTAAGCATTTAAGTTTCAATCTTGAAGTCATACTTATTTAGTGTAGATTGAAACTTAGCCTTTGCGGTAGAGATAGCAACACTTAGACAAAACCTAGTTTGCACATTCTAGTTTTGGTTATTTGCATAGGTTTTGTTCTAGGGTTTTAATTGTGGCCTAGTTTAGTAAAAGTTTTAGAAGTCCTAATTCACCCCCCCTCTTAGGCGTCACCCGTTCCTACAAGTGGTATCAGAGCCCGGTTTGGCTCATTTGAAACGCTTTAGCTTCACCGCTAAAAGAGCCGACGCTTTTTAGAGGAAGGGATGGATACCCATAGGCCACCACACTTCGTCGGCACTAACTTCCCATATTATAGTGCTAGAATGGCTTGTTACCTAGAGGCCGTTGATCTAGGTGTTTGGAGAGTCACTCGTGACGAGATGAAACCCCTCAAGAATCCCGAGAAACCCACCACGAGTGAGGAAAAAGAAATCCATTTAAATGCTAGAGCCAAAAATTGCTTGTATGAATCTCTTAGCATGGATATTTTTAATCAAGTATTTACCTTGAAAACTGCTAATGAGATTTGGCTAAAATTGCATGAGCTCCATGACGGCACATCCAATGTCCGTGAGCAAAAACATTGCCTAGTCTTAAATGAGTATAATTCTTTTGCCATGAAAGATGATGAGCTTGTTAGAGACATGTACTCTCGTTTGAATCTAATAATTAATGAGCTCAACTCTACTGGCATTAATAAGCTAGGTGATGCGGACATTGTGAGGAAGATTATCTCCCTGCTACCACAACAAAGATATGAGAGCATCATCACCATTCTTCACAACATGGAGGACTTGAGCAACATGACCCCGACCATCGTGATTGGGAAAATCGCGGCTTTTGAGATGTCACGAAAAAATGAGTCGGGGAGAGGAGCCAACTTCCTCAAGACCATATGCTTTTGCATGTGATGAAAGGAAGGGCAAAAAGAAGGCTCCCACTCCAAGTTCCTCAAGTGAAGAAGAGGAAGAAGAAGAAGAAAGTGATGATGATGAAGATAATCAACCATGCACATCATCCTCCGAGGACGAAGAAACAATCCGACGCGTCGGAAAGGTAATGAGGATGATCCGCAAGATTAATCTAATGGGTGTGCCCTTGCAGGTCGAGGATCTTCTCTTTAACATTGACAGGAAAAAGCAAAGGAAGAGAGGATGCTTCGCATGTGGGGAGAAGGGCCACTTCAGGGACAACTGTCCAAATATGGCCAAACCCAAAAAGGAGAGGAGCAAAGGCAAGGCGCTCACAAGTGTTAGAACTTGGGATGATTCTTCAAGTGAAGATGAACCTCCAAGGACGCGCAGCCATCGATCCTCGTCACGATCATCACGGTCATCACACAAATGTCTTATGGCAAGAGGTAACAAAAGCATTCCATCCTCTAGTGATGAAAGTAGTAGTGATGATGAAGGTGAGGGAAAGGCCTCTCTAGAAGAACTTGCAAAAGCCGTAGAATTTTTCCAGGATGTTTGCACTAAGCAAAAAGCTCAACTTAAAACTTTGAAAAATAAGTTGGTTAGCTCTCAAAATGATTACAAAGGTTTGCTAGAAAAATTTGAAACTTTTGCAAACTTAAATAGTGAGCTATCAACTAAAATTGAGCTATTAGAATCTAGTGCTCCATCCACTGCTACCGACGATAGCCTTATTAAAAAGAATGAAAAACTTAAGGCTAAGTTAGCTAGCTCCCAAGAAGCTATTGAAAATTTGCTAGAGAAAATGGAAATTCTTAGCATACACAACAATGAGCTAACTACTAAGCTAGAAAACATTGGTAGCACCCCAGCAGCATCTTTAGTTGAAATACCTGAAATAATTAAGAAAGATGCTTCTACTTCCTGCTTTGATTTAATTGATGATTCTAACCCTGCAACCAAGTCGTTGTTGAGAATATTGTTGTAGAGACATGTTCGGATGAGGTTGCAAAGGAAAATGAACAATTAAAGCAAGAAGTGGCTCGCCTTAGAAAGGCTTTGTATGACAAGAAAGGCAAAGGCAAACAAATCCGACCTCCACAGGATAACACCACTGCGGGAAATTTGGAGACTTGGCAAAGTTGGGATGTATATCATGGGGTACATCATACTGGATCAAGTTTATTGCCAAGTGGGTTAGTGAAAACTTTGGACCCAAATTTCCCACCCATGACTGAGGTAACTAATTTTATTATATTTCTCGTTTTAGATATGCGTATCTATTTATCTTTTATCTAGTTTACCTTTCTTGCCTAGTATTACATTTGTTATGTACTTTTGTTTAAAATCATGCATACTAGGTAAATCATATGGTAGGATTGCTTGTTTTTAATTCATATACTTAAGCAAACCTACATGGCTTAAAATGTTTATTTAAGCACGACACATAGCTTTTATATCACTCCATAGTAAATGATGCATCAATTGAAAATTTTTGATTTCCACAAGTGTATCATTTAACTTATATGTGCCAAAGTTTGGATTATGGATAATTTGCCCCTCTTGATATCAAATCAAAGTGCATGTCTCCTACAAGTATTCAAAACTTGTATGCACACCTTTAGGGGGAGGTTACTCTATAATCTAACACTTTAAGACTAACACCTTTTCAAGTCTATTTCATGTGATAGTCTCATTGTAAGGAAAATGAAGTCCCCAAAGAAAGACAACAATCTTCCACTGCAAAATCTCCAAGAACTCTCATGTCTCTCAAGCTCACCATTGACTTTCAATTGGTATCTTTTGAGACTACATTTAGTATCATTTACATGTCTTCTCCAATATTTGACTAGACTATATTTCATATCATATGCTTCCATGTTGCTATAAATGCATAAGTAGTTAACTCATATTCTGTTACCTATGCATAAGGGAAGTTAGTCTTTTCAAATCATGTCTTGCACCTCTAATTTTTCACATGCTTTTTCCTAAGTAGAGGATCTCTGTCAGGGGGAGTATTTCTTCATCTCTAAAGGGGGAGAAAAACTCTTTGTAAAGGAGAATACTCATTTAGGGGGAGTAATCTTTTGAGGACTCCTACAACTGGTATCATTCATGGCTTAATTTAATACCCTTCTAGTGATATCATTTGATTCAATTCTTGTTGAGGGCAAGCTTTTATTTACTTCCTACATGCTTTTATTGTCTTCCTTTTCGGTGGTTGATGCCAAAGGGGGAGAAGTTTAGGGACCAAAGCAATGAAAACTATATCAAACACCAAACACCACCAATTTTAAATTTTATATCTACAAATGGTTTTTCAAGTGGTTTTGGTTATTTGGTCCAAAAATAGGAAGTAAGTGAATTATGGAGTTAGGGGGAGGCTTAAGTCCATAATATCACATTGTGGGGACAATCATGCATCTTAGCAAGTAAAATGCATATTTTCATTCAAATACTTGTATTATTTGCTTGCTTTGGTTGTGTTGTCATCAATCACCAAAAAGGGGGAGATTGTAAGGAAAATGAACCACGTGCCATTTGGCTAATTGAGTTTTGGTGTTTGATGAACAACACAATCCGTGAACTAATAAGTTTTCTAGTGTTTGTATTTGTAGTTCACAGGATGCGAAGAGAATTGGACCAAGGCAATGAGGATGCAACACCTCAAAATAAGACATAAAAAGATGCATAGGAGTCCAATACTCAAGAACAAAGAAGCCCGAAGAAATCAGCAAAGAAATCCAAGATAAGGGCTGTCAGCCAGCGCCTGGTGGCGCACCGGACATTGGTGTCCGGTTTGCACCGGACTGTCCGGTGAGGCACCGGACAGTCTGCGTAGAGAGGCCGCAGACAGGCGCTCTCTGGCTGTAGCACCGGACTGTCCGGTGTGCCAACGGGCAGACGACAACGGTCGGATCCAACGGTCGACTGCTACAGGCGCCAACGGTCGGCTGACGTGGCGTGCACCGGACACTGCACAGTAGATGTCCGGTGGTGCACCGGACTGTCCGGTGCACCCGACGACAGAAAGCTGCTGCTTTCTGTCCAACGGCTAGTTGGGGGTGTGGAGGCTATAAATACCACCCCAACCGACCATTCTCAAGTGTGAGAGCCCAAGCAACATACCAAGACACATAGTGCATATTTCCAAGTGCTCAAACACCCAAGTGCTTAATAGAATCACTCGGTGATTAGCGTAGGTGCTTTGCGAAGTGCTTAGGTTAGTTAGACCGCTTTAGCGCTTGCTCTAGGTGAACCCTAGTTAGTTGAGTGAGTTTTGTAAAACCACACAACCCCTCGGCTCTTGCGCGAGCCGTTGTAATTGTACCGAGTGGGGCGAGAGTCTTGCGAGACCGTGACAACCGCGTTTGTGTCACGACCGCCACCGTGTACCGGAGGGAACGAGGCCCGCGGCGTTTCGGCCGGAAGCTCGATAGTGGAGACGGCGGGGAGCGTCCGAGAGGAGCCGGAAGCGGAGCACCACTTGCGTGTGGAGAAGGCCCGCGGCTCTCTACGGAGTTACTCGACCGTGGTGCTTGGCCCTCGCGTGGGCTTCCCTTTGCGTAGGGGCACCAACGAGGATTAGTCGGGACCTTGCGTGGTTCCGGATACCTCGGTAAAAATACCGGCGTCATCCACGAGAGTTTGCTTCTCTACTTAGCTCTTTACATTCCGCATTTATATTAAGCATTTAAGTTTCAATCTTGTAGTCATACTTATTTAGTGTAGATTGAAACTTAGCCTTTGCGGTAGAGATAGCAACACTTAGACAAAACCTAGTTTGCACATTCTAGTTTTGGTTATTTGCATAGGTTTTGTTCTAGGGTTTTAATTGTGGCCTAGTTTAGTAAAAGTTTTAGAAGTCCTAATTCACCCCCCCTCTTAGGTGTCACCCGTTTCCTACACCCTTGTGTGTTCTTGAAAGGGAAATAGGGTCAAACCTTTTCCTAAATGATTTTGGTGGTTGAATTGCCCAACACAAATAATTGGACTAACTAGTTTGCTCTAGATCATACATTCTATAGGTGCCAAAGGTTCAACACAAACCAATCAAAAGAACAAGTTAGGCTTCAAAAAAAAGGAGCAAAAAGGAAACCGAAGTGTGCCCTGGTCTGGCGCACCGGACTGTCCGGTGCACCAGGGTGATTCAGCTCAAACTCCTCAGCTTCGGGTTCTCCAGGCGCAGCTCCGCTATAATTCACAGGACTGTCCGGTGCACCAGCGGGCAACGGCTACCTGCGCGTAACAGTCGACTCTGCAAAGTGAACAGTGCAATTCAGATGTCAGAGCAGATGGTCAGAGGGGCACCGGACTGTCCGGTGCCGCATGAGGACAAAGCCTCCAACGGTCGACCAGCTCCAAGCCCTAACGGGAGCATGACGTGGCGGCACACCGGACACTGTCCGGTGCGCCCATCGCCAGCAGACTTCTCCAACGGCTACAATTTGGTTGGTGGCTATAAATACCACCCCAACCGGCCACTTCAAGGTGTGGGAGCCCAAGCAACATTCCAAGTCATATAGTTGACATATCCAAGCCCTCCCAACCACCTCTATTCATTGATCCATCCTATGCGCAAGATTTAGGCCACTACAACCAACACAAGCGCCACAAAAAGAGAGCTAGCAAAAGAAAGCCTCTCGTGTGAGTCTAGCAAGAGTGCCTTGTGAGAATTATTGAGAGTTAGTGAGCACTACATTTTGTGATCATTTGTGCGTGGAGTTTTGACTCCCATTGAACTTCCTCCAAAGTTTTGGAGGCTTATAAAAGCTAGCAAGAGACACCAAAGAGTGTGGTGGTCCTTGCAGGGTCTTAAGTGATCCTTGATAAGAAGAAGAGCTCGCTGGTCTTTGGTGATCGGTGGAGAGAGGGAAAGGGTTGAAAAAGACCCGTACTTAGTGGACTCCTCAACGGGGACTAGGCCTTCAAGGGCCGAACCTCGGTAAAACAAATCACCCGTGTCTCGTGTGCTTATTACTTGTGATTTGTTTGTTCTTTCCCTTTCTAAGTTTTTCTTGCACTATTCTTTGCTAATACTATTTGGTGTTGCTTTAAGTTAAATTCTCATTTAGTGAAGCAACGCCTTGCAAGAAAGAACTTGTGTTATTGCTCTTCTTATCTAAGCCCTCGTGATTTATTCTCATAGACTTATTAGTAGTATTGATTTATCAATTCCGCATTATTTGAAAGCAATACTCCTTACAAGCGAAGGACTTAGTTTTGTACTCCGACAATTGTGTATCTTGTTCTAACTACTAATCAAGGGATCTAGTTAGGGTGTAAAGTTATAATTTTCAGGTTTCGCCTATCCACCCCCCTCTAGGCGACTTTCAATTGGTATCAGAGCTAGGCACTTCATATTGAGTCTAACAACTCGAAGTGATGGCTCAAAGAAGATCCCAAAAGAACAAGAAGACCAAGGAGAACAAGGAGGTAACTCTTGAGATATTACTTTCCGATTGTTCTAATTGTGATTCATGGGCTACTAGGGTACTAAATGCTTTTAGAACCGTAGATCCACAATTAGAACAAATCTTATACAAGAGTATTTTACCCCTAGTTATGATAGGAAAAATGCTTCCGACGAAGATCAAAGATGTATACGCTTAAACTATCTAGCTTATGACATCTTAAGTAGTTCTCTTAGCAAGAAGATTATCATGCCTTCATAATGAATTATAATGAATCTATTCGTGATGCACATGATATTTGGACTAGAATTAAAACTAAATTTAATGAGTCCAAACATGATAGTTCATTTGTGCTTCTACTTCCTTTAGTCTTTGTGATACTAACCCTTGCAAGGAAGAAGAAGAAAATAACCGATGGAGACCAAACGATGAATCCACCTCTCCAAGAGGTTTGTCTTCCCATTTCGATTCCCACATATGTTGTGTGGCTAATGAAAATGATAGCGGAAGCATAAACGAGGATGAGGAGGAAGAAAGAAGCTTCATGCAACTCTACGCTCGCCTAAACCAAGAAGATAAGGCGGTCATGCTCAAACTTCTAGAAAGAGCGAGCGAGCAAAGCGAAGCTCGTCAAAGGCTAGAAAATGTTCTCTCCATGAAAATGCTATACTTTGACGAGTTGACTAAAGAACATGAGGAGCTAAAGTGCTCTCATGTTGATTTGGTCCAAAGGTATGAAACTATTTCAATTGAGCAAGATAACGCTTTACATTGTATCGCTCAATTAGTAAATAGGAATGCCTTGCTTAAGGACCAAGTAGAAAAGCTAAAAGATGAAAATCTAGCTTTTCAAGAAAAATATGATATGCTTCTATATTCTCATAAAAATCTTATGGATGATCATATCATATTAAACATTGCTCATGAGGTTATAATAGAAAACTTAAAATCTCAACAACCTCACTCATGCACATGTATTCAAATTAAAACTATATTGCCATGTGCTAATGCTTGTTGTCTGTCGACAAGTAAATCTTCCTTTGAGCTAGAATTTGCAGGAACAAAAGATGATACATATCAAAAGCTCAAAGAAGAAAATGAGAGGCTAAAAATGAGCTTGACACAACTAAAAGGGAAGTGCATTGCTCAACCTTCTCAAGATAACCATGATCACATGGTGAAGAAGCTTGAGACGGGAACAATCGTGGCATGCACTAAATCCCTTGAAGAAAATGTCAAGGACTTGAGGATTGTCAAGAGGAAGGAACAAAAGAAGAAAATCAATACCTCTTCCAAGAGCCTCAACCACGCCTCCATAAAAGGTAACATCCAAGGTAATAATCAAGTCACACTTCACACTAAGAGAAGTAAGAAGTGTAGTGAATGCCTTGAAAAGGGGCACTCTATTAGGTCTTGTCCCTATATTAAAAATGACTTGATTATTAACAAGGATGATAAACTTTATTTTAAATGCTCTAAGAAGGGACACTTGTTTAGGTCTTGTCCCCATTTGAAACAAAAAGGCATAGTATTAGAAAAGAAAATATTCACTAACCATGTAGCAAGAAAGAAACAAGGAAAGAAGAAATCTTCAATACTTGAGGATCGCCTATGCTACATATGCCGAAAGAAGGGACATCAATGCAAGGATTGTCCCATTGGTGACAATCCCACTCCTAGCTTGTCAATTAATTCTCATGTAACTAGGCAACCCCAAATTGCAACTTGTACTAGAAAGGTAATGAGTTTACCTAGTGCTAGCACAAAGGACGTTTGGGTTCCTAGATCTTTGTTGACTAACCTTAATGGACCCATCAAGCGATGGGTATCAAAATATGCTTGACAAGCTTTGCAGGAGAAGGAGATGATATGAAGCTTTGGGGTGCTTGAGAGAGTTAATTCAATTCTTGTTAACTCAAGCTATCAATCTTCAATGATCTATATCCATGATTGACCCAAGGTTGTTTTTCAAATTACTATGTCTTAAACTCATATCATCTCGGGGAAAGTATTGATGTTGTAGGAAATAAAGAATTATCCTGTGCGGAAACAACAAGGCCTACAACATAGAGGAAAGCCAAAGGATGGTAACATTTATGCTTTTAAATGCAAGTATCTTAAATTATAATTTCTTATGTGTCTTGTGTAGTCACATAGAAAAGGAAAAGCACTTCAAATGTTTTTAAATTATGTCACCATTCTTTGAAGAAATTCCTCTCATATGGTAGATTGTATATTCTTCATTTCAATACCATGGCAATCTACATACTTTAAATTGTTGTAAGTATCTTATGGCATGCTTTTCACTAATCATCCTATTATTGCCATGATCTAGATATAGAGATATATTCCATGTTCTTAAAAGAATAAGGTGTCACGTAAGGAATTCAATTCCTTAGGACACTTATAAAGGGAATCTCTCTTTATATCTAGAAATCATGAGACTAATGTTTTTGTCTAAATAACCTAAGTAGTCTCACATGTAGAGAATAAGTTTCTCTTTAGAGATGCGTAATCTAACATGAAAAGAAAAGTCAATCCAATGATTTATGTTGTTTTGCCTCTTGCTTAAATTGGATATGATTCTTCTATATTTATCGCTCTCCGTGTTATGAATTAGATTTATTCCCATAATCGTAAAAAAAGTTATGCTAGTTTTGTAAGCAAAACTAAGCATATATCATGGAATAATCTAGCTCATATTATAAAGCTTCCATGTTTTAGTAATCCACTTTTCATTCCTTGTCAAAATGATTACAAAAAGGGAAACTTGTGCTTGTGTTACTAACCATGTATCTCCTGAGCTTACTTATGGAAATCTACAAAAGAGAGTGCATGTCTTAAGTCACAAGCCTCTAGGGTAACTCTTCACCCTAAGGGAGAAAGGTAAAAGCAAAGGTATGGGAACTCCTTTTCCCATCAATGGTTATTTACTCTAAATTATCTTATTCTACCTATGTGAAGAATAGATTCTTTATTGGACTTAATTTTTGCTAGGTGTGCATTCAATCTCGTTCTCATAAATGCATTAGTCCATTAGAATCTATTTCATGCCTTTGCTATATAAGTTCTCATATTGATTTGCTTCTAAGTGATGATTAATAAATTCAATATGAAGAAGTAAATTTCCTATGATTGATTAAAATGTTTAAAAGGTGCATATTCCTTTTTCTTAAAAGATGTGCACTAATGTTAAGAAGTTTACTTCATGTCTATGTGACTTATGGATGATGAATTGTTTATATTTCTTATCTAAAAGAAATCGTTCCTCATCAAATACTCCCCTGTGCTATTAACATCACTCTTGAGTATTTTCAATAAGTTTGGAAGGAAAAAGAATCAACTATAAAGGGAGGACACTCAAATGAAAAAGAAAGACATCAAGAGCAACAACACCTACTAGGATAATGAGATCTTCAAAACAATCAATAGTGTGGTTGTAAGCATTCTAAATCTTTTTCATTGTGAGAATACTAGGCATAAAATGTTTATTGCAAATTTTGTAAGCCTTGATCAAATTTAATAGTGCTTCTCCCTATTTATCTTTAAAAGTGAGTGCATCTATCAAAATTTTTCAATCTTGATGCATATCTTTAGGGGGAGCCTATTTCTATATCTTGATTATATTGAGACTAGCACTTTATCTTAGTAATCTCATATAGTCTCATGTATGAGAACAAGTTTCTCATAAGGCATGCTACTACATTTCAATCCAACTTGGTAAAATAATGTCACCTTTATCAAGGATTGTAGATTTCATTGTTAAAGTAGCATATTTACTGGATTCTCCCATTTTAAGCTTGTTTAATCATCTAATGCCTATGTTGTTCTTTTGATCGCATTTGTTGTGTGTTTGATCATTGAATAACTTCAATTAACACTTATGCTTCTTAGTGCCTCATGTAATTTCAATCGATATCTCTCTTGATATGCACTAAGTTAAAAGGAGAATTCATGATACATCTATGCAATTTGTGATCTTTTTGATATATGCTAACAATGACTTAGAAAAGGATCACTAGTAGCAGAACTCTCTCTTGTGCAAAATATTTCCATATATTGTCTTGGGTATAGGTTTTAAGCGACTAAGACTAAGGACAAAGCACAATGAAGAGAGCTTCTCTATGTGAAGGTACAAAAGGGTAGAACAACTTCCTTTCATTTTAACTTGTACCTAAATCTTCCTTTTTCCATACTTTCTTTGCATATCTTGTATAAAAGGAAGAGAAAGCATGTTCATGCATTAGCCCTGCTTCATACCTAGTTTAACTTCTCAAACATTCATTCTTGCATCTTTGTTAAAACTGGGTGAAGTAATTTTATTGTCAAAGAGCTTAAAGCTTAACCTTGTAACGAGGATAAGCTGCCTTTGTTCCAAAGGTGGATGGTCCTTAAGCCTCTTTGAAATCCTTAAGGGTAAATGCTTAAGATGTTTCTAACATGCTTTCATAAGTGCATAAACTGTCATAAGCATCACACTTATACTATGACACAATGCACTTCACATTCTATATGATATAAATATGTTCTCATTAACCTAATTATGTGCAATTGGCATTTAAGGCCAAAATATGTGTTCCACATATTTAGGGGGAGCAATCTATATTATATAGAACTATGATTATGCTTAATTGATATATCTTTTGATCATATGTCTATGACTAATGTGCTTTCAAATGTATTTTCATGCTTAGTCATAGAATTGAAAGGGAAATGGAGTATTTGGCAAAGACGACGCTTCCACTCAACTCCATTGGTATTATCCACTCTTTGCCGGTATTCCGCATGATTCTTCACCTTGGTATAATCTTCACTCATATTTATTTGTTTACCATTGGGGAGAACGTAAAAGGGGCTTATATTTCACTCACAAGTATCCGTTTTTGGCGATTCATGCCAAAGGGGGAGAAAGTATTAGCCCAAAGCAAAAGGACCGCACCACCACCAATTTTAAAAATGTAGTCTTTCAAATTTGGGTTAAGAAAAGATTTTTCAATTGGTATCTTATTTTTGATATATTTTCAAATTTGTACACCCTCTTCAAAATTAATATCTAAAACCCTCTTGAACACTAAGAGGAGGATTTCATTAAGGGGGAGTTTTGTTTAGTCAAAGGAAAAGCATTTGAAACAGGGGGAGAACATTTCAAATCTTGAAAATGCTTCTCAAAATCTTATTCATTTACCTTTGACTATTTGCAAAAAGACTTTGAAAAGAATTTCCAAAAGAGTTTGCAAAAACAAAACAAGTGGTGCAAGCGTGGTCCAAAATTTTAAATAAGAAGAAAGCATCCATGCATATCTTATAAAAAGAATATTGGTTTAATTCCAAGTAACCTTTGCACTTACCTTATGGAAACTAGTTCATTTTCGCACTTATATAGTTGCTTTGGTATGTGTTGGCATCAATCACCAAAAAGGGGGAGATTGAAAGGGAAATAGGGTCAAACCTTTTCCTAAATGATTTTGGTGGTTGAATTGCCCAACACAAATAATTGGACTAACTAGTTTGCTCTAGATCATACATTCTACAGGTGTCAAAGGTTCAACACAAACCAATCAAAAGAACAAGTTAGGCTTCAAAAGAAAGGAGCAAAAAGGAAACCAAAGTGTGCCCTGGTCTGGCGCACCGGACAGTGTCCGGTGCACTAGGGTGATTCAGCTCAAACTCCTCAGCTTCGGGTTCTCCAGGCGCAGCTCCGCTATAATTCACCGGACTGTCCGGTGTGCCACCGGACTGTCCGGTGCACCAGCGGGGCAACGACTACATGCACGCAACGGTCGACTCTGCAAAGTGAACAGTTCAATTCAGATGTCAAAGCAGATGGTCAGAGGGGCACCGGACTGTCCGGTGTAGCACCGGACTATCCGGTGTAGCACCGGACTGTCCGGTGCCGCATGATGACAAAGCCTCCAACGGTCGACTAGCTCCAAGCCCTAACGAGAGGATGACGTGGTGGCGCACCGGACACCATCCGATGCGCCCATCGCCAGCAGACTTCTCCAACGGCTACAATTTGGTTGGTGGATATAAATGCCACCCCAACCGGCCACTTCAAGGTGTGGGAGCCCAAGCAACATTCCAAGTCATATAGTTGACATATCCAAGCCCTCCCAACCACCTCTATTCATTGATCCATCCTATGCGCAAGATTTAGGCCACTACAACCAACACAAGCGCCACAAAAAGAGAGCTTGCAAAAGAAAGCCTCTCGTGTGAGTCTAGCAGAGTGCCTTGTGAGAATTATTGAGAGTTAGTGAGCACTACATCTTGTGATCATTTGTGCGTGGAGTTTTGACTCCCATTGAACTTCCTCCAAAGTTTTGGAGGCTTGTAAAAGCTAGCAAGAGACACCAAAGAGTGTGGTGGTCCTTGCGGGGTCTTAAGTGATCCTTGAGAAGAAGAAGAGCTCGCCGGTCTTTGGTGATCGGTGGAGAGAGGGAAAGGGTTGAAAAATATCCGTCCTTAGTGGACTCCTCAACGGGGACTAGGCCTTCGAGGGCTGAACCTCAGTAAAAAAATCACCTGTGTCTCGTGTGCTTATTGCTTGTGATTTGTTTGTTCTTTCCCTTTCTAAGTTTTCTTGCACTATTCTTTGCTAATACTATTTGGTGTTGCTTTAAGTTAAATTCTCATTTAGTGAAGCAACGCCTTGCAAGAAAGAACTTGTGTTATTGCTCTTCTTATCTAAGCCCTCGTGATTTATTCTCATAGACTTATTAGTAGTATTGATTTATCAATTCTGCATTATTTGAAAGCAATACTCCTTACAAGCGAAGGACTTAGTTTTGTACTCCGACAATTGTGTATCTTGTTCTAACCACTAATCAAGGGATCTAGTTAGGGTGTAAAGTTATAATTTTTAGGTTTCGCCTATCCACCCCCCTCTAGGCGACTTTCAGTTCTTGTGTTCATCGTCCATCTAGCTAGCAGGCAAAACGCTTAGACCCCTCCTCATCTTAGGATTTAGGGCGGGTGCATTTCGACACCTGGCCGGAGAATTTCCTCTCTGACATTTGGCGCGCCAGGTAGGGGGTTTAGGCTTTAGGTTTTTGCTTGTTTTCCTGCTCGACACCATGGTCCATATCGTCGAGCACCATGATTTCATGCCCGAGGATTTCATGGTGGAAGAGGCGGTTGCCTCTTCCACACCGCGGGCCACCAACCTCCCTGCGCCTGGTGCACCCACTGCTGTGCACTCTGCGCGGCAGCACACTCCCGCGCAAACGTCCAGAGCGTCTAGGGCTGCACCTGGGGCACTGTCTGCGGCCAGAGAATTGCTGCATCACCCTCCAAGCTCCATGGCCTCGCTAGAGGCCATGAAGCAGTGGCGTGATGATGTCGACCGTCTACTCGGCATGGCACACTCTCGCTCAACCAGGCACAGGCCTCGGTCGTCCCGGCGTCAATATGAGGCGTCGCGTCAGTGCGCTCGCCCTCGGTGAGGGCCGCACCGACCGAAGACCTGCGGGCGGAGCTCAACCGCCGGCGTGCGGGAGAGGACGCTCCAGTCTCTCTGGAGAGGTCTAATGACCTGCGGACAGAGCTCAACCGCAGGCGTGCGGGCAAGGATGCCCACGTCTCTCTGGAGAGGGCACGCGAGCGCCGACAAAACATCAAGGGTCGCAACCTCGACTACGACTTTGCTGCGGTTGCACCGCAGACCCCAATGGGCGCCCGGATCCAAGCGGGTGTCCCACTGGCCAGCGTGGGCTGCGCCGCACTGGCGGATCATTTCCGTGCGGCGACCTGGCCATCCAAGTTCCGGCCGCACTTGCTGGAGAAGTACGACGGTATGTCAAATCCGTCGGAATTCTTGCAGGTTTACGTCACCGCCATTATGGCAGCGGGTGGAGACACCGCCGTAATGGCAACATACTTCCATGTAGCCTTGTCTGGGCCAGCCTGGACTTGGCTCATGAACCTTACCCCAGGATCAATCTACTCCTGGGAAGAGCTCTGCACGCGGTTCACAGCGAACTTCGTCAGCGCTTATCAGCGTCATGGCGTGGAGGCTCACCTCCATGCAGTGAGGCAGGAGCCCGGGGAAACTCTTCGGGCCTTCATCTCCTGCTTCACCAAGGTACGAGGGACTATACCCCGTATCTCCGATGCTTCCATCATCACCGCTTCCCGCCAGGGGGTGCGTGATGAAAAGATGTTGGAGAAGTTAGCCACACATGACGTGGAGACTGTCACCACACTCTTCGCTCTGGCCGACAAGTGCGCCAGAGCTGCCGAAGGCCGTGCATGGCACTCGACACCACAGACCGGGGTTACCTAGACGGGTGGCTCGGGTGCCGTCGCTCACGACGGCAAAAAGAAGAAGAAGAATCGTGGCCACGAGAAGCCGTAGACTGCTGCTCCGGTCGTCGCAGCTGCGACTGGGGGCCGAAACGAGCGCAACAAGCGCCCACGACCGCAGGGGGTAACAACAGCTCATGCCCTGTGCACCCCAACAGTCGCCACAGCGCCACCGAGTGCCGCAAGATCATCAAGCTCGCGAAGCGCGTCAGCGAGCGGCGCGAGCAGTCTTCCAAGGACAGCTCCCCACCTTGCCGCTGGCTTGGCAAGGAGAGGGTCGACGACGGTGAGGTGGCCGCGGGAGAACGGGACCTCGGGTATCAGTCACCCGAGGGGGTCCTGAAGGATGTTTTCACCGGAGACTCCGACTCCGGCGACGACAACTAGCCGAGCCACCGGGGAGATCCCACCCTTCCTGGTCTACGGGGCCGAAGCCTGCCTTCCCCCAGAAACCCTTATGGGCCCCCAATGGGTCCAGTATTTTGATGAGTCTATGCAGGAACCGCTGTGGCGTGAGGACGTGGACTTCATCGACGAGCGCAGGCGGCAAGCAATGATCTGAAATGCACGATACAACCAGGCGCTCAGGCACTACCACCAACTCTTCGTGCATAGTAGGGAGCTTAGGGTCAGGGACCTAGTCCTACGGCGAGTACTGAACCGAGAAGGGCTCCACAAACTCTCCCCCAGTTGGGAAGGACCCTTCAAGGTGACGGAAGCATGCCGACCCGGGGGTGTCCGCCTCGCCACAACTGAAGGAGTGCCTTTTCCCAATCCCTGGAACATAGAGCATTTCTGTAAGTCCTACCCACAGGAATGAGTCCAAGGGGTTAAGGTTTCTTCTTGTAACTAGGTTGTGCATACGTGTACGCCAGTCCAGTGAGGTCCGCCCTCATAAGCCCAGCCTGTTGGTCTGCACCCATGCATGTCAAGTTATAAAGAAAGAATTTACCCCCTCAGACGTGCTCCTGTGATGGTTCTATTCTGCTATAGATTCCTGATATTATTTTTTATTTAACTCACCCATACAGTTTCCCACCCTTGCTGGTATCATGACATCCGAATTGAGTAGTCAGGCTTGCAGTTTAGGACCCCTCTACGAAGGCAGGGGGGTCCGGCAGCCTGGGGGCTAGTTCTAGAGAATGGGTACTCGTTCCCTAGGGTGGTCCGGAGCTGTGTAGCCACTTAGCTTGGTTCCGTACCCTAAGCCTGCATGCTCCACCACTCTGCGACAGTTATCCTAGTATTTAGAACTATAGCCCTGTGGGTCCGGGAACCTGGGGTCCGGTTCTGGAGAATGGACGCACGTCTCCTGAGGTGGTCCAGAGCCGTGTAGTCGCTTAGCCTGGTTCCGTACCCTAAGCCTGCGCGCTCCACCGCTCTGCGATGGGTATCCTAGTATCTGGAGCTGTGATTCGGGGGGTTCGGACACACGGCTTGGCTTCCCAGGCTAAATCCTGCAGGTCCTATTGCATGAATCAAAGGATGGCTGATACCAGACGATGTGTTCTAATGGGTGTACTACAAACACTTCCTAGCCGAAGCTGTGTACAGGCCCAGGTCCCAGTCAAGGCTACCTTCTGGAGGCCGGGTCACCAACTCTTTCTTAGATATGCTGGTATCCAGTCTCAACACGTCGAGCCTACATCCCAGGGGGGCCAAGTACCAGGAGAGGAGTTGGTAACGCCGCACACAGCAAGAACAAATACCGTACATATAAGAGCTGTTTAACTGATAGTTCTCAAAAGTATCTTACAAAAACAAAAGTTATTACATCCGCCTTCAAGCGGAGCCCTAGCCTCATTTCTACAGGTATGAGCTACTCGACATCAGCAGGGTCGCATCTTGTACGACCTCTCGGGCGGCGTCTTCAGTGACAGCAACTGGACCAGCGATCACTACCAATGCCCGTGGGCATCCTCCCTTAGTGCCGTCGTAGCACAGCTACCACCGGACCGCCGGGCGCAGACCTGCCGCTCACCCTGAACACGGCGACGGCCCCCTCAGTGCGTGCGTCAAGGCGAAGGATCCCCCATCGTTGGAGGCGGCGTCGAGGCCGTTAAAGCCTAAGAGATGGAGGCGTGGCAGCACATGGCGCTCGACGGCCTGACCGCTGAGACGGAGCCGGATCTCGACCGGTTCATGGAGGCGTACCACGAGGTGCTGGTGAAGCTCAAGGAGGAGCTGTCGAGGCCGTTGCAGGAGGCAATGAAGTTCATGCGGAAGATGGAGCCGCAGCTCATCCTGCTTTCCATCTCTAGAAGGTCGCTGCACAACACCCTTTTGTCTGAGCGCTGGCGGAAGAAGCGTCGTCCCCACGAACATCTCGCAGAGGTGGGCGAAGATGGCCGCCTAAAGGATGGAGTGGGGCATAGGGTGCTGATGTTGGAGGACGAGCTCCTCCAGCAGTAGCAGGAAGAAAGGCCAGATCGACAGCACTAACCCACAGGAGAGGTAGGAGACGAAGAGCACGAACTCCCCGGCGGTGAGACCGCCGAGGAGAGAAGCGCCGGCGTGGATCCTTCCGGCAAACACCGACGCGCCCCATCCGAGCAGGTTGCGCACCAGGTTGAGTGCCACCTCGGACTGGAAGTGCTCGGGATGGACTAGCAAGGCCACAGCAACTACGACGGCGGAAAGCAGAGGAGCGCAAATGCAATGGGGCATGGAGAACTCGAAGGCGAAAGGGCGCAGCAGTTGGAAAGAATGTGAAAGCGTAACTACTGCATGCGGGGTGAATCCCTTTTCAAGGAAGACACTCCCGCCCGTGCCTCGAGACGCCGCAGGAAATCTCGCCCGGCGCGCACTGAAGCAGCCCAGCCTATGACACGAGGCCCGGGCCCACAAGTCATACAGATGGTGTGCGGGCCTCCGAGTACTGAGAAGGCGAACCGCCACGAGGAGCGAACCGCCGCCCGCGGTAGTGTGCCCCTTCATCTCCACCAAAAACAATAGCACAGTCGCTGACACGGGGGCCCGGGCCCACGAGTCATACTCCTTGGGTGTCGGTTCCTGGGTGCAGAGAAGGCGAACCACCGCACGCGCCCGAAAAGCGAACCACCACCCGCGGTAGTGTGCCTCTTCATCTCCGCCACAAGAAACAAACAACCCAGTCTCTGGCACGGGAGCCCGGGCCCATGAGTCATACTCCTTGGGCACCGGTTCTTGGGTACGGAGAAGACGAACCGCTGCTCGCGCCAGTATTGCGCCTCCTCGGGACCGCCGACAGAAGACAGAGAAGGTAATTTTTCAAACCAATACAGCGGTATCGAGGCGCCTCGCGTGTGGCCCGACGAAACCATCATGCATGGGGGCCGCGGGTCAGTCAGGCGCGGGGACAGACGTGGCAGTTGGCGTGACCGAAGGCGGACTGGCAGTGATTACGTCAGCAAACGCACGGAAGCGGCGCGCCAATCGCCAGTCAAGCTTTGGCCCCACCTGCAGGCTCGTATCCTCCCCTGAGGTGGGCCTGGGGCCAAACAGGGGTACCCCTTACTACAGTATGAAGACACGGTGCCCGCGCGGCTATCTCTAGTCGCGTGGTGAACAGCACCCGACCCCACCACGTGGATGGCTCCAGGGCCGCCACGTGGCCAGAGAAGACAATATCCTCCAAGGTATTAACGGTGGGTCCGGACCCCCGTGGGAAAGTGTCGGACCCCTGCATATACGGACCAGACCTCCGGGTAGGGTCCAGGACCTCCGCGGGTACGAACCGGACCCCCGGGACGGGTCCCGGACCTCTCTGTGTGGGGTCCAGGCTACTCACAGCAGGGTCCCGGGTTTCCAAGACAAAGAATACATAGGCCTTAATGAAAGGGAAATAGGGTCAAACCTTTTCCTAAATGATTTTGGTGGTTGAGTTGCCCAACACAAATAATTGGACTAACAAGTTTGCTCTAGATTATAAGTTCTACAGGTGCCAAAGGTGCAACACAAACCAATAAAAAGTCCAAGAAAGGGTTCAAATAAAAAGAGCAAAAGACAATCGAAGGCTGACCTGGTCTGGCACACCGGACTGTCCGGTGCACCACCGGACAGTGTCCGGTGCACCAGGGAGATCAACTCCGAACTTGCCACCTTTGGGTTTCTGGAATTGCCCTTCGCTATAATTTACCGGACTGTCCGGTGTAGTACCGGACTGTCTGATGTGCCAAGCGGAGTAACGGCTACAGCGCCAACGGTCGACTGCAAAAGTGTACAGTGAACAGTGAACAGTGCAGACTGCGCGCGCAAAGTCAGAGCAGGCGCCAGAAGGCGCACCGGACAGTGAACAGTGACTGTCTAGTGGCCTCACATGTTAGAGCTCCAACGGTCAAACCCCAACGGTTGGGTGACGTGGCTGGCGTACCGGACAGTGTCCGGTGGCTCACCGGACTATCCAGTGCGCCCTTCGACAGCAGCCTTCCCCAACGGCCACTTTGGTGGTTGGTGCTATAAATACCCCCCAACCACCACACTTCAAGGATCCAAGTTTTCAGCCAACACATTCAATACAAGAGCTAGTGCATTCAATACAAGACACAAATAGATTGAATCAAAATCTCTCCAAGTCCCAATTCCACTCAAAAGCATTAGTGACTAGAAGAGAGAGTTTTTGTCGTGTTCTTTGAGCTCTTGTGCTTGGATCACTTTTCTTCTTCCCCATTTCTTGTTCCCAAGTTCTTTGTAATCAAAGCAAGAGACACCAATTGTGTGGTGGTCCTTGTGGGGACTAAGTGTCCCAATTGATTGAGGAGAAAAGCTCACTCGGTATAAGTGACCATTTGAGTTGGAAAGGGTTGAAAGAGACCCGGTCTTTGTGACCACCTCAACGGGGAGTAGGTTTGCAAGAACCGAACCTCGGTAAAACAAATCATCGTGTCACTCTCGCTATTTGCTTGTGATTTGTTTTTCGCCCTCTCTTTCGGACTCGATTATATTTCTAACGCTAACCCCAGCTTGTAGTTGTGCTTAAACTTTATAAATTTCAGATTTGCATATTCACCCCTCCCCTCTAGGTGACTTTCAATTGGTATCAGAGCCCGGTACTTCATTAGAGCCTAACCGCTCGAAGTGATGTCGGGAGCTCACGCCAAGAAGGAGATGGTGACCGGCGAGAAGCCCGCCACAAGCCATGGGAAAGCTCCGTCGGGAGAGTCCGGCAACAAAGGGAGGAATCACCTCCCTGCGTCAAGTCGCACCGGAGTGGCGACAAGAAGAAGAAAATGAAGAAAGTGGTCTACGACGAGACCGATTCTTCGTCGCCTTCCACCTCCAGCTCCGACACGCCGTCCGTCACTTCCAAGCGCCATGAGCGCAAGAAGTTTAGTAAGATCATCTTACGCTATCCTCGCATTTCCAAACACACTCCTTTACTTTCCGTCCCACTAGGCAAACCACCGGTTTTTAACGGTGAAGATTATTGTATGTGGAGTGATAAAATGAGGCACCATCTAACCTCACTCCACGCTAGCATTTGGGACATTGTTGAATTTGGAGCGCAGGAACCATCCGTGGGGGATGAAGGCTATGACTCGGACGAGGTAGCCCAAATCCGGCACTTCAACTCCAAAGCCACTACTATACTCCTCGCCTCTCTAAGTCGAGAGGAGTATAATAAGGTGCAAGGGTTGAAGAGTGCTAAGGAGATTTGGGACGTGCTCAAGACCGCGCACGAAGGAGACGAGGTGACCAAGATCACCAAGCAGGAAACGATCGAGGGGGAGCTCGGTCGATTTATGCTCAACCAAGGAGAGGAGCCACAAGCCATGCACAACCGGCTCAAGACCCTGGTGAACCAAGTGTGCAACCTCGGGAGCACCAAATGGGATGACCATGAAATGGTCAAGGTTATTCTAAGATCACTCGTATTTCTTAATCCTACACAAGTTCAATTAATTCGTGGTGATCCTAGATACAAGCTAATGTCTCCAGAGGAGATTATAGGGAAGTTTGTGAGCTTTGAGTTGATGATCAAAGGCTCTAAACAAATCATCGAGCAAGGCGCCACCTCCACACCCGAGGTGCAACCCGTCGCCTTCAAAGCGACGGAGGAGAAGGAAGAGTCTACATCGAGTAGGCTTCCCATCGACGCCTCCAAGCTCAACAATGAGGAGATGGCTTTAATCATCAAAAGCTTTCGCCAAATCCTCAAGCAAAGGAAGGGGAGAGATTACAAGCCCCGTTCCAAGAAAGTTTGCTACAAGTGTGGTAAGCCCGGTCATTTCATTGCTAAATGTCCATTATCAAGTGATAGTGACAGGGGCGACGACAAGAAGGGAAGAAGGAAGGAGAAGAAGAAGTACTACAAGAAGAAGGGCGGCGATGTCCATGTTTGTCGGGAGTGGGACTCCGATGAGAGCTCCACCGACTCCTCCTCCGACGAGGACGCCACAAACGTCACCATCAACAAGGGTCTTCTCTTTCCCAACGTCGGCCACAAGTGCCTCATGGCAAGGGACGACAAAAAGAAGGTAAAATCTAGAGCCTCCACTAAATATGCAACATCTAGTGATGAGGATAACTCTAGTGATGATGAGGATAATTTGCTTGCTCTTTTTGCCAACCTCAACATGCAACAAAAGGAAAAATTAAATGAATTAATAGGAGCTATTCATGAGAAGGATGAACTCTTGGATAGCCAAGAGGACTTCCTAATTAAAGAAAATAAGAAGCATGTTAAGGTTAAAAATGCCTATGCTCAGGAAGTAGAAAAGTGTGAAAAATTAACTAGTGAGCTAAGCACTTGCCATGATGTTATCTCAAACCTTAGAAATGAAAATGCCAAATTAATTGCTAAGGTTGAGAAGTTAGATATTTGTGATGATTCAATTGTTAGTCTTAGAAATGATAATGATAGTTTGATTACTAAGATTGACAAATTGAACGCATCTCTCTCTAGCCTTAAAATTGAGAATGAAAAATAAATTGCTAAGGCTAAAGATTTAAATGTTTGCAATGATGTTATTTCCAATCTTAGAAATGAAAATGTCATGTTACATGCTAAGATTGATGAATTAAATGTTTGCAAACCCTCTACATCTACCATTGAGCATGTTACTATTTGTACTAGATGTACAGATATTAATGTTGATGCTATTCATGATCACCTAGCTTTAATTAAACAACAAAATGATCACATAGCTCAACTTAGTGCTAAAATCAATGAGCATGACTTGGAAAATGAAAAATTTGAATTTGCTAGAAGTATGCTCTATAGTGGGAGACGCCCAGGCATTAAGGATGGCATTGGCTTCCAACAGGGAGACAATGTCAAGCTTAGTACCCCTAAGAAATTGTCTAACTTTGTTAAGGGTAAAGCTCCCATGGTTCAAGATAACGAGGGTTACATTTTATGTCCTGTCGGTTATCCCGAACACAAAATTAGGAGAATTCATTCTAGGAAGTCTCACTCTGGCTCTCATCATGCTTTTATGTATAAGAGTGAGGCATCTAGCTCTAGGCAATCAACCCATGTTAAATTGCCTAAAAATAAATCTCCTATAGCATCAAATGAACCTAATATTTCATTTAAGATCTTTGATGCTTCATTTGTTTTAACTAACAAATCAGGCAAAGTAGTTGCCAAATATGTTGGGGGCAAACATAAGGGGTCAAAGACTTGTGTTTGGGTACCCAAGGTGCTTGTTTCTAATGTCAAAGGACCCAAGACCGTTTGGGTACCTAAGAACAAGGCCTAAACTTGTTTTGTAGGTTTATGCATCCGGGGGCTCAAGTTGGATCATTGATAGCGGGTGCACAAACCACATGACAGGGGAGAAAAGGATGTTCTCCTACGAGAAAAACCATGATCCCCAAAGAGCTATCACATTCGGGGATGGAAATCAAGGTTTGGTCGAAGGACTTGGTAAAATTGCTATATCTCCTGACCATTCTATTACCAATGTTTTTCTTGTAGATTCTTTAGACTATAACTTGCTTTCAGTTTCTCAATTATGTAAAATGGGCTACAATTGTCTTTTTACGGATATAGGTGTTACTGTCTTTAGAAGAAATGATGATTCAGTAGCATTTAAGGGAGTGTTAGAGGGTCAGCTATACTTAGTTGATTTTAATAAAGCTGATCTCGACACTTGCTTAATTGCTAAGACTAACATGGGTTGGCTCTGGCATCGCCGACTAGCCCACGTTGGGATGAAGAATCTTCATAAGCTTCTATAGGGAGAGCACATTTTGGGACTAACAAATGTTCATTTTGAGAAAGACATGATTTGTAGCGCATGCCAAGCAGGGAAGCAAGTTGGTGTTCATCATCCACATAAGAACATCATGACGACTGATAGGCCACTGGAGTTACTCCACATGGACCTATTCGGCCGATAGCTTACATAATCATCGGCGGGAGTAAGTACTGTCTAGTTATTATGGATGATTATTCCCGCTTCACTTGGGTGTTCTTTTTGCAGGAAAAATCTCAGACCCAAGAGACCTTAAAGGGATTCTTGAGACGGGCTCAAAATGAGTTCGGCTTAAGGATCAAAAAGATTAGAAGCAACAACGGGACGGAGTTCAAGAACTCACAAATAGAAGGCTTCCTTGAGGATGAGGGCATCAAGCATGAGTTCTCTTCTCTCTACACACCACAACAAAATGGTGTAGTGGAGAGGAAGAATAGAACTCTACTTGACATGGCGAGGACCATGCTTGATGAATACAAGACTTTGGACCGGTTTTGGGCGGAAGCAGTCAACACCGCTTGCTACACCATCAACCGTCTCTACCTTCACCAAATCCTCAAGAAGACATCGTATGAACTCCTCACTGGTAAAAAGCCCAATGTTTCATATTTTAGAGTCTTTGGTAGCAAATTCTTTATTCTTGTTAAAAGAGGTAGAAAATCTAAATTTGCTCCTAAGGCTGTAGAAGGCTTTTTACTTGGTTATGATTCAAACACAAGGGCATATAGAGTCTTTAACAAGTCCACTGGACTAGTTGAAGTTTCTTGTGACATTGTGTTTGATGAGACTAACGGCTCTCAAGTAGAGCAAGTTGATCTTGATGAGCTAGATGATGAAGAGGCTCCGTGCGTCACGCTAAGGAACATGTCCATTGGGGATGTGTGTCCTAAGGAATCCGAAGAGCCTCCACATGCACAAGATCAACCATCATCCTCAAATCAAGCATCTCCACCAACCCAAGATGAGGATCAAGCTCAAGATGATGAAGATCAAGAAGAGCCACCTCAAGAGGAGGACAATGATCAAGGGGGAGATGCCAATGATCAAGACAAGGAAGATGATGAGGGTCCAAGACCGCCTCACCCAAGAGTCCATCAAGCGATACAAAGAGATCACCCCGTGAACACCATCCTCGGTGATATTCATAAGGGGGTAACCACTCGATCTCGTGTCGCTCATTTTTGTGAACATTACTCTTTTGTGTCTTCTATTGAGCCATACAGGGTGGAAGATGCATTAAGAGATTCAGATTGGGTGTTGGCGATGCAAGAGGAACTCAACAACTTCACGAGGAATGAGGTATGGCATTTAGTTCCACGTCCTAATCAAAATGTTGTAGGAACCAAGTGGGTCTTCCGCAACAAGCAAGATGAGCATGGTGCGGTGACAAGGAACAAAGCCCGACTTGTGGCCAAGGGATATTCACAAGTCGAAGGTTTGGATTTTGGTGAAACCTATGCACCCGTAGCTAGGCTTGAGTCAATTCGTATATTACTTGCCTATGCTACTTACCATGGCTTTAAGCTCTATCAAATGGACGTGAAAAGTGCCTTCCTCAATGGACCAATCAAGGAGGAGGTCTATGTTGAGCAACCTCCCGGCTTTGAAGATAGTGAGTACCCTAACCATGTGTATAAACTCTCTAAGGCGCTTTATGGGCTCAAGCAAGCCCCAAGTGCATGGTATGAATGCCTAAGAGATTTTCTTATCGCTAATGGCTTCAAAGTCGGAAAAGTCGATCCTACTCTCTTTACAAAAATTATTGCAAATGATTTGTTTGTATGCCAAATTTATGTTGATGATGTCATATTTGGGTCTACTAACAAATCTACTTGTGAAGAGTTTAGTAGGATAATGGTTCAAAAATTCGAGATGTCTATGATGGGGGAGTTGAAGTATTTCTTAGGATTTCAAGTCAAGCAACTCCAAGAAGGCACCTTCATCAGCCAAACGAAGTACATTCAATACATACTCACCAAGTTTGGTATGAAGGATGCCAAGCCCATCAAGACACCCATGGGAACCAATGGGCATCTCGACCTCGACACAGGAGGTAAATCTGTAGATCAAAAGGTATACCGGTCGATGATAAGATCTTTACTCTATTTATGTGCATCTTGACCGAATATTATGCTTTCCGTATGCATGTGTGCAAGATTCCAAGCCGATCTTAAGGAAGTTCACCTTAGGGCCGTAAAACGAATCTTGAGATATTTAGTTCATACTCCTAAGTTTGGCCTTTGGTACCTTAAGGGATCCACTTTTGATTTAATTGGATATTCAGATACTGATTGGGCAGGGTGTAAAATTGATACAAAGAGCACATCAGGGACTTGTCAGTTCTTGGGAAGATCCCTGGTGTCTTGGGCTTCAAAGAAACAAAATTCTGTAGCTCTTTCCATCGCCGAAGCCGAGTATGTTGTCGCAGGCCATTGTTGCGTGCAGTTGCTTTGGATGAGGCAAACCCTTAGGGACTATGGTTACAAATTAACCAAAGTTCCTCTCCTATGTGATAATGAGAGTGCAATCCGCATGGCGGATAATCCCGTTGAGCACAGCCGCACTAAGCACATAGCCATTCGGTATCACTTTTTGAGGGATCACCAACAAAGGGGGGATATCGAGATTGCTTATGTTAGCACCAAAGAACAATTAGCCGATATCTTTACCAATCCATTAGATGAGAAAACCTTTACCAAACTTAGGCATGAGCTAAACATTCTTGATTCTAGGAATTTTGATTGATATTTTGCACACATAGCTTATTTATATACCTTTGATCATATCTCTTTCACTTGCTATGACTAATGTGTTTTTCAAGTGTATTTTATGCTAAGTCATAGATTGAAAGGGAAAAGGAGTCTTCGGCGAAGACAAGGCTTCCACTCCACTGCATTGTATTATTCACCCTTCGCCGTCACTTCGCATCACTCTTCACTTTGGTATAATCCTTCACTCATATATTATTTGCCAAAGGGGGAGAAATTTGAAAAGGGCTTATATTTCACTCACAAGTATCCGTTTTTGGCGATTCATGCCAAAAGGGGAGAAAGTATTAGCCCAAAGCAAAAGGACCGCACCACCACCAATTTCAAAAATGTGTTCTTTCAATTTGTATTAAAGAAGTTTTTCAATTGGTATTTTATTTTTGATATAATTTCAAATTGGTATGACCCCCTTTCAAAATTAAAATCTAAAAACCTCTTGAGCACTAAGAGGAGAATTTCATTGAGGGGGAGTTTTGTTTAGTCAAAGGAAAAGCATTTGAAACAGGGGGAGAAAATTTCAAATCTTGAAAATGCTTCTCAAAATCTTAGTTATATACCTTTGACTATTTGCAAAAAGACTTTGAAAAAGAATTTTCAAAAAACATTTGCAAAAACAAAACAAGTGGTGCAAGCGTGGTCCAAAATAGTAAAATGAAGAAAGCAATCCATGCATATCTTATGAAATGTAAATTGGTTTAATTCCAAGTAACCTTTGCACTTACCTTATGCAAACTAGTTCAATTTTGCACTTATATATTTGCTTTGGTTTGTGTTGGCATCAATCACCAAAAAGGGGGAGATTGAAAGGGAAATAGGGTCAAACCTTTTCCTAAATGATTTTGGTGGTTGAATTGCCCAACACAAATAATTGGACTAACTAGTTTGCTCTAGATTATAAGTTCTACAGGTGCCAAAGGTGCAACACAAACCAATAAAAAGTCCAAGAAAGGGTTCAAATAAAAAGAGCAAAAGACAACCGAAGTCTGCCCTGGTCTGGCACACCGGACTGTCCGATGTGCCACTGGACAGTGTCCGGTGCACCAGGGAGATCAACTCCAAACTTGCCACCTTCGGGTTTCTGGAATTGCCCTCCGCTATAATTCACCGGACTGTCCGATGTAGCACCGGACTGTCCGGTGTGCCAAGCGGAGTAACGGCTACAGCGCCAACTGTCGACTGCAAAAGTGTACAGTGAACAGTGAACAGTGCGGACTGCGTGCGCAGAGTCAGAGCAGGCTCTAGAAGGCACACCGGACAGTGAACAGTGACTGTCCGGTGCACCACCAGACTGTCCGGTGGCCCCACATGTCAGAGCTCCAACGGTCGAACCCCAACGGTTGGGTGACATGGCTGGCGCACCGGACTGTCCGGTGCGCCCTTCGACAGCAGCCTTCCCCAATGGCCACTTTGGTGGTTGGGGCTATAAATACCCCCAACCACCACACTTCAAGGATCCAAGTTTTCAGCCAACACATTCAATACAAGAGCTAATGCATTCAATATAAGACACAAATAGATTGAATCAAAATCTCTCCAAGTCCCAATTCCACTCAAAAGCATTAGTGACTAGAAGAGAGAGTTTTGCCGTGTTCTTTGAGCTCTTGCGCTTGGATCGCTTTTCTTCTTCCCCATTTCTTGTTCCCAAGTTCTTTGTAATCAAAGCAAGAGACACCAATTGTGTGGTGGTCCTTGTGGGGACTAAGTATCCCAATTGATTGAGGAGAAAAGCTCACTCTGTCTAAGTGACCGTTTGAGAGAGGGAAAGGGTTGAAAGAGACCCGGTCTTTGTGACCACTTCAACGGGGAGTAGGTTTGCAAGAACCGAACCTCAGTAAAACAAATCATCGTGTCACTCTTGCTATTTGCTTGTGATTTGTTTTTCGCCCTCTCTTTCGGACTTGATTATATTTCTAACGCTAACCCCGGCTTGTAGTTGTGCTTAAACTTTATAAATTTCAGATTTGCCTATTCACCCCCTCTAGGTGACTTTCACTTAATCAAGGCCAGGCGGGGGTCCGGTGCTGACACGTGTCCGAACCATACCGCATGCGCTTCTGCTCCCCGCTCAGGCGGAGACCCAATGCTGCCACGTGGCCTACTGCCCGTGACGTAAGCCAGCGGGCGGAGCCTGACGTAAGGCATCTGGGCCGCGCGGCCTCTACATTTATTGCGGATAAGGCACGCCGCCTGTCCATTCCAGTGGCAGACGATGTGCCGCCTCAGCATTAAATGAGCCCTGTCCACTACACTGGCAGGCGATGTGCCGCCTCAGCATTTAATGAGCCCTGTCCACTCCACTGACGGACGGCGACCAGGCCACCTTACAGGCGGCGTGCATGTCCATTCCGTTGGCAGGCAATGCGCCCATGCTGCCGCATGCGCTACACCCATCATGACGCGCGCGTACCAAGGAAGCTGCGGCGACATATCAACACTGTGTGCACTATGGACATTATGGTGCTCGGAGATCACCCTGGCGTTACAGGCAGTAGTTACTTCCTTCCATTTTGCCCCTGGGCCCACATGTTGGGGCTCAGCATCCTTGTATGTGCCCCCTTGAGCTATAAAAGGGAGGGCACACGACGTTACAAGGGAGACCCAACTTAGGCTCAAGCTCACTTAGACACTCAGCCTCACAAGTTCATACAAGCTCTCAAGTTCAATACATCACATAGTGGAGTAGGGTATTACGCTCCGGTGGCCCGAACCACTCTAAAACCTTGTGTGTTCTTGTGTTCATCGTCCATCTAGCTAGCAGGCAAAATGCTTAGGCCCCTCCTCATCTTAGGATTTAGGGCGGGTGCGTTCTACCACCCGGCCGAAGAATTTCCTCTCCGACAGCTCTGGTAACTTAATACAAATATTAAGTTTGATTTTGGTCAAATTTATTTGTCTTATATTTTATTTTTTTATATTAAATTCATTTTGAATTTAGGGTTCTGATGTGAATTTTAGGCTAAAAATTGAATTTCAAGACAAAAATTGAATTTCGATTTTTTTTATAATTTCAGGCCAACCAAAATTAGTCCGATATGCTTAAGAAATTACGTGCCAGGTTATGGCCTGAGGGCTAGTCCCGTGGATCGGCCCAATATGGCTCGAAATTTAAATAGGCCGGGTCGGGCGGCTCGGATGTACTCCTATACTTGAGTCGGAACTCGTTGAAGGTATGACACTTTCGAGAGCTGGAATACAAGGAGTAAGGTGGGTGAAACCAGCTCAAAGGTGTGGGAAATGAGCTTCGTTTAGGTTCCTCTCTCTCTCTATATATATTGAAAATAAAAATTTGTTTTTGGATTTTTTTGAGCTCTAAGGTAAAAAAAAGGCCAATTATAAACCGTTACGGCCGCCACGTCGTAGGAGCTATTTAGAACATCATTGAGTATATATAATTTCTGAACTTGTCATCGTCAAAAGTAAGTGCGGTAGGAGGGGGCCGTCATAAACTTGGTGATGGCTGGTCGTCCGAAGATAACAGGGTACGAAGAGTCGAAGTCGGCTACCTCAAACTTGACACACTCTGTCATAGAATTGTGTTCAGTACCGAATGTGATACTAGGTAGAGTGACTTGTCCAATGAGTGAGTATTTTCCTGAAACTGTTTGGATTATCCCAAGATACGGTTTACTCCAGAGAACATTTATACATGTGGCCATGTGCTGAGTCGATGGAGGGAAGTAGGGAGTTTTATATGCAGATCACCTAATGTTAAAAGTACAAATATCTGCGACCAGTTTAGATATATCAAAAGGTACTAGTTTGATGTCATAAATTTTGGTGCCTTTTTTTTGTATAAATTAGATTGGACTTGAATAAAGTCCCGACTTAAGACAAATTTATAAATCGACGTAAGACGAGGCGAGCAGGTCTTGGAAGGAGTACGCGGACAGAGCCGGCCCGAACGCGTCGTCAGCAGCACCGTAAGCGTCGAGCAGGGCGGTGGTGGGCTCGGACAGCAGTGCTGTGTCACGCACGTCCACGGGCCACAAAGTGCAGCTACCTGAGCTGCTACTGCTAACCGTCGGGGTCGGGCTGCTGCTGGCTGTTCCAGACGAGGACGACGATGGCATCGACGCTTCGTCCCTGTCGCCAGTGGACGACGATTGCTTCCTGATGAGGCCCACGAGCTCGGCGTACAGCTGCTCGAACTTGAAGAGCAGCGTGTCGTCGTCGTCGTCGTCGTCGTCGACCGTGTCGTCGGCGAAGGCTGTATCGAGCTCGGTGAGGGATGGAGGTGTCGGCGGAAGACAGGGTTTTTCGTCTTGGTGGGTATGGCGGATGTCGGCGGCGGCGGCGGCGGCGGCGGCGGCGGCGGCGTTGCTACTGTCGTCGCCGCTAGGAGCTGGAGCAGGAGCTGGTGGTGCTGACGACGGCGGCGGCGGCCTTCCTTGTGTCGTGGACGTGGAGGACGACGCCAAGTACCTCTTCTTGAGCTTGGTGTTCCAGTAGTTCTTGACGTCGTTGTCCGTCCGTCCGGGGAGCCTGGACGCCATCACCGACCACCTGATGGCTCATGCATGCAGGGTCTGAGTTTAGCGATAGCCACTTAGCCCGGCGCTCCCGTAAGAATTTGTTCGGTTGCGTACTTGCTTCCGATCTCGCCGTAGAGGGAGAGGATGAGTCTGTCTTCCTCGTCGGTGAAGCCGCCGTGCCGGAGCTCCGGGCGGAGGTAGTTGAGCCAGCGAAGGCGGCAGCTCTTACCGCACCGCTTCAGCCCTGTGTGATGACGTACAAGACAATAGTTAACAGTGCAAAACCTCGTCGTACGTGAGCTTTTGCTTGCGTCTACGTAAACCGCAGCTTATAGAAAAGTAAAACCCACACAGACCAAATAAAAACCGAAGCCTGCTTTGACCACCAACCCCACTGATGTCTGCAGTTTGCGTTGTTCACGCGGAAAGCAAAGCTAATAATAGCTAGTTTCTGTAGTAGAGCTACGTCGTATTAATTACCTGCTCTCTGCGGCAGGGCGATCCAGTTGCCGGCATTGCCGAACCTCTGGACGAAGCTCCTGAGGACGGCGTCCTCCTCCTGAGACCACGGCCCCCGCTTCACCCTCGTCTTGTCGCAGCACGGCGACCGCCCCATATCGCCTCGATCGGCGCGCGAGCTATTTATAGGGTATATAGGGAGGCGGGCGACAGAATGCTGAGGGGAGGGGAGCAGGGAGCGGGATTACTGGACATGTTTGGTCGCGTCTCCCGGGCTTATTATATCCAAGCCGCCAACGAGCTAGCGCGCTCCGAACAAGTTGACCAAGCGTGCATATAAGCTCCTGTCTCCGTCCGAGTCTCTAGTCGTCGACGGCATCTACGCATTATCACACAACCTCGCGGGCCGCATTATTATTTTGTGGCTTAATTTGAAAATGTATTGCCCTGCAGGCCATGTTTAACAGGCATGAAACGCACGCCTCTGTGTGGACCGTCCTGCTAGGTACCCCGGCACCGGCCTGCCGTCTAGCTATCTTCTCACATCTATCCATTGAGTAAACATAAATACATACGGCTGAAACTGAAAGCTACGTCGTATATACAAGAAGTGCGCTTGGTCAAATCGACAACAATGTCCACAAGCTAGCCCTTTGCTTCTGTGAGTGATCTGACGACCACCAAGATACGCAAACATGTTCTTTGTATACATTTTTAGTAGTATATATAGTACTTCTGAAACTAATTGAACCTATTTGCTAGCTGATATGTACGGCCCAACAGACTGCGAGGAGTCTTGGTCTGATCCTGAATGCAGTTTGAACGTACACTCGTAGAACAAAACCGCTTTGGCTATGTGCATTAAACAGATACCGGAACTTTGTGTACCAAGACTATGTATCCTTTTAATGTATCGTTTTTGGTAACCTTTAATATAAAGCTTCCTTTATCGAAAGAACACAACCGCTTGAGCTCACGCGCGCGTTTGTCGTTAAATTGAATCGGCCTTTTCGGATAAGTGGTAGTGCACAATTAATTATCGAACAAACCGGACAATTTTCTCCAGTACCGGCCATTGATCATGTACGGATGAATCTTTACGTACGTCCAGGACACATCATGCATACATATCGTTGACATGGTGGTACGGTCCTTGCTTATCTTCTCTTCAGAAGTCTAGCTAGAACACAAGTACACACTACCGGAAAACGAGTCTTCGCTGAGTGTCAAGTAATTTGAAGGGTTTTTTTCAGACACTTGACAAGAAGCTGTTTGCCGAGTAAACGCTCCAAAAAGAAAACATTGTAAAGAGTTTTCTCTTTTTACCGAGTGTCAAATATAAAACGCTCGGTAAAAGAAAACACTGTAAAGAGCTTCTCTTTTTGCCAAGTGCCAAACATAAAACGCTCGATAAAAAAGAATACTTGACAAAGAGCTTCTCTTTTTGCTGAGTGATTTTCTTTGCTGAGTTTTTTTTTGGTACTGGGCAAAGTATTTTTTGAGTGCCCGTAAAAAAATCCGCAAATAACTCTTTGCCGATAAAATATTTATCAATTGTTCTTTGTCGAGTACAAAAATACCTCAGACACTCGGTAAAGAAGACAGAGTTCAGTAATGACATAATGAAATTACACGATTCTGGACTCAGTCATTTAGAATTGAATGGATATAGCTTGTTTTTAAAAATAACCGATAATGTCTAGGCTAAAACGACTACACCTCAAGGTGATTTCAAATTTTCAAAATGTATATCGATTTCCCCTCGCTATTATAAAATTGATTTTAAGAGACAACATAGTCATTTTATTAACGGAAGCAACCAAAAAATACATAGTTGACTTCAATCCGTTAGGTTTTTACAGATTGAAGTTACGGAACGATTCCTAGTTGCATTGCTTCTCTAATTTATATAAGTTTTGATGAGCTCAAACGTATCCTGGTCCATTTTTCGACAAACGAATGGGCTCTTAATTGAATGAATCTATGTGGCTAGTCTAGCCCAATTAACAAATCCACATTATAAAACAACATGTCGGCCTTCTGCACCCCACCCCTCAAATAAAGCACCTCCCTCCCTCATCCCTCGCTCTCAAACACATAAGCCACACCCACACCTCCCCCTCTTTGTCCTCATACGCGGCACTCGCGTAGGATACATTTTTAGATAGTGTTTGATTGAAGAGCCAAGTAGAACGGAGCCGTTCTGTCCTAGTTTTGTTGTTGTTTGGTTATAAAGTAACTAGAACAGAATGACTCCAATTAAGGAATATTCTCCTTAGATCCGGAACCATCCCGCTCCAAAAAATCAACCGGACGGAGTCGCTCCGTTCCCAGCCCGCTCGCACAGTCAAGCTCTGTTCCGTTCACTCTGCAACCAAACAAAAAACAGAGCCGCTCCGTTCCAGATTACCAAACACAGAACAGAGCGGCTCCGTTCCTAGAATCAGGGACGGAACGGCTCCATTCTACTTGGCTCCTCAACCAAACACTACCAAGGGTGTCTGGTTTGAGGAATGAGTTAGTACATTATTTTCTCACTCCTCACTTTTTTGTTTGGTCTGTGGAATGGAATGAGTTGATCTATCACCACCTCATTCCTCATAATTAATTAGTTAGTACTAATATAAGAAATGGAGTCATCCCACTAAATTTGAGGAATGGACCCATGATGCACCACCTCATTTTGGATGGAATAATTACTTAAACCAAACATCCCCTTTAGCGACGACACCACCCCTTAATTAATAGTGTTGCACATACTCTAATTCAAACAAATTAGAGTGTTTTCTGCCATAATGACTATAAATTAATCATGTACAAATAATAAACAAATTAATCTATACGTGCATGATGCATGCATATTGTCATGACTCTATTGTAACATGTTCATCTTCATTATCGACACGAACATCATTTGTAAATTAATTTCCATTTAGAAACTGCATATACAATGAAACAAGGTAGTGTTGTGGTTCCGAAGGCAGCTGAAATGAAGTGGCTCTGTCCGAGAGATTTTGGAGAGCCGTCCTACATGTACATATTCAATAGTAGAATATACATCATTTTGGAGAGATTTTGGTTCCGAACTGCATATTCAATAGTAGAATATTTCTTTTTAGAGTCAATCCGTCCTACATGTAACCAATTCAAACACCAACAAATTAAGAGAGGAGTGGCTCCGTCCAATCAATGCTATGAAACCAAACACTACCTAAACTTTCCCGTAGAAGCCAAGACTGACGAGAGGTCGAAGAAATTGGAGGTAGTAGAAAGAATGTGAAGCGTTTGATCTTGATCACACGGTGAGAAAAAGAATGATCCGCTTAAAACGCTTAGTTGTGGGGGTGGACCGATTCAATCGATAACTGTACTCTCTTCATTCAAAATTACGAGCCATTCTAACTTTTTTAGATATAGTAAAAGTCTATACTATATATTTAAATATGTAAAAAACTATGTACTTAGAAAAGCTAAAAGTTACATGATTTGAAATAAATAAAGAGAGTGCACGCAGTAATATACGGCCCGCGCGCGATCTGAGTAGCACCTTCAGAGAGTTATTGATTGGCATTAACTCTGCATCTTCTAGAAGGAGAGGGACGAATTTCTTGATTATAACATCCACTAGAAGAAATGGTACGTCACTTCCAGTTTCAAGACTGAAGTCTTTCACTTTTCATCGCACTTAAAAGTTAAAAGGCATCAATCGTCAAGATTGAAGAGACAACGCACATATGCAGTCATCAGTAACTTTGGGTCTGCATATTAATCGGACTATATAGATACGTAAACTTAAGTTGGACATGAAGTAGTAACGGTAACGTCATGAGCAAATTTGTGGGTAGCAATAACCTTAAATTGGAGACGTAGTATAACCAAACAATTATATTATACTGACCCGTTGATTCATCGGAATGTTTACAGATTGTAGAGCAGGATTTTTTTTTGGTCCACTGGATGTATATACACGTAACTTTTTATCTAATGCTTTGCTTAGAACTTCCATCATGATATGTGCTTCTCACCTAACCTCAGCTTCAATCTTGTGGTACGGGATGCGGCCTGTCTGTGTTTTGGTCAACATTTCTTTGACACCAAAGGCGCTGGACAGTGCCTAGCTGTCTGTATTAATAAAGGAGAAGATAAAAATATATGAGGATGTCTCTAGAAGCTTACCTATCTTATCTTCTATCACATTCTCTATTTTAAAATTCACTCTATAAACAGTATAATTACAACGTAAAACAATGTTTTGCACAACTTATATATACGATCTGTTAAAGACTTAAAGACAGTCTGACACATCGACTTCAACTGTTTGGTACGACCTTGTGGTCTGAAATATATAGCTTCTCATTCCATATTATTCCTGTTGCATGGTCAAGTCGCCTACAACCTTAATTAGTGATTAGATTGCGCGCACACAAAACAAGGCCCATAAGCAAAACCAATCGTTTCTCTGCAGAGAAAATATAGAACAAGTTGTGGATATTCAACACGTTGGTCTTGAAACAAGCAGCAATAAGTATTGCACTAACCATGTCAGAGATATGCAAGTATAGTTCAGAAGCTCTTACCTGTTATATCTTTGTCTCGCTTGTTTCATCGATTGTTAGCGGTTCCAAACCGCAGCTGCCTAGCTGTGGTTGGGTTCAGATTATACTATGCTCGTTTTGGGTTGTAGTCCATGGTTGCTTTTGTGTACATTACTGAGAAAGCAACTTAACTGATTAGGTTAGTATACAGCCACCTTTAGGGAAAAATACAACTCCATCAATTAGAGGGTCTCTAAGGTTTAGTGAAAAAAAAACAAGAGACAAGCTTTTTACGAAAAGCTTGACTCTACGCTATATTTATATTATAAAGGCTCTGGATTGTATCATACAGTATTTTAGCTGCTTTTTTACTTAGAAAACCGAACCAAGGGTGTACATGCCCTTACCTATATATGTCCATTATATTTATGGGCACTGTGGTTACGAACCTTCTGAAAGCTATATAAGCTGTTGAGAATCATCTAGAAGATCATCTTCTACATTTTTAATTGACTAGATTACTTATTATCTACTAGATACATCTTGATAAGAGGGATAGATTTGGGTGGATGTGTTTTCTTTATCTTCCTCGACTTGTTAGTTGTGGTCTGTGCTATATATAATCCTAAATGATGAGTTGCGGTCCCTGTTGTTAGTAGAGTGGTTTAGTCAACTTGTTAGTTGTTTAGAACAAGTTGGTCCTTCCTAGATGTGTGTTTTTTGACATAGTTCTCACTAAAAAAATTGACCGGCGCTTATCTTTATTTTTTTTCTTCTTACAAAATTTAGATGAAAGTTTTACCGTCCTTTGGGAGAAAAAAAAAGGAGAAACATAGTGTTTAGGGGGTGTTTGGGAGGATTCAGGTTCTAGCTTTAGTATGAAACTGTAGTTTATAATACCAATTTAAATAGTTTTAAAAATATTTTTAATCTAAATAATAAATAAAATAATTTATCTAAATGTCTTCTAAAAGTTTACAGCTCTAACTTTACGATTTTCTGAGTTGGAGTTGTCCCAAACATGACCTTAATATTTACAAGGCGACAAATAAATAGGTAGAACACATGATAGATTAGATATTATTATCATAATCTTGTTAGATAGCTGACATTCTACAATCCGGGGGCAAAGAATTTCGGTAGTCTACAGAGGTGAGCGTGAATCACGATCAGCCCCATATATATTAAGCTTATAGTAGAATGCTGGAGTAGAGTACATCATGATTTAGTTGAGTTTAGTTGAGTTCCAGGCTATCTTTACAAATCGTCCGACTAATCGCTATTAGTCGCGATTAGTCGGTCCGGTTGCCTAAAAGTGGCTGATTAGCCGAACGACTCGATCAGACTTTTTGGTCATCCAGATTGTCCGATTAAGCGTCCAGATCGTCCGATTGGGCATTCGATTAGAGGGATTAGAGGGTTTCTGGTTGTCTAGTGGCGGCTAGGGTTTACTATTAGGATTTATTGTTTTTTCAGCCCATCTACAGTAAGTACATAAACAGCTTGCCCCCTGCCGAAACCCTAGCCTTGACAAAACCAAACCCTGTGAAAGTCGCCTATAGGGGGGTGAATAAGCGAAACCTGAAATTTATAAACTTAAGTACGCACTAAGGTCGGGGGTTAGCGTTAGAATTAAATTCAAGTCGGAAAGAGAGGGGAAAACAAATCAAACAAGAATCAAGGCGAATGACACGGTGATTTGTTTTACCGAGGTTCGGTTCCAAAGACCTAGTCCCTGTTGAGGAGGTCACAAAGACCGGGTCTATTTCAACCCTTTCCCTCTCTCAAACGGTCACTTAGACCGAGTGAGTCTTCTTCCTTAATCTCATGGGTCACTAAGACCCCGCCAGGACCACTACATACTTGGTGTCTCTTGCTTCACTTACAAAGCACTTGATAGTAAGAATCGGAAAAGAAGAAAGGCAATCCAAGCAACAAGAGCGCAAAAGAACACGAACACACTCTCTCACAAGTCACTAAATGTTTGAGTTGAATTCTAGGCTTGGAGAGAGTTTGAACTTTGGAAATGTGCCTTGGAGTGAATGCACTAGCTCTTGTATTGAATATGATCTCTAAAAAACTTGGATGCCAATGGTTGTGATGGTTGGGGGTTATTTATAGCCCTCAACCACTTTGGCTGATGAAGGTGCCATCTTGGAGTTGCTTGATTTGGAATCCAAGGAAATACTTCAGCTCCCCCATCATAGACATCTTGAATTTTTGAATCATGATCCTACTAAACTCTTCACAAGTTGACTTGTTAGTAGACCCAAATATAATATCATCAACATAAATTTGGCATACAAACAAGTCTTTTGCAACAGTTTTAGTAAAGAGAGTAGGATCGGCTTTTTCGACTTTGAAGCCTTTAGTGATAAGGAAGTCTCGCAGGCATTCATACCATGCTCTTGGGGCTTGCTTGAGCCCATAAAGCGCCTTTGAGAGCTTATACACATGGTTAGGATACTCAATATCTTCAAAGCCGGGAGGTTGCTCAACATAGACCTCTTCCTTGATAGGTCCATTGAGGAAGGCATCCATTTGATAAAGCTTAAAGCCATGGTAAGTAGCATAGGCAAGTAATATTCGAATTGACTCAAGCGTAGCTACGGGTGCATAAGTTTCGTCAAAATCCAAACCTTCAACTTGTGAATAACCCTTGGCTACAAGTCGGGCTTTGTTTCTTGTCACCACACCATGCTCATCTTGCGTGTTGCGGAATACCCATTTGGTACCTACAACATTTTGATTAGGGCGTGGAACTAAATGTCATACCTCATTTCTCGTGAAGTTGTTGAGCTCCTCTTGCATAGCCACCACCCAATCCGGATCTCTTAGTGCATCCTCCACCCTGTATGGCTCAATAGAGGACACAAAAGAGTAATGTTCACAGAAATGAGCAACTCGAGATTTAGTGGTTACCCCCTTATGAATGTCACCAACTATGGAGTTGACGGGGTGATCTCTTTGAATTGCTTGGTGGACTCTTGGGTGTGGCGGTCTTTGACCCTGTATTTCTTGATCATCTTCCTTGTCTTGATCATGTTCATCTCCCCCTTGATCATTCTCCTCCTCTTTAGGTGGCTCATCCTCTTGATCTTCATCTTCATCATCTTGAGCCTAATCCTTATCTTGAGTTGGTGGAGATGCTTGATTGAAAGATGACAGTTGATCTTGTGCTTATGTGGGCTCTTCGGATTCCTTAGGACACACATCCCCAATGGACATGTTCCTTAGTGCGACGCATGGAGCCTCCTCATCATTTAGCTCATCAAAATCAACTTGCTCCACTTGGGAGCCATTAGTTTCATCAAACACAATGTCACAAGAAACCTCAACTAATCCAGTGGATTTGTTGAAGACTCTATATGCCCTTGTGTTTGAATCATAACCAAGTAAAAAGCCTTCTACAGCCTTAGGAGCAAATTTAGATTTTCTACCTCTTTTAATAAAATATGAAACATTAGGCTTTTTACCATTAAGGAGTTCATATGCTGTCTTCTTGAGAATTCGGTGAAGATATAACCGGTTGATGGAGTAGTAGGCGGTGTTAATCGCCTCAGCCCAAAACCGGTCCGGTGTCTTGTATTCATCAAGCATGGTCCTTGCTATGTCCAGTAGAGTTCTATTCTTCCTCTCCACTACACCATTTTGTTGAGGTGTGTAGGGAGAAGAGAACTCATGCTTGATGCCCTCCTCCTTAAGAAATCCTTCAATTTGTGAATTCCTGAACTCCGTCCCATTATCGCTTCTTATCTTTTTGATCCTCAATCCGAACTCGTTTTGAGCCCGTCTCAAGAATCCCTTTAGTGTATCTTGGGTTTGTGATTTTTCCTGCAAAAAGAACACCAAAGTGAAGCGAGAATAATCATCCACAATAAAAAGGCAGTACTTACTCCCACCGATGCTTATGTAAGCGATCGGGCCGAATAGATCCATATGGAGTAGCTCAAGTGGTCTGTCAGTCATCATTATGTTCTTGTGTGGATGATGGACTCCAACTTGCTTTCCTGCTTGACATGCGCTACAAATCCTGTCTTTCTCAAAATGAACATTTGTTAGTCCTAAAATGTGCTCTCCCTTTAGAAGCTTATGAAGATTCTTCATTCCAACATGGGCTAGTCGGCGATGCCAGAGCCAACCCATATTAGTCTTAGCAATCAAGCAAGTGTTAAGTTCAGCTTTGTTCTCATTAAAATCAACTAAATATAGCTGACTCTCTAACACTCACTTAAATGTTATTGAATCATCACTTCTTCTAAAAACAGTACACCTATATCAGTAAAGAGACAGTTGCAGCCCATTTTACACAATTGAGAAACAGAAAGCAAATTGTAATCTAAAGAATCTACAAGAAAAACATTGAAAATAGAATGGTCAGGTGATATAGCAATTTTACCCAAATCTTTGACCAAACCTTGATTTGCATCCCCGAATGTGATAGCTCGTTGGGGATCTTCATTTTTCTCATAGGAGGAGAACATTCTCTTCTCCCCTATCATTTGGTTTGTGCACCCGCTATCGATTATCCAACTTGAACCAACGGATGCATAAACCTACAAAACAATTTTAGGTCTTGTTCTTAAGTACCCAAACGGTCTTGGGTCCTTTCACATTAGAAACAAGCATCTTGGGTACCCAAACACAAGTTTTGGAGCTCTTGTGTTTGACCCCAACATATTTTGTAACTACTTTGCCTGATTTGTTAGTTAAAACATATGATGCATCAAAAGTCTTAAATGAAACATTATGCTCATTTGATGCAGCAGGAATTTTCTTTCTAGGCAATTTAACATGAGTGGTATGCCTAGAGCTAGAAGCCTCATTTTTGTACATAAATGCATGGTGAGAAACAATATGAGGTTTTCTAGTATGAATTCTCCCAATTTTGTGCTCAGGATAGTTAGCAGGATATAAAATGTAGTCTTCCCTATCCTGAACCCTGGGAACTTTGCCCTTAACAAAATTAGACAATTTCTTAGGGGCATTAAGCTTGACATTGCTTCCCTGTTGGAAACCAATGCCATCCTTAATGCCAGGGCGTCTCCCATTATAAAGCATGCTATGAGGAAATTTAAATTTTTCATTTTCAAGCTCATGCTCGGCAATTTTAGCAGTTAATTGAGCTATGTGATCGTTTTGTTTCTTAATCATGGCAAGGTGGTCATCCATAGCTTCTACATTTACATCTCTACATCTAGTACAAATAGAAACATGCTCGACAGTAGATGTAGATGGTTTGCAAACATTTAATTTCACTATCTTAGCATTTAACATGGCATTCTCATCTCTAAGACAGGAAATGGAATTATTGCAAACATTCAATTCTTTAATCTTAGAAACTAAACTAGCATTTTCATTTCTATGACTAGAAATTGAATCATGACAAATGCTAAGCTCTTTAGTTAAGTTTTCACATTTTTCTACTTCCTGAGCATAAGCATTTTTCAGTTTGAAAATTTTTTTGTTTTCTTTAATGAGGAAGTCCTCTTGGCTATCCAAGAGTTCATCCTTCTCATTAATAGCTTCAATTAATTCGTTTAATTTTTTCTTTTGGTCCATGCTAAGGTTGGCAAAGAGAGACATTAAATTATCTTCACTATCACTAGAGCTACCCTCATCACTAGATGTTGTATATTTGGGGTGGCTCTAGAGTGTACCTTCTTCTTCTTGCCGTCCTTAGCCATGAGACACTTGTGGCCGACGTTGGGGAAGAGGAGGCCTTTGTTGACGGTGATGTTGGCGGCGTCCTCGTCGGAGGAGGAGTCGGTGGAGCTCTCGTCAGAGTCCCATTCTGGACATATGTGGGCATCGCCACCCTTCTTGTAGTACCTCTTCTTCTCCTTCTTCCCTTTTTTGTCGTCGTCCCTATCACTTTCACTAGAGATTGGACATTTAGCAATAAAGTGACCGGAGTTACCACACCGGTAGCACACCTTTTTGGAGTGGGACTTGTAGTTCTTCCCTCTCCTTTGCTTGAGGATTTGGCGGAAGCTCTTGATGATGAGCGTCATTTCCTCGTTGTTGAGCTTGGAGGCGTCGATTGGAAGTCTACTTGGTGTAGACTCCTTCTCTTCCGTCGCCTTGAATGCGATGGGTTGCACCTCGGATGTGGAGGTGGCACCTTGCTCCAAGTTGACAATGTGTTTAGAGTCTTTGATCATTAGCTCAAAGCTCACAAACTTACCAATCACTTCCTCGTGAGACATTAGTTTATATCTAGGATCCCCACGAATTAATTGCACTTGAGTAGGATTACAAAAAACAAGGGATCTTGGAATAACCTTGACCATTTCATGGTCATCCCATTTGGTGCTCCCGAGGTTGCGCACTTGGTTCACCATGGTCTTTAGCCGATTATACATTGCTTGCGGCTCTTCTCCATTGTTGAGGACGAATCGACCGAGCTCCCCCTTGATAGTCTCCCGCTTGGTGATTTTGGTCACCTCGTCTCCTTCGTGCGCGGTCTTGAGGATGTCCCAAATTTCTTTGGCGCTCTTTAACCCTTGCACCTTGTTATACTCCTCTCGACACAAGGAGGCGAGGAGTATAGACGTGGCTTGGGAGTTAAAGTGCCTAATTTGGGTGGCCTCGTCCGAGTCATAGTCTTTGTCCCCCACCTTAGGTACCTGCGCTCCATACTCAACAATATCCCATATGCTTTCGTGGAGTGAGGTTAGATGATGCCTCATTTTATCACTCCACATGCAATAATCCTCACCATCAAAATATGGTGGTTTGCCTAGGGGTACGGAAAGTAATGGAGCACGCTTTGAAATACGGGGATAGCGTAGGGGCATCTTACTATACTTCTTGCGCTCATGGCGCTTAGAGGCGGTGGATGACTCAGAACTCGATGTGGAGGGCGACGAAGAGTTGGTCTCGTAGTAGACCATATTCTTCATCTTCTTCTTCTTGTCACCTCTTCGATGCAACTTGATGGAGGAAGAGGATTCCTCCTTGTTTTTGTTGCTAGACTCCCTTGAGAGAGTCCTCCTCGAGCTTGCGGCCTTTTCGCCGGTCATGATCTCCCTCTTAGCGTGATCTCCATACATCACTTCGAGTTGGTTAGACTCTTAATGAAGCACTGGCTCCGATACCAATTGAAAGTCGCCTAGAGGGGGTGAATAGACGAAACCTGAAATTTATAAATTTAAGTACACACTAAGGTCGGGGGTTAGCATTAGAATTAAATTCAAGTCGGAAAGAGAGGGGAAAACAAATCAAACAAGAATCAAGGCTAATGGCACGGTGATTTGTTTTACCGAGGTTCGGTTCCAAAGAACCTAGTTGTAACACTATAAAAATCATAAAATAAAAATAATGCATTTAGTTATTAATGGTAATTATGGTAATGAATTTTATTTTAAGTGTTTGTTATTTATTTGTATTTGGAATGATTTTTGATTTCTCATAATTGATTTTTAGATATTAAATAACATTTCTTGTTAAATAAAAATCAAAATAAATAATATAATAATTAGTCCAAAAATATAAATATTTTATTTATAAATAATTTTGGTTTAATTATTATGAATTTTAGGGTTATTTAAAAATGTATTTCGAATTTAGAAAAGGAAATAAAAAAAAGAAAAAGAAAAAAAACTAAAGCCCACAAGGCCCATTAGCGCCCAATATCACTAACCCTAGCCGCCTCCCACTGGCTCCACCCTGCAGCCGCCGCACTCCCTCCTGCTCCCTTGGCCGCCACCGCCCTCTATCCTCTCTCTCTCTCTTCTCTCTCTCTCCCTCTCTCTTCTCTGCTTGCCCGTGCGCGCAGCTCCAAGGACCAAGCCGCCGCGCCGGAGCATCAGCCAACCGCGCCGCGACTCGGCCTTCCGCGCACCCTGGCCTGTGCGTCGAGCCCCTGCCCGCGGCCACCCCGCGCAGCCGCCCTACGCCGAGGAGCCGAGAGCGCCGTGCCCATGGACGCCGGAGCCGCGCCGAGCCCCACGCGCGCGACCCAGGCCCCGACCCGAGCCAGCCCCGTCGCGCCCAGGAGCAGCCGAAACCGCCCGCGATCGTTTCCGCGTTAATGGTGATTCAATGCGTTCGTTTCTCCCCGTTACTCCGTCTCCCCATTGATGAACGTCATTCATGATGCTTGAAGATGCCGCTGTGCCCTCTCATCTCCCCTCGCCCTCGTCTATAAAATGGAGGCCGAGCCGACCCCTCTCTCCCAAGCTCGCTCGCTCTCTCTCCCTCGCTCTGCTCGTGTTCATGCCACGCCCACAACCACCATGCCCGGACCACCTCGACGAGCCCCACCCGCTGTTAAACCCCTGCACGCGCCGTGCCTGCTCGCCGTCGTGAAGCTCGTCGCCGGACCGTTCGCGTTCACCGCCAGAGCTTCGCCGTCCGCGCAGCACGACGATCGCGCCCGTTCCCCTGCCCGTTGAACCCTCACTGCTTGTCGACATTCATCATTGCGCAGGAACGAAAACACAAGGTTGAAGACAACTCCAACCCGTTAATTTATCGTCTATATCATGTGTTGAATTAATTTATGTATTTGTGAATTATCGTTGTAATATTATGTGACTTGACGATTCGCGTGTATGATTTAGAGTTCTCGATATACACGTGTAACCAAAATCGAACCCCGCGGCAATATTTTAAATATACGTATGATTTTATAATTCTAACAATGAACACGGTCACTATTCACTACCGCAGTGATTTTCATACTAGAAAACGTTTATATATTTGATTTCACTTTAATGTGAGGAATGATAATTAGTTAGAATTGATATAAGTATAATTTTTGGTGATATAAGAAATTGAAATAGAAGAAGTATTTAAGTCATGTATTTTCTAGTCAAATGAAAATATATATTTCACTATTCATAATAAATGTATTCATAAGTATAGCACTTAATTATGTAGGATAGTAAAATGCTCATTTATGTCATAATAACCATAAATAGATTATTTAAAGTCCTATTTAGTAATTTACAATTAATTCTTAGAATATTAATGTTAGAAGAAATAAATAAACAATTTATAGTTATACGTATAAATTATATTTAGAAAAGAAAGGAGAAAACAGAAAGAGTAGAATTTATAATAATTTAATTAGGCGCTCATATTTTTCTAATAAAGAAATTGATAGTATGTTGATAGGTTTCTTACTTAAGAATTAGATAATTTGTTTCTAACTTTAAAATGATCTTTTTAACAATTATCATATTTAACAAGATTTATTATAGATGTTTAAGTATAGATGTATTAAATAGAAACTTAAAAGTAATATGTCCTATAACTTTTCTAATAATTATATAATTGCTTAAGTAAGTGCTCACATCATCATAACTAAAACAATAGTTAATAACATACAAGGAATATAATATTCATTTTAAATATTTAGGTCATATGTTTCTAAACCAAATGTAAAGATAAATAATAGAGTAATTATGTCCTCTCATAACCTAGTTAATTAGATTTATATTTATCTACAACTGGTTATATAGGCTTAATTAATCATTAATCAAAATTAGTTCATATTATTTATATATGTGTCACTTAGTTTTTTCTAAATAATAAACTAAGGAAATTAGTGTTCATGTTCTTTAATAATAATGTTAGTTTATATATTGTTTTGTATATAGCTTTCTCAATAAAATATAGGCATGTACTTTCTAATAAAAATAAAATATAATTGTTGTTCATTGTCTTCTACATAAAAGTTCATTAAAGCATATATCATAACTTTCCATAAATAGGTGTTTAATAATAATGATCTTTTCACATAAAACCTATTTAGACTTATATCTTAATTTGTCTTAAGTGAAGGTTTAACAATGAATTATAATACGTTCCATAATGCTTCTAAGATTAATAACATGTTTCGTAGCCCATTAACCTTAGATATAACTTATATGTGTTCTAAAAGGTTAAAAAGGTTTAATAATGTTATAATGTGTTTTATCCTATAAACCCTTAATCTTAGACATATCACATATGACGTTTTATAAAGAATTAATTTGATGAATCTAATATTTGTATATTTTAATTAAGATATTTTAAGCTCATGTCTTATTTTATAAAGTATACGTAACACATTTTTGAAAAGAATACCCTCTTATTATAACCATTACTTGCGACGTTTTTGAAAAGCGAACGCTCTCTTCGTTAGGCTTTCTTTTAGCTTTACATATGGTGAATGTTGTATGTTATTGAGTGGTGTTTGTTCTTCTTGTTTGTGTGATATTCAGTGATTGATCTAGTAGTTGAGAATCAAGATATATTTCGTGGAAGAACCTCAAGTTTTCAATAAGCAAGGCAAGTGGACTTCTCCCTCTGCATACTCTGTTTGATCCCAAACAATACATTTAATAAAGTTTATTCTTTTGGATGTATATGCATAATTTGACGGGTTACCTATTTAGATAACCTTTCCAACCTTATTCCTTGATCAAACCTGGGAATTATATTTTATCTTCGTAGCTATGCTATTGCTACAACTTAACTTTATGCAGTCACTCCCGCTTATGATATTAATGTTTCAAATGATAAGTGTTCATTGTTGTTGTTAACCCGATGGTTAAACAAGATTATTGCATATTAATGGGAACATGGAGTGACCACCCGGGAAAACAGTGCTACCATGAGAACTATCATGGCTCTGGTCTTGGCTAAATAACTAGGGAAGTCTTATGTTGGGTGTTGGTCGTGGTCGACCGGAACGGGGGCATCTGGCAAGCGCTTATAGTACCGGCTCAGGCAGATTGGATACGGGCATAGTTCCCAAAGCTTTACCCTGTAGTCTGGACTATAAGTTGGTTACGGTAGGTGTGCCTTATGCAGTTTGACCATTTCCAGCATCTGCGTAATGAGGACTCTAGGGAGAAGCCTCGTAGTGAGACCCTGGCCATTCACCTCGGAAGTGAATACGGGTCTAGCTAACCCGGGCAAAAAGGGAATCACGACTCATGGGTAAAGATGCGCCACCTCTGCAGAGTGTAAAACTGATATATCAGCCATGCTCACGGTTATGAGCAGCCTGGACTCCTCACATGATAATTGAACTTGAAGATGGAAATAAATCGAGATCCGATGATCTGCCAATGGTTTGCTTAAGTGGTTTCACTTAAGTGTTTTTGATATACTCTCATACCTTTGTTTAATGGGAATACTTGGGATTCACACTTATTAGTAAGACAGGTGTTGTTAATAAAATGTTGACCAACTAAAATGCTTATTGCTCAACCTCAGCCTCACCTTGTTAGACTTGCATTAGTTTTCCCCCACTTGCTGAGCCCCGACCATAAGTGAGCTCACCCTTGCTTAATTTTGATCAGAAGTTGCAGATGAAGATATGATGCTGAACTCCATGGATGCTAGTCTAGTGATACCCCTGGTTATCTTCCTGTGGATGGATGTCCATGTTCGCTGTACTTTGATGAATAAAGGTTAAAACATTATGTCTGTTCGAAGTGTAATATGTTAATATAATCGTTATTTACGCTCTTATGCATTGTTCTTTTGATATATTACACTTGTGACGTCAACATATGTGTGGAAATAGATCCTGGCACACATATGCTCTGCGCTCGGTTCTACCCCTTGGAACCGGGTGTGACACTAGTCCCCGTTGAGGAGGTCACAGAGACCAGGTCTATTTCAACCCTTTCCCTCTCTCAAACGGTCACTTAGACCGAGTGAGCCTTCTTCTTTAATCTCACGGGTCACTAAGACCCCGCAAGGACCACCACACACTTAGTGTCTCTTGCTTCGCTTACAAAGCACTTGAGAGTAAGAATGGGAAAAGAAGAAAAGCAATCCAAGCAACAAGAGCGCAAAAGAACACGAACACACACTCTCACAAGTCACTAAATGTTTGAGTCGAATTCTAGGCTTGGAGAGAGTTTGATCTTTGGAAATGTGTCTTGGAGTGAATGCACTAGCTCTTGTATTGAATGTGATCTCTGAAAAACTTGGATGTCAATGGTTGTGGTGGTTGGGGTGTATTTATAGCCCTCAACCACTTTGATGGCCATTGGGAGGCTGCTGGCGTTGGGCGCACCGGACAGTCTGGTGCGCCACCAGACAGTCACTGTTCCTTGTTCGGTGCGTCGCCACGTCACCCAACCATTAGGGTTTGGAGCTGAGTCGACCGTTGGAGCTTTGTCCTCTTGCGGCACCAGACAGTCCAGTGCCACACCAGACAGTCCGGTGCCCCTCTGACTTCGTTGCTCTGACTTCTGCACGGCATTGTTGCTCACTGTAGCTTCTGTCAGAGTCGACCGTTGGCACATATAGCCGTTGCTTCGCTGGCACACCAGACAGTCTGGTGGCACACCGGACAGTCTAGTGAATTATAGCGGAGGGCGCCCTTGAATTCCCGAGAGTGGCTGCTTCGGAGTGTACGGCCCTGGTGCACCGGACAGTCCAGTGCGCCATTTTTCAGCACACTCAAGTTCTTTGCTCCGTTTCAAATTGTGTCCCTAACTTGATTCTTTTATTGGTTTGTGTTGAACCTTATGCACCTGTAATACATGAATTCTTGACAAACTAGTTAGTCCATGTGTTTGTGTTGATTATCAACCACCAAAATTAATTATAAGAAATGGTTAACCCTATATCCTTTTCACCCTGCCTGCGCCCATCTCCAACCCGTTGTCTGCCCTCTGTCGTCCAGTGCAGTCACCAGCGACTACTCTAGTCCACCCGCGCCGGCTCCGCACCCACTTCCGATGTCTCCAGATCATCGATGTTGGCTCCAGACCAACACCAATGACAACTTACGACAGACAAGATGAGCTCCCTGCTCCCCTCCTCCCCCCTTTTCTATCTTATTATCAGTATGTGTGTAGTATCTAATTCTTTTTTGAGCAAATTTTCGGTAGTGGCTCTACTGTTGCATTATAGAAGAATAGAAGTATTTGTAGATACAAAAGGGTGGTGATGGGGTGGGGCGGGTGGGATACAAATTAGCTATGTTACAGAGGTATAGTGAAAGCCAACCGGAATGAACTGATCTCCTCTTTGATCTATGTTGCTAGCATGGACCAGTCTTGTTCCTTGGATTAAAAAACCCTACAACATTGTCCTTTCCAAATATTCCGTAGTGTGTAGATCATAACCTCCCGCACATGCATCAGTCAAACCCCCGTCCAACATCCTAACCCCCACGTGGGACGCACACACATAAATTGTGGTTCTTTTTTGCGCAAAATAGCATAAATAGTTCACACAAATAACGTAAATAGTTCATAAAGATGGCAAAAAACCTCGTCCGACCACTGGTCCCATGCACACTCGTAGGTGCATGCATGCATATCCTATTTTATGGTAGATCTTATAATTATGGCAGATCGTGTGAGTTTCCATTGCAAGTGCGCAAATTTTGGATGATTTTTTTGTTTCTAGTACATGCGTGCAAAAATTGGATGGTTCCATAAATATAGGATCGCTACAACAGCCATACAGCTAGGCTCGTTATAACTAGTTTATGATATATGTCGATACTAATTATGCTACACGATATAGGTATTTATGTAACTTGGTACATTGCGTAAAAATCTGTTTACTGTTTAATGCGAACGAATTTAGGATGACAAAAATGTGCGATGAAAGGAAATGAATTAGCATGCATGGAAACAAAAAACTTACTTAAATGCTTTGTTTCCTCCATAAATATATGATCGCTCCAATAGCAAGGCAACTGGGCTCGTTAGAACTAGTTTATGATATATACTTATACTAATTATGCTATACAGTGTAGGTATTTATGTAATGCAGTACAATGTGTAAAAATCTGGCATGCGGTTCACTGATGAACACATCTCCATGTTCGAGCGTAAAAACCTTCAGTTTTGAGCATAAAAACCTTTAGTTTTGAGCGCAAATGGCCTTTATATCCGAGAGCAGTTACCTTTTTGTGAATTTTTGTTGCGTTGCGTAAATGTATATGTCATAAATATCTAATACATATGACATTAATGGTACAAATCCCATATACACATTGGGTTAGATAACAATATAATGCATAAAACCAATAAACGTTTGTGTAAAATATGAACAGAAATATCATAAACTGACAATAGATGGAAAGCGGGGCCATGAACTGAAATGTATGTCGTAAAAACATGTTGACGTTGGCATAAATATGTACACAAAGTAGCATAAAAACATGTCTGTCACTCGCGCCTAAGGGAGTCGTCGTCGCCTCGGATGACATCGCCATCGCGCGCCCCAAGGGGCCACCGCTGTTGTGCGCCTTGAGAACCGTTGCCTCGCCTCTGGGATAGCTCGTGCCTAGGGGAGCTCGTCGACGCCGCTCCCACCTCGAATGCGTCGTCGTCGTCTGTGACGGGCTAGATCTGCTGTCGTAGCCGCTCCCACCTCGGATGCGTTGTCTGTGATGGGCTAGATCTGCCGCTCCCACCTGCTACCGTGCCTCTGGACCGGTGAGCTGCCGTTGCTATGCCTCTGGACCGGGTAGCCACCACCGCGCCTCTAGACAAGGGAGCCACCACTGCATCTCCAAACCAGGGAGTTGTCACCGTGCCTCTGAATCGCGAGTCATCACATGACTGCCTTGGGGCGCCGCCGCTCGCTTGCCTCGGGGGAATGGCCGCCGACGCTAAAACCCTAATTCTTGGCAGCCTGGCGTGCTTTTATAGATGCCCGAACCTGTTCCGGCTCAACCGGATAGAATGTTTGGCTATATATATATATCTGTGTGTGTGTGTGGAGCCCTAGCCTTCTAGTAACTAGAGGAAGCCTTGGTCTAATAATATATTCTGGTCCAGTCATGCCACAATCATTCCTAACCGAACCAGATTTTTATTTGGAGGCCCATTATTTCAGCACAAACCACCATCGTGTTTCTTTACCCTAAACACCCCATTTCTTCATCTCCCATTTTCCTCCACGGCACCGTGTCGCCGCCATCTTCCTCCATTCGCTGATGGGCACCATGCCTCCACCCATGGCCAGCCATGTCCTCCGCCGCGTCGCTACCTTTGGTCTCATCGCCGCCAGTACAAGGAGCCCCATCCCTCAATCGTATCTTCACGTCGAGCTGCATACCCTTAGGAGCCCATCCCCCTCCTACCACACATCACCACAAGCTCGCCCAGTTCTAGGAGTAGGTCTGCCTCCCCCTTGCCCCCTTGCCTTGCCTAGCCTTCCATGGCACCCTGCTCTATCGTGAGCTATGGATGGTCACCGAAGAGGAGAAAGCAAGGAGTTTACGTAGGGAGATAGTGAATCATGTATGTATGCTACAAGATCTATCAACACTGCACATTATGTTGTACATTCTGAAAAAATGTTTTCATTTTGAATTGAGATAAACTTCTTTTTTTGTTAGTCAACAATCACTATCTGTATCTCAGTTCTCATGACTTGGCTAACGCACTAAAATTTGTACTTTGGTCCTAAGACATGTTTTGTATAGTTGCTCTCTTTTAATTTTACCAAATGATTTTTTTGTAAGAGATTATAACTATGTGGTCATTTCTCCCTTTTAGTGGATCAGTAAAGAACTCCAGGGGCTAGAAAGATTAATTGACAGGGCGAGTGAGAAAGGTTGGCGCAAGGAATATCCTAAAATCTATAGACTGCCTTCGTCCCCTTCATCACTGCCGATGACTGTGACTTGGCCACCACAACAAAAGCACTCAGGATCCTTGATGCGTGTGGTCCAGACGTGATTGAATTGGACATGCCTGACTTTGATCCATTAGCTGAATGTCCAATTATTCATCTTAGATTGTATGCCTATACAATTTGTTCTTATACTGTACTGTCTATGTATGTTCTTGCTTCCTGCGTTTTGGTTTACACTGTTTTAGGCTTCCTCGACACGCGCTGTGGCGAAGTGCACTACATTTGAGGATGTCATCTCCATGGTAAAGTGGGTGATACCTGACCTGTTTCGCCCTGACCTGTAGCACTTTCACATATTACAACCCGTTTCTTCTGCATGGTATCTCCAACATGAGCGTTGTTATAACCTCATTCTTGTGATGTTCACTCCCATTAAAATACCATTGCATTAAGTAGATAATCTGGTAATAGGACATCTAGATAATTTTGGTAATTGACGTTGGGGGAAAAATGGTACATCCAATTACTGCTTACAAATTGATCTTTTACGGGTCATTGACTTGCTGTTCGCGTTTGTGCAATGCATTTTTTCATTCAATTGTTTTATTTTTACATGTTTTTTGTTATTGGAATAACTATAGATATATATCCAAACTGCACTAGTAGAGAAAACTCTTAAAACACATGTCCCAATATAAATATAATATGAAGGATTATTGAGCTTAACAAATTTTAGATTATGGGCATAGCCTACTCAGTTCATACTAAAATGAATAATTGATGAAATTACTCATTTGTTTTACTGAGTTTATTGTAGAGTTCCTATAACTTTAAATGTTAGATGTGGTATTTACTCTTTTTGCTTAAAGGGATGAATAAACTGTCCATTTTTAGTGTTTAGTTGAAAAGTCACCTACCTGGTGTCCCTAGCGATCTGGTGACCTACCTGAGGTGTTTTTTTGCTTTGAGTGCAAGTTTATGCTACACTCATGTTACAGGAAGTAATGTAGGACCTTATAAAGGGAGTTGAAGCGCCCCAATCCTCTGGGACTCAAATGTGATACAATTACTAGTCCCAGGAGGCTAGTAAACACATTTATACATCAGATGATTATAAATCTGCTTTAAACGAGACAAACCTATAAAGGTGGCGAACAACTTTAAGAGTTGGTCCACAATTCGGGACATATCATCAGAGTGGGGCTGAAGGAGCCCGATATACGGAGCGAAGCAAATCAGCGGTCCAACAGCCACAGGCAAGGTTGGGAACAGTCGTAACTCTTATCCGATCTCCTTTTTCTGAAAAACAACAAATAAGCAAGGGTGAGTACAAACATACTCAGCAGCCCACCTTCACCCACGGAATGGGGAAATCAGATATAATGCATGGAATATATGGAGCTCAGGATATTTTGCAGAAACAGCAGTATTTTATGCAGGGTTGTTTTGAAAAACATTTTGTATTTTGCAAAGCGCATCCTCTCCAAAAGGAGCAGGAAGTTTTTCAATATAGAATAAAATCCCCTGGACTAAACCATCAAGGTATCTTAGCAGCTTCCCACTGGTTTTCATTCTCAAAAACAACTACTGGACTTCCCGTCCACCATAGCTCACGGCTCAACCGCCGGACCTTTTAAAAAACACTTTTCTCAAACGTACCCTTTTTTGAAAACAAAACACTAATTGTCAAAGCCCACTAGACTCGTCCATACCAGTGGACACGGACTATTCGAATAGGTTTTCAAACTCTGCGTAGAGGTGTACACTTTACCCACTAGTCCGGCTCTGCGATCTCATAGCTAGTGAGACCCGAATCCGAATCTCTTTTTTTCCTCGCACGTCCCTACCTTAACGGTTATACCGGAAGGAGTCAGGCCACCGCCATGCCCAAACCGGACAAAACATTCCCCCTCCTTATCCTCCCGGTGCTCCCCAGCCTTCATAACCCTAGGGTTTGAACCGTACGAGTTCAGATTGAGTGACTGCCCACACAGCCTCGAGTGGTTGTACTTATCATGAGTACAGGTAGTGAAGGATGACAAACCGGTCCTTATATGAGGGGACAATCCTTCTGCTCACACCTAAACCAGCTGAGCCATCACCTTAGGCCCTCCCCTAAACCAGGGAGTCCCTAATCATCCCTACTCAAAGGTGATAAGGGTGAAAACCCTTCATCATACACATTTTGAAAAGCATTTTCTTTTGAAAACTCACACCTTTTCTCAAATCATTTGTAACAAATATATCAAGGATTGATTGCGGCAAGCGGCTGGGTGGCCATAATAACTTGTCTCAAAATCATATCATGCATAAAATAACAGGCTGAGGGTTGTGGTTGAAAAATCATAGGTAATTTATGCATCAAAGGGATCCAGTGAGCTTGCCATGCTTATCCGGTGAAAGGGGGGAGAGCTCGCGGAACTGGCTTCTAGCTCCACTGCCTAGCGTAGACTTGCAGATCTGGCCTCCACGAGACGGCACGAACGCTCCGATAACTATGCAACATGAATAAGCAAACATACAAACCAGCAAGTATATCAACAGATATTTAGTATAGTAGTCAAAATAGTGATATATGGATGGGTAGAGCCTTGAGCAGAATCTGTGTTATATGGTGTTGAGATACTACTGGTGGTGGAGCGGAGGTGCTTACCAGGAGGGTGGACTGGAGGCGAAGCGACACTATGCGTGTAGCCGGCAGAGCGGAGTAACTGAGTGGGTGGGGTGTTTGCCTTGGCTGAGGGTGTTGAGTGTGTGTGGAGAGGGAGAGGGTAGCTGGGTGTATTTATAGCTGGGTGTATCAGTGTATGTGGTGTAGCACAGTGAAGTTCACTGTTGGTGAGAATAGTGACGAATTAATCGTCTGACTTAGTATGAACAGGAGAGTTATAGGCAGAATATGGGACAAGAGTATTTTGGGAGTTTTCTGGAACATGAACCATGCTTAAGGGATGACATGGTTGGATAGGGAATAATTCGATAAGAATTTAGAAACAAGAATTATTGGAATCTGAGTTTGGAAGCCTGGTTCGAAGGAATCTCAAAGTTAAGCATGCTCAACTTGGAGAAACCTGGGATGGGTGACCAGATGGGAAGTTCCCACTGGAAGGAAAATCACAGTCGCCGGAGTTCGTATGACTGGAACATGGGTCTGGCTGGTCTTAGGTGGACTGGACAGCATGATGGATGAGTAGTTGAAATTTGGGGTGATCAGATGATCGATGAATAGCAATAATGAATAGTAACAATGAATAGTAACGATGGTGAATAGTAATGGTGAATAGTAATGGTGAATAGTGATGATGAATAGTTTGTATGAACGAACGATGAACGTTGAATAATGACTATGAACGAACGATGAACGATGAATAGGAACTATGAACGAACGGACGAACGATCGAATGATCGGACGAACGAACGATCGGAATTTCGGCAGCATAACGGCAGGACAAAGGTTATCTGGATGAACGATGAATAGGGACTATGAACAAACGATGAACAATGAATAGGAACTATGAATGAACGATGAACGATCGAATGATCGAACGAACGAACGATCGGAATTTTGGCAGCATAACGGCTGGAAAAAGATTATTTGGACGAACGAACGGACGAACGATCGAACGATCGAACGAACGGATGGACGAACGAACCATGAACGATCGGACGAACGATCGAACGATCGGACGAACGAACGAACAAACTAAGAACAGGGGGACGAACGATCGAAGAACGACCGAACGATCCTTGTGCTAGTGGGTGCTTGTGTGGGAGGTGGAGTGGGGGGAGAGAGTTGCCATGAAATGGCTTGGGGTGGGATGAGAGGAGGCCCTTGCCCCTCTATTTATAGCCATGGTGGGGGGATTAGGGGGAGGGATGAGAGGATTAGTGGGAGGATGAGAGGATTAGTGGGAGATTAGCATGTATTTGTCTTGTATAAGTGTGATTAGCTTGTAGAGCTCACTGTATGACACCGGAGGCATACGTATACGTATGAGCATGAGGAAAGTTATGAAGAAAATATTTGTAGGGACTTGAAAAATGATTCTGATGGTATTTCTCAAGAGGAAAATACTTGGAGAATTATCGGTGGAATATTTGGACAGTATTTCTAGAAAGAAATTGAGGGGGTTACTGGGGAAGTATCTGTGCAGTATTTCTGGAAAGAATTTGAGGAGGATCACTGTGAAAATATTTGTAGGATATTTTGAGGAGGATTTTTGGAGAGAATATAGACCATTATATTTTATTTGCTGATATCACTCGCAAACAAACATTTTGAAATGAAATTTAAAATTCATTTTGAATTTAGAGCAAGTTTGAGAAAATTTCAAGATTTGAATTTTTGGGATGCTACAGATCTACCCCACTTAAAATGAATCTCGTCCTCGAGATTCGGCTTAGAAGGGTTATGGGTATAGCTTTACTTCAGCTACATATCTTCACTTTGCAGACTCTTCGAGGAGGTGGAACTTCAACAACATTTAGCCTTTGAGGAGCATCCGGTTGCTGATTGCAAACGCTGATTCTGGCTACTCAAAGATCATCTTTAGGCTTCTAGCTTTTGCTTGGCAGCTAGCTTACTGAAGAAGCATCGATGCCAACACACAAATCATCCTCTTGCGAACTCCCACATGGATTCCTTCCTTGATTGGTCTTCTGGTGCTTCATCAACAAAACTTGGGTGACCACTTCTCATCCAGAAACTTATAAGCTTTGATGATCTGGTCCTCCACAAGCTTGCTACAGGCCTTCTTCTTTTTCTCCATAGGAACCTTACTGGAACACTACCCCACTTAAAAAAGAATGAGGTAGAACTCTTGAATCTTGGGGATTTGAACTCCTTGAAGTACCACATAACAAGGGTGTTACGGGGCCTTCTTCTGCTGCTACTGCTTGACCAGGCTACAGAGAGATGATTGTCATAGGGTTGATTCTGGGAGAACCTTCTTCTTATCTTCTCTTCACTATCTTCTTTTCTCTTCTCACTTTTCACTTTTCACTGCCTCTTTCTTTCTCTTTGCTCTTCCCACTGGAGGATTCTATCAAAGAGTATTACCATCATACAGAGGAGGAAACCAAAGACTATGAACCATGTACAACAGTCTTCAACCCAAGAATCACCAAGCATTGTGATTTTAGGGGCGAATGAGTGGAAAATGGAGATGCTTGCGATTTGGCAGAAGGGGTTTTATCGGGAGTATTTTGCTTTGAGCGATATGGGAGTCGAGGGAGCTGGTGGGGGGTTTATAGGCGAGCGGTATACGAGGTGGTGCTCGGGTGTGGAGTGGCGGTGATGGAGCAGGTGCCACGCGGCAGCAGGTGCGATGGAGGGGAAGGGGGCCTGTTGCCGGCGACGATGGCGGCGGTGGGTGCGCTGCAAAGGGGCGTGGTCGGCGGTAGTGCGCTGCAAAGGGGGTGTGGGGCGGTGGTAGTGCGCATGGAGGTGGGCACACGTGCGGGGAGCATGGGTGAGTGGTGGGGTCAATGACCCTGATGTTTGTGGTCTCTGGTTCCAAGAATCTTTGCCTCTCTGTATGGTAATAACTCCTATCCTTTTTTCTTGTTTACTTTGACTCAGGGGCAGTGCTTTGATTCTCACGGTTGGTCCTTTTGACTGAGCGGCTGGACTGGTTTCTTTTGTAGCTTATTCCAGGCTTCAAGGGTAAGCTTCCCAGTATCTTTTTGGGTAAGGCACTTTTCTCTTGAGATGGGTTAAGGGGAGAATGGAAGCATAAGATGAGGATTAGCTCTAACTTGTGATCTATGTTTTTAGAGAAAAACTTTCTTAAAATGAAAGAGAACACACAAGCTCAGCAATGATAAACACAAACAAATCAAATGTTTTGAATAAGGGAAGAATAGAGTTTTTCCAAAGCATGGACTACTCAGATTCGGGGGCTAAGCACAACTACTATTGCTTGGCTCCTGAATTGAGAACTATGCTAAATGCAACTTATGAGCACTAACGTTAAAGCATCACATATGCACTCAAAAGGGAAGAAAACATCAAGCGAAATTCATTTTGAAATGCCCTAGGGGGCCACACAATTAGTGTTTTGCAAAACACGAGTCTACATGATTACCTCTCATACATGCAGGGCTCTAGCCAAAGTGAAGAAAACTTCACTACCCAATGCATGCAGAGGACTGGGCATAACTAACTCAGACCAGGCAGCTTCTCTTCTGGCAAGGCTGTCGCACTTCAATCTGAGACATCTCCTGGATGGGTCAAGAGGGAGCTGATGTTGATGACTTCTTCTGGCGGCGACTGAGATGGCAAGACGGGGTCGAACTCTTCTTCAAGCTAGACTAGCTCTTGTAGCTCCTTAGAGGGCGGCGGTGCTGGCGGGGTGCTTGCAGCTTCTTCCTTGACTTCAAGGGATGGTGCTGGAATCTTCTTCATGGTGAGGGGCTTAAACAACTCCGGTGGGGGATCTTGGGAGGATTCAGGGTGCTCTTGCTTGTCCATAGCCTTAGGGGAGACTGGAATTCCTTCCAAGACTATGGCTCCTTCTGGGAGTTCCTAAGCCTTTTTTTCTCCTCTGGTAGAGACCGGGTGACCTTCAAGAATCTGGGGATCTTCAACTCTCATGGGTTGAACTAGGTTGGATGAAGTGGGCTCTTGGATCCGCAGGGCTCTATGTTGGTTATGGGTTACCAAGTAGGCCTCCATCAACTTCTGGACGTGCTCATCCTTGGCTTGCTTTAGGGCTTCAACAACAATGACTTCATGACTTTCCAAGGCAGCTATATGGGCTTGAGCTGTGGTGAGATCCACATGGAGCTGACGGTTGAGCTTCTCAGCATCTTCTGCTCGGGCAATCATCTGACGGTGGTGCCGAGCCAAGAAATCATACTGTGCATCCAAGGTGAGCAGGTATGCGGTGAGGTACACGACTGTGGGGTCGTCCTTAAGCAGCTGCTGCTCTTCCAATGCACACATCCTGGCCATCCAAACTGGACGGTCTCTCTGAAAGGGAGGAAAGAATCTGAGCGGGGTGTCAGCCACTTCTTCATAAATCTGACACAGGATCCTTAATGCCTTGCGAGCGACGACTTGGTAGGTGTCTTTGAATCTGTGCCCCGCAGCAGTGACACTCCATTTCATATGGTGCGGACTGGATCCAATGTATACAGTCACAACACACTTCTTTGTGCCATGCTCGACGAATTCACAACCATCATACTCTAGCTGGCTCCTGATTCCGAGGCGAACTGTGCATGCTCTCAGCAACTTGGGGAAACCATCCTCATTCTGGCAAAAGCTGGTTTGGCAGCGGACCTCCATTTGACTTCTGAGAGAAGGAAAGGGGGAAACCATTTTTGAAATGAAGGGATAAGACCAAGAATTTTTTTAAGAAAATAGTTTTGACTCAAAAACTTTTGGATCAAGGCTAAGGGTTACGTCCTGTGGCCAACCTAACAGCTCTGATACACCTGAAGCACCCCAATCCTCTAGGACTCAAATGTGATACAATTTACTAGTCCCAGGAGGCTAGTAAACACATTTATACATCAGATGATTACAGATCTGCTTTAAACGAGACAAACATATAAAGGTGGCGAACAAATTTAAGAGTTGGTCCACAATTCGGGACATATCATCAGAGTGGGGTTGAAGCAGCCCGATATACGCAGCGAAGCAAATCAGCGGTCCAACAGCCACAGGTAAGGTTGGGAACAGTCGTAACTCTTACCCGATCTCCTTTTTCTGAAAAACAACAAATAAGCAAGGGTGAGTACAAACATACTCAGCAGCCCACCTTCACCCGCGGAATGGGGAAATCAGATATAATGCATGGAATATATGGAGCTCAGGATATTTTGCAGAAACAGCAATATTTTATGCAGGGTTGTTTTGAAAAACATTTTGTATTTTGCAAAGCGCATCCTCTCCAAAAGGAGCAGGAAGTTTTTCAATATAGAATAAAATCCCCTGGACTAAACCATCCAAGTATCTCAGTAGCTTCCCACTAGTTTTCATTCTCAAAAACAGCTACTGGACTTCCCGTCCACCATAGCTCATGGCTCAACCGCTGGACCTTTTAAAAAACACTTTTCTCAAACGTACCTTTTTTGAAAACAAAACACTAATTGTAAAACCACACCAGACTCGTCCATACCAGTGGACACGGACTATTCGAATAGGTTTTCAAACTCTGCGTAGAGGTGTACACTTTACCCACTAGTCCGGCTCTGTGATCTCATAGCTAGTGAGACCCGAATTCGAATCTCTTTCTTTCCTCGCACGTCCCTACCTTAACGGTTATACCTGAAGGAGTCAAGCCACCGCCATGCCCAAACCGGACAAAACATTCCCCCTCCTTATCCTCCCGGTGCTCCCCAGCCTTCATAACCCTGGGGTTTGAACCGTACGAGTTCCGATTGAGTGACTGCCCACACAGTCTCGAGTGGTTGTACTTATCATGAGTACAGGTAGTGAAGGATGACAAACCGGTCCTTATATGATGGGACAATCCTTCTGCTCACACCTAAACCAGCTAAGCCATCACCTTAGGCCCTCCCCTAAACCAGGGAGTCCCTGATCATCCCTACTCAAAGGTGATAAGGGTGAAAACCCTTCATCATACACATTTTGAAAAGCATTTTCTTTTGAAAACTCACACCTTTTCTCAAATCATTTGTAACAAATATATCAAGGATTGATTGCGGTTAGCGGCAGGATGGCCATAATAACTTGTCTCAAAATCATATCTTGCATAAAATAATAGGCTGAGGGTTGTGGTTGAAAAATCATAGGTAATTTATGCATCAAAGGGATCCAGTGAGCTTGCCGTGCTTATCCGGCGAAAGGGGGGAGAGCTCGCGGAACTGGCTTCTAGCTCCACTGCCTGGCGTAGACTTGCAGATCTGGCCTCCACGAGACGGCATGAACGCTCCGATAACTATGCAATATGAATAAGCAAACATACAAACCAGCAAGTATATCAACAGATATTTAGTATAGTGGTCAAAATAGCGATATATGGATGGGTAGAGTCTTGAGCAGAATCTGTGTTATGTGGTGTTGAGATACTACTGGTGGTGGAGAGGAGGTGCTTACCAGGAGGGTGAACTGGAGGCGAAGCGACACTATGCGTGTAGCCGCCAGAGTAGAGTAACTGAGTGGGTGGGGTGTTTGCCTTGGCTGAGGGTGTTGAGTGTGTGTGGAGAGGGAGAGGGTAGCTGGGTGTATTTATAGCTGGGTGTATCAGTGTATGTGGTGTAGCACAGTGAAGTTCACTATTGGTGAGAATAGTGATGAATGAATCATCTGACTTAGTATGAACAGGAGAGTTATAGGCAGAATATGGGACAAGAGTATTTTGGGAGTTTTCTGGAACATGAACCATGCTTAAGGGATGACATGGTTGGATAGGGAATAATTTGATAAGAATTTAGAAACAAGAATTATTGAAATCTGAGTTTGGAAGCCTGGTTCGAAGGAATCTCAAAGTTAAGCATGCTCAACTTAGAGAAACCTGGGATGGGTGACCAGATGGAAAGTTCCCACTGGAAGGAAAATCACAGTCACCGGAGTTCGTATGACTGGAACATGGGTCTGGCTGGTCTTAGGTGGACTGGACAACATGATGGATGAGTAGTTGAAATTTGGGGTGATCGGATGACTGATGAATAGCAACGATGAATAGTAACGATGAATAGTAACAATGGTGAATAGTAACGGTGAATAGTAATGGTGAATAGTGATGATGGATAGTTCGTATGAACGAACGATGAACGATGAATAGTGACTATGAACGAACGATGAACGATGAATAGGAACTATGAACGAACGGACGAACGATCGAATGATCGGACGAACGAACGATTGGAATTTCGGCAACATAACGGCAGGACAAACATTATCTAGATGAACAATGAATAGGGACTATGAACAAACGATGAACGATGAATAGGAACTATGACCGAACGATGAACGATCGAATGATCGAACGAACGAACGATCGGAATTTCGGTAGCATAACGGCAGGAAAAAGATTATTTGGACGAATGAACGGACGAACGATCGAATGATCGGACGAACGGACGAATGAACCAAGAACGATCGAACGAACGATCGAACGATCAGACGAAAGAACGAACAAACTAAGAACAGGGGGACGAACGATCGAAGAACGACCGAACGATCCTTGTGCTAGTGGGTGCTTGTGTGGGAGGTGGAGTGGGGGAGAGAGTTGCCATGAAATGGTTTGGGGTGGGATGAGAGGAGGCCCTTGCCCCTGTATTTATAGCCATGGTGGAGGGATTAGGGGGAGAGATGAGAGGATTAGTGGGAGGATGAGAGGATTAGTGGGAGATTAGCATGTATTTGTCTTGTATAAGTGTGATTAGCTTGTAGAGCTCACTGTATGACACCGGAGGCATACGTATACGTATGAGCATGAGGAAAGTTATGAAGAAAATATTTGTAGGGACTTGAAAAATGATTCTGAAGGTATTTCTCAAGAGGAAAATACTTGGAGAATTATCGGTGGAATATTTGGACAGTATTTCTGGAAAGAAATTAAGGGGGTTACTGGGGAAGTATCTGGGCAGTATTTATGGAAAGAATTTGAAGGGATCACTGGGGAAATATTTGTAGGATATTTTGAGGAGGATTTTTGGAGAGAATATAGACCACTATATTTTATTTGCTGATATCACTCGCAAACAAACATTTTGAAATGAAATTTAAAATTCATTTTGAATTTAGAGCAAGTTTGAGAAAATTTCAAGATTTGAATTTTTGGGATGCTACAGGAGTTGAAATCTAGAGCCATCATAGCCGCAGAACTTGAACCAAAGGAGATGGGGAAACGCTGTGAACTTTTTATTTAGATCGTTATGTGAGCAACTCTTGGTATAATTGTTTGCAATGGCGATATCACAAGCTCTTCATGGATATCTGACGATGGTTCGGGTTACAGGTACCTCATGGACTGCTTTTTATGCACTACGCAAGCACTTTATTTTTGTAAACTCACTGCCTTGCGGATTTACATAGCTTGGTCTCCTTGTTTTTTTATCTTTATAAAGCACTGCTGTGATACCCAATTTTTTGAAAAGAAGTTGAAGTTTATTTTCCCTCTTTTCTTCCGTGTTCTGTGCTATTGGGGTTTGGAGTTTTAGGAGGCATACCTCAATGAAGCAGTAGAACTTTTTTTGACTTTTACGCTGGGGTTGGGAGCACTGATGTGAGAGAGGGTTTGGGCCATCGATCTCGATCTGATGGATGGGAGCCCACCCTTTTTTCCCCCAACCCTAGCCGACCCCCTCTCCTCCCTCTTTTGTTTTGCAGCCCCCCTCTTGTCCACCCTTTGTCTGCCGCTCCCTACCTCTCCTCCTTCCCCAAGTTCTTGTAGCCGCCCCCAAGTTCTGGCAGCCGCCCCCATCACACAACCCTAGCTGCCGCCCCATCTCCTCCTCTCCAAGGTGTAGCCCCTCCCCGCTTAGATCTCCTTCGCATTGGTGCAAGCCTTCAATTGGAATTTTGGTGGGAGGATTAAGGAAGGAAGGAATGAAGAACTCAAGGTGATCATGTGGTTATCTTTTTATTTGTGCTACAATTCATTTGATTATTCGTTCACCTATGCGATTCGGTAGAGGTGTTGTCTAGAATTTTTGTTGGTGGACGGACAGCAGTAGTATTAGTAGTTTCTAGAAATTTTGCGGGGTAATTAGCGGTAATCACTATGAAAATCATGTAGAGCTTTGTCATATCTTTCCAAGAGTACTTATGCGTTCGATTCAGAGGTATATTTTAGGAGATATCGTATTTTGAACTCAGCTAGGTTGCTGTCCAAAAACTGAACGCGGTGTGTATCTTGTGGGCTGTTTGGGGCCACCTAGATGTTGGAATTTAATTATCTTTTGAATACAAAACTTGTGGGGAATTTTATGTAGATGCTTCTAGAGTTTTTGTTTGATATCACTACTGTCATAATTTTAAAGATATGAAATTGTCAAGCAGCGCCGCTGCAGTTTGGTGGGTGATGGGGAGAGTTGTCACTCGCGACGGGTTTGGAATTGTGTGTAGGTGTGGCGTTGTTTATGAGCGTTTGTTATGTGGATTTGTGAACTAAGATGTGTGTCAAAAACAGGTGGTGGACTTCCAGATCGTACTTAGGGATTTTTCCAAATTCCCGGTGAAGGCAAGTAAAATAGTGATGGTTTATACCGTTGGTTGATTTATATGTCTTGTTCTTTATTCCTATAAATATCAAATGTGTTCATCATCGAATTCCATTTTAAGAATTGTTGTTTGAAGTTATTCATGTTCTACTATTTACATATGAAAGTCACCTAGAGGGGGTGAATAGGTGTAATCTGAAATTTACAACTTAAAACACAAACTACAAGCCGGGGTTAGCGTTAGAATTAAATCCGAGTCCGGGAGAGAGGGGGAAAACAAATCAACCAAGAAATAAAGCGTATGAACATGGTGATTTGTTTTACCGAGGTTCGGTTCTAAAGAACCTATTCCCCGTTGAGGTGGTCACAAAGATTGGGTCTCTTTCAACCCCTTCCCTCTCTCAAACGGTCATTTAGACCGAGTGAGCCTTCTTCCTTAATCTCACGGGTCACTTAGACCCTCGCAAGGACCACCACACAATTGGTGTCTCTTGCCTCGCTTACAAAGCACTTGAGAGTAAGAAGTGAGAAAGAAAAATAAGCCAAGCCAAGCAAACAAGAACAACAATGGAACACAAATGATTCTCTCACAAGTCCTAATGCGCTAGAGTTGAATTTGGGGACTTTGAGCGGATCGATCACTTGAATTGTGTCTTTGGAGTTGAGTCTATTGCTTTTGTATTGAATCCAATGTGTTGAATGCTTGGATGGTTGGAGTGGTGGTGGTTGGGGGTATTTATAGCCCTTAACCACCAAACAACCATTGGGGCAGGCTGCTGTCGATGGGCGCACCGGACAGTCTGGTGCGCCACCGAACACTGTCCGGTGCGCCAGCCATGTCACCCAACCGTTAGGGTTCTAGAGCATTTGACCGTTGGCGCGCTGACATCTTGTGGCACCGGACAGTCCGGTGCCGCACCGGACAGGTACTGTTCGCTGTCCGGTGCACCTCTGACGACTGCTCTGACTTCTGCGCGCACTATTCACGTACTGTAGCATTGCAGGGTGCCCATTGCAGTCGACCGTTGCGCTGGATAGTCGTTGCTCCGCTGGTGCACCGGACAGTCCGATGGCACACCGGACAGTCTGTTGAATTATAGCGGAGCGCTCCTGGAGAAACCCGAGAGTGACTAGTTCGTTCCTGTACAGCCCTGGTGCACCGGACATTATCCGGTGGCACACCGGACAGTCCGGTGCGCCAGGCCAGAGCACACTCGGTTTCTTTTCTCCTTTGTATTTGAACCCTATCTTCTATCTTTTATTGGTTTGTGTTGAACCTTTATGCACCTGTAGAACATATATTCTAGAGCAAACTAGTTAGTCCATTATTTGTGTTGGGCATTCAACCACCAAAATTAATTATAGGAAAAGGTTAACCCTATTTCCCTTTCAATCTCCCCCTTTTTGGTGATTGATGCCAACACAAACCAAAGCAAATATATGAAGTGCAGAAATGAAGTAGTTTGCATAAGGTAAGTGCATAGGTTACAAAGAATTAAAACCAATATGAAAGTCTTGTTGCATATGAATAAGAGTGAATGGATTGCTTTCTTTTATTTAACATTTTGGACCACATTTGCACCACATATTTTGTTTTTGCAAATCTTTTTCAAATTCTTTTCAAAATTCTTTTGCAAATAGTCAAAGGTATATTAATAAGATTGTTAGAAGCATTTTCAAGATTTGAAATTTCTCCCCCTGTTTCAAATGATTTTCCTTTGACTAAACAAAAGCTCCCCCTGAATGAAATTCTCCTCTTAGCTTTCAAGAGGGTTTTGAAATGGGTACCAATTTTAAAATCTTAATTTTATAAGCATAGATACCAATTTGAAATTCACCAATGTGAAATTTTTCTTGAGTACTACTTGAAAAACAAACATTTGTGATTACCAAATAAATCTTTCATTTTGAAAATTTTTGAAATGGTGGTGGTGCGGTCCTTTTGCTTTGGGCTTAATATTTTCTCCCCCTTTGGCATTAAGCGCCAAAAACGGAGAACGTTGGAGCCCTTTTTGTACATTTTCTCCCCCATTGATACAGAAAAATAAGTGAAAGATTATACCAATGTGGAGAGATGGCGGAACACCGGCAAAGTTCAATAATACCGATGGAGTTAAGTGGAAGCGTTGTCTTTGCCGAATACTCCATTTCTCTTTCAATCTAAGACTAACACAAGAAATACTCATGGAAACACATTAGTCTTAGCTTTGGCACAAGAAGAATAAGAAATATGAGTATGTACCAAATGAAAGAGATATGATCAAAGGTATATAAATGAGCTATGTGTGCAATGTTTCAATCAAAATTCCGAGAATCAAGTATATTTAGCTCATTCCTAAGTTTGCTAAAGGTTTTCTCATCTAGTGGCTTGATGAAGATATCGGCTAATTGATCTTTGGTGTTAATGTAAGCTATTTTAATATCCCCCTTTGTTGGTGATCCCACATAAAGTGATATCGAATGTCTATGTGCTTAGTGCGGCTGTGTTCAACAGGATTCTCCGCCATGCGGATAGCACTCTCATTATCACATAGGAGAGGGACTTTGCTCAATTTGTAGCCATAGTCCCTGAGGGTTTGCCACATCCAAAGTAATTGCGCACAACAATTGCCTGCGGCAATATACTCGGCTTCGGTGGTAGAAAGAGCTACGAAGTTTTGTTTCTTTGAAGCCTAAGACACCAGGGATCTCCCCAGAAACTGACAAGTCCCTGATGTACTCTTTCTATCAATTTTACACCCTGCCTAATCGGCATCGGAATATCCTGTTAAGTCAAAGGTGGATCCCTTGGGGTACCAAAGCCCAAACTTAGGAGTGTAAAGTAGATATCTCATGATTCTCTTCACGGCCCTAAGGTGAACTTCCTTAGGATCGGCTTGGAACCTTGCACACATGCATACATAAAGCATAATATCCGGTTGAGATGCACATAAATATAGTAAAGATCCTATCATCGACTGGTATACCTTTTGATCTACAGATTTACCTCCCATGTCGAGGTCGAGAAGCCCATTAGTTCCCATGGGTGTCTTCATGGGTTTGGCATCCATCATTCCAAACTTCTTAAGAATGTCTTGAATGTACTTTGTTTGGCTGATGAAGGTGCCATCTTGGAGTTGCTTGATTTGAAATCCTAAGAAATATCTCAACTCCCCCATCATAGACATCTCGAATTTTTGAACCATGATCCTACTAAACTCTTCACAAGTAGATTTGTTAGTAGACCCAAATATAGTATCATCAACATAAATTTGGCATACAAACAAATCATTTGCAACAGTTTTAGTAAAGAGTGTAGGATCGGCCTTGCCGACTTTGAAGCCATTAGTGATAAGGAAATCTCGCAGGCATTCATACCATGCTCTTGGGGCTTGCTTGAGCCCATAAAGCACCTTTGAGAGTTTATAGACATGGTTAGGATACTCACTATCTTCAAAGCCAGGAGGTTGCTCAACATAGACCTCTTCCTTGATTGGTCCATTGAGGAAGGCACTTTTTACGTCCATTTGATAAAGCTTGAAGCCATGATAAGTATCATAGGCAAGTAATATGCGAATTGATTCAAGCCTAGCTACGGGTGCATAAGTTTCATCGAAATCCAAACCTTCGACTTGTGAATAACCCTTGGCCACAAGTCTGGCTTTGTTCCTTATCACCACACCATGCTCATCTTGCTTGTTGCAGAATACCCATTTGGTACCTACAACATTTTGATTAGGACGTGGAACTAAATGCCATATACCTCATTCCTTGTGAAATTGTTGAGCTCCTCTTGCATTGCCATCACCCAATCCGAATCTCTTAATGCATCCTCAATCCTGTAAGGCTCAATAGAGGAAACAAAAGAGTAATGCTCACAAAAATGTGTGACTCGAGATCGAGTAGTTACCCCCTTATGAATATCACCAAGAATGGAGTTGACGGGGTGATCTCTTTGAATCGCCTGGTGGACTCTTTGGTGTGGCGGTATTTAACCCTGAATTTCTTGTTCATCTTCCTTGTCTTGATTATCTTCATCTCCCCCTTGATCATTGGCCTCTTCTTGAGGTGGCTCATCCTCTTGATCTTCATCATCTTGAGCCTGATCCTCATCTTGGGTTGGTGGAGATGCTTGATTGGAAGATGATGGTTGATCTTGTGCTTGTGTAGGCTCTTCGGATTCCTTAGGGCACACATCCCCAATGGACATGTTCCTTAGCGCGACACACAGAGCCTCTTCATCATCTAGTTCCTCAAGATCAACTTGCTCCACTTGGGATCCATTAGTCTCATCAAATACAATGTCACAAGAAACCTCAACTAATCCAGTGGATTTGTTGAAGACTCTATATACCCTTGTGTTTGAGTCATAACCAAGTAAAGCCTTCTACAGCCTTAGGAGCAAATTTAGATTTTCTAACTCTTTTAAGAAGAATAAAACATTTGCTTCCAAAGACTCTAAAATATGAAACGTTGGGCTTTTTACCAGTAAGGAGTTCGTATGATGTCTTCTTGAGGATTCGATGAAGATATAACTGGTTGATAGAGTAGAAGGCGGTGTTAATCGCCTCAGCCCAAAATTGGTCCGGTGTCTTGTACTCATCAAGCATAGTCCTTGCCATGTCTAGTAGAGTTCTATTCTTCCTCTCCACTACACCATTTTGTTGAGGTGTGTAGGGAGAAGAGAACTCATGCTTGATGCCCTCATCCTCAAGAAATCCTTCAATTTGAGAGTTCTTGAACTCTGTTACATTGTCGCTTCTTATCTTTTTGATCCTTAAGCCGAACTCATTTTGAGTTCATCTCAAGAATCCCTTTAAGGTCTCTTGGGTCTGAGATTTTTCCTGCAAAAAGAATACCCAAGTGAAGCGAGCATAATCATCCATAATAACTAGACAGTACTTACTCCCGCCGATGCTTATGTAAGCGATCGGGCCGAATAAATCCATGTGGAGTAGCTCGAGTGACTTGTCAATTGTCATGATGTTCTTATGTGGTTGGTGAGCGCCAACTTGCTTTCCTGCTTGACATGTGCTACAAACCTTGTCTTTCTCAAAATGAACATTTGTTAGTCCCAAAATATGTTCTCCCTTTATAAGTTTGTGAAGATTCTTCATCCCAACATGGGCAAGTTGGTGATGCCAGAGCCAACCCATATTAGTCTTAGCAAGCAAGTGTCAAGTTTAGCTCTATTAAAATCAACTAAGTATAGCTGACCCTCTAACACTCCCTTAAATGCTACTGAATCATCACTCCTTCTAAAGACAGTAACACCTACATCGCTAAAAAGACAGTTGTAACCCATTTTGCATAATTGAGAAACTGAAAGCAAGTTATAATCTAAAGAATCTACAAGAAAAACATTGGAAATAGAATGGTCGGGTGATATAGCAATTTTACCAAGTCCTTTGACCAAACCTTGATTTCCATCCCCGAATGTGATAGCTCTTTGGGGATCTTCGTTTTTCTCGTAGGAGAACATCCTTTTCTCCCCTGTCATGTGGTTTGTGCATCCGCTATCAATTATCCAACTTGAGCCCCCGGATGCATAAACCTGCAAAACAATTTAGGCCTTGTTCTTAGGTACCAAACAATCTTGGGTCATTTCACGTTAGAAACAAGCACCTTGGGTACCCAAACATAAGTCTTTGAACCCTTGTGTTTGCCCCAACATATTTGGCAACTATTTTGCCTGATTTGTTAGTGAGCACATAAGAAGCATCAAAAGTTTTAAATGAAATGTTATGATCATTTGATGCAGCAGGAGTTTTCTTTTTAGGCATTTTAACATGGCTAGAATGGCTAGAGCTAGAAGCCTCATTTTTATACATAAATGCATGGTGAGAAACAGTGTGAGGTTTTCTAGCATGAATCCTCTTAATTTTGTGCTCAGGATAATTAGCAGGATATAGAATATAGCCCTCATTATCCTGAACCATGGGAGCTTTGCCCTTAACAAAGTTAGACAATTTCTTAGGGGCATTAAGCTTGACATTGCTTCCCTATTGGAAACCAATGTCATCCTTAATGCCAGGGTGTCTCCCTTTATAGAGCATACTTCTAGCAAATTTAAATTTTTCATTTTCAATATCATGCTCATTAATTTTAGTACTTAATTGAGCTATATGATCATTTTGTTGTTTAATCAAGGCAAGGTGATCATTTATAGCATCAACATTAACATGTCTACATCTAGTGCAAATAGAAACATGATCAACAGTAGATGTAGAGGGTTTGCAAACATTTAATTCATCAATCTTAGCATGTAAAATAGCATTCTCATTTGTAAGACTGGAAATAGAATCATTGCAAACATTCAAATCTTTAACCTTAGAAATTAATCTAGCATTCTCATCTCTAAGGCTAGAAATTGTATCATTCAATTTTTCAATCTTAGCATTTAGACTAGCATTTTCTTTTCTAAGACTGACAATTGAATCATTACAAACATTTAACTTCTCAACCTTAGCAATTAAATTAGCATTCTTAGTTCTAAGGTTGGAAACAGTGTCATGGCAAATGCTAAGCTCCTTAGTCAAATTTTCATTTTTCTCTACTTCCTGAGCATAAGCATTTTTTACTTTAACATGCTTCTTGTTTTCTTTAATCAGCTATCCAAAAGTCCATCCTTCTCATGAATGGCTCCTATCAATTCATTTAATTTTTCCTTTTGTTGCATGTTAAGATTGGCAAAAAGAGTAAGCAAATCATCTTCATCTTCACTAGAGCTACACTCATCACTAGATGTTGTATATTTGGTGGTGGCTCTAGATTTTACCTTCTTCTTTTTGCCGTCCTTTGCCATGAAGCACTTTTGGCTGACGTTGGGGAAGAGGAGGCCTTTGTTGATGGCGATGTTGGTGGCATCCTCGTCGGAGGAGGAGTCGGTGGTGCTCTCGTCGGAGTCCCATTCCTGACACACGTGGGCATCACCGCCCTTCTTCTTGTAGTATCTCTTCTTCTCCTTCTTCTTTCCCCTCTTGTCGTCGCCCGTGTCACTATCACTAGATATAGGACATTTAGCGATAAAATGACCAGGCTTACCACACTTGTAGCACACCCTCTTGGAGTGGGGTTTGTAGTCCTTCCCCCTCCTTTGCTTGAGGATTTGGCGAAAGCTCTTGATGATGAGCGTCATTTCCTCGTTGTCGAGCTTGGAGGCGTCGATGGTAAGCCTACTCGATGTAGACTCCTCTTTCTTCTCTTCCTTCGCTTTGAATGAGACGGGTTGCACCTCGGGTGTGGAGGTGGCACCTTGCTCCAAGTTCACAATGTGTTTGGATCCTTTGACCAATAGTTCAAAGCTCACAAACTTTCCTATCACTTCCTCAAGAGACATTAGCTTATATCTAGGATCACCACGTATTAATTGAACTTGAGTAGGATTACGAAATACGAGTGATCTAAGAATAACCTTGACCATCTCATGGTCATCCCATTTGGTGCTCCCGAGGTCGCGCACTTAGTTTACCAAGGTCTTGAGCCGGTTGTACATTGCTTGTGGCTCCTCTCCTTGGTTGAGAACGAATCGACCAAGCTCTCCCTCAATCGTCTCCCGTTTGGTGATCTTGGTCACCTCATCCCCTTCGTGCGCGGTCTTGAGTACATCCCAAATCTCCTTAGCACTCTTTAACCCTTGCACCTTATTATACTCCTCTCGACTCAAGGAGGCAAGGAGTATAGTAGTTGCTTGGGAGTTAAAGTGCCGGATTTGGGCGACTTCGTTCGAGTCATAGCCGTCGTCCCCTACCTTAGGTACCTGCACTCCAAACTCAATAATGTTCCATATGCTTCGTGGAGTGAGGTTAGATGGTGCCTTATTTTATCACTCCACATAGAATAATCTTCACCATCAAAACATGGTGGCTTTCCTAATGGAACGGAAAGTAATGGAGTACACTTAGAAATGCGGGGATAACAAAGTGGCATCTTACTATACTTCTTGCGCTCATGGCGCTTAGAAGTGACGGACGTCGAGTCGGAGCCGGATGTGGAGGGCGACGAAGAGTCGGTCTCGTAGTAGACCACTTTCTTCATCTTTTTCTTCTTATCGCCACTCCGATGCGACTTGATGTGCGAAGGGGATCCTTCCTTCACCTTGTTACCAGACTCCCTTGATGGTGCCTTCCCATGGCTTGTGGCTTTGTCGCCGGTTTCCATCTCCCTCTTGGCATGATCTCCCGACATCACTTTGAGTGGTTAGACTCTAATGAAGTACCAGGCTCTAATACCAATTGAAAGTTGCCTAGAGGGGGGTGAATAGGCGTAATCTGAAATTTACAACTTAAGACACAAACTACAAGCCGGGGTTAGCGTTAGAATTAAATCCGAGTCCGGGAGAGAGGGGAAAACAAATCAACCAAGAAATAAAGCGGATGAACATGGTGATTTATTTTACCGAGGTTCGGTTCTAAAGAACCTAGTCCCCGTTGAGGTGGTCACAAAGACCAGGTCTCTTTCAACCCTTTCCCTCTCTCAAACGGTCACTTAGACCGAGTGAGCATTCTTCCTTAATCTCACGGGTCACTTAGACCCTCGTAAGGACCACCACACAATTGGTGTCTCTTGCCTCGCTTACAAAGCACTTGAGATTAAGAAGTGAGAAAGAAAAGAAAGCCAAGCCAAGCAAACAAGAACAATAATGGAACACAAATGATCCTCTCAAAGTCCTAATGCGCTAGAGTTGAATTTGGGGACTTTAAGCGGATCGATCACTTGAATTGTGTCTTTGGAGTGGAGTCTATTGCTCTTGTATTGAATGCAATGTGTTGAATGCTTGGATGGTTGGAGTGGTGGTGGTTGGGGGTATTTATAGCCCTCAACCACCAAACAACCATTGGGGCAGGCTGCTGTCGATGGGCACACTGGACAGTCTGGTGCGCCACCGGACACTGTCGGTGCGCCAGCCACATCACCCAACTATTAGGGTTCTAGAGCATTTGACCGTTGGCGCGTTGACATCTTGTGGCACCGGACAGTCCGGTGTCGCACCGGACAGGTACTGTTCACTGTCTGGTGCGCCTCTAATGACTGCTCTGACTTCTGCGCGTACTGTAGCGTTGCAGGGTGCCCGTTGCAGTCGACCGTTGCGCTGGATAGCCATTGCTCTGCTGGTGCACCGGACAGTCTGGTGAATTATCTTGGAGTGCGCCTGGAGAAACCCGAGAGTGGCCAGTTCATTCTTGTACGGCCCTGGTGCACCGAACACTGTCCGGTGGCACACCGGACAGTCCAGTGCGCCAGGCCAGAGCACACTCGGTTTCTTTGCTCCTTTGTATTTGAACCCTATCTTTTAACATTTATTGGTTTGTGTTCAACCTTTATGCACCTGTAGAACATATATTCTAGAGCAAACTAGTTAGTCCATTATTTGTGTTGGGCGTTCAACCACCAAAATTAATTATAGGAAAAGGTTAACCCTATTTCCGTTTCAACATATGTTGAGGGCATTGTTCGAGCATGTTATATGTGTTGATTCTTATTATGAGGAAGTGGAAGTATATATTTAACATATGTTAAATGGGGTGGACTCATGTTGGTGTCATGCATAGTGCATCCATCATTCTTTGCATTGAAGTTTTGTCACGATCATATGGTCCGACCGTACCGGTACAATAAGCATCATAAGTTGCCCGAGGAGGGGTATGATGCAGCTTCATATCCTTAGAGGTATGAAAGCAGAAGTCATTATTGCATTTGTAGCCATGTGCACTCATGGGTGAAAGTGTGGAACCTGTCATTGTTATGTTGATATTGTGGATCTCCTCTTTGTGGTTTTGGAACTGGGTATTTGGTACTTGTATACTTGCTGCACTTTAATATTAAAAAGGGAGTTGTGAATTCAGTGGTTGGTAAAACACAGTTCGTTTACGTTGTTCAATTGTTGCTTAATCATTTTACTTGCTGAGATGTGTCATCTCACTCTTGCATTATTTGATGCAGGCACTTGAACTTTGCTTGGGGAAAGGAGGAAAGTAGCAGCACGATCACTACACCTCTAAACAAATATACCACTGCTTAGTAATGATTTTAACCAGGGGTTTCGAGCCAAGGATGTTTGTTACTTTGAAATAGTGTTTGCCAGTAATCTATTAAGTTCTAGTCTTTATGGTGGTCGTATTTTTTGTTAGCTAATTTAATTTTGTCCTGAATGTTTATTTCTTCTCTTGCCTCATGATTATACACTGTGGATTACCTTTCTTTTGCATCATGTATAAACACTGTGGTTTCCTCGTTATGCAACTTTCAAGTGAGGTGCTGCCGAATTTTTCTTTCTGTCTCCATCCTTTTATACTCTCTAATTTGTGGGAACGGTACGTATTTGGTAACACCCATGGTGTTTGGGATCAATGGGGTGTTACAACTGCCTTTCCATTAAAACTTTCACCCCATTCGTTGCAGCTGCTGCTACAGTACTTTTAGAGAAAAAAATTGCAATGGCAGTTGCAGTAAGGGCAGCCGAACAATGTCTGTGTGAGGTGTCACATGCTTTCAATTTACAATATTTACAACTAGCATTACAAATAGTGAAAATACAGTTGTAGTTACAACCTTGTCTCCATTATGTGTGTGCGCATATACATTGCTACCTCTATATTTTGCATTTGAGTGAAGTGATCTCTGGCAAATTAAATAACTGTAATTTATACGATGTTGTTTGTTGCTATATAATGCATATAGTAATAATGTTTGTACTACTGTATTCTTCATCCATGACACCATGACAATTTTTAGTTCTTAGGTTGGAATAGCAATCCTATTTGAGGAATGGTCTTGCTTTTTTGCTGATGACTAGCTCCAATTTTTTTCCCACTACAGACAAGCCTAAGGATACAGCCGGGTGGTGTTATGGATTCACGGCCTTATTTCTTTCTGAGACCTTTAGAAATCTTTCAGAGAATGAAATACATATGGGACTTTTCTTCCATGTTAAATGATAGTGGCTCTGTCATATCTTTCTACCATCCACTATTTGTGGACTCATCTATACGCTAAACACACTTAAATGTTTTCTAGACTGTGGAGCCCGCACAATTTACTAGTTAAGATATAGTTTAGTTCCACAGCAATGGTCGATATAGCAGAAGCCAAGTGTTCTGATGGTTTGTTTTCTCAATTGTGTTTTCTGTTATTGGTTCAGCATGCACATATATTGACATGATTTATGGCATGGCATCTGCCATCTTTGTTATATTTATGACATCGTTCTTGATTGATGTGTGCGACATGAATGATGGATCTTTTTAACCTTCTGACCATCATTGTGTCACTCATTATCATCTTTTGTATATTATTTATGGGTTCACGGATATGAAATAATAGGTTTCTTATTTTTTAGATCTGAACCATCTGTTGCCTTTTGAGTTGTTATATAATAAATGGTCTAGTCGATGCATTTTACGTTCAAAAATTTCAACGCGACATGCATGAAAACTAACGCTAAACGTGCGCGATTTAAACGTTGTAATTCGTTACAAAACATATCAACGATTTATGCTAAAATTCGTATCTATTTATGTTGTTTTGGTTCACGTTTTACGCAAAAATCCGCCCGAGCCAGAACCCGTGCACGATCGGACGCACGCAATTTTTACACCGTAATTTTTGGCCTCATTCATCGTTATGAAAACGGATCTACAATTTACGCTAAAATTTATACCCATTTACGCTGGTTTGGTTCATGTTTTACGCAAAAATCCGCTTGAGCCAGGACCCGCGCACGATCAGACGCTCGCGATTTTTACGCCGTAATTTTTGGGCCCCATTCATCGTTATGAAACAGATCTACGATTTACTCAAATTCGTACTTATTTACGCTAAAATTCGTACCCATCTACGTTGGTTTGGTTCATGTTTTACGCAAAAATCTGCCCGAGCCAGAACCCGCGCACGATCGAACACTCGCGATTTTCACGCCGTAATTTTTGGGCCTCATTCATCGTTATGAAACAGATCTATGATTTACGCTAAAATTCGTACTTATTTACGCTGGTTCGGTTCACGTTTTACGCTAAAATCCGTCCGAGCTAGAACTAGCGCACGATCGGACGCGCCCGATTTTTACGCCTTAATTTTTGGGCCCCATTCGTCGTTATAAAACAGATCTACGATACGCTAAAATTATTTATCATTTATGCTGGTTTGGTTCACGTTTTACGCTAAAATCTGCCTGAGCCAGAACCATGCACGATAGGATGCTGGGGCTTCCCAATACTATAATATATATATATATATATATATATATATATAGGGAAGAGGTAATGGAAGCCCTGGGCTTCTGTTAGTGGGGGAAGCCCCAGCCAGGACGCCAACCAGGTCGCGGTCGGCCCACTGTACGCGAGCTTGCGTCAGCCATGCATATGATAGCCACGAATCCCAACTGCGACGCGACAGGCGATATACGCACGCGTAAATATATGTAGAAATGTGCATAACTCATGCATAAAAGGAATCTTTTATGCCACGAATCACGGGAACGAATATTACCATGTGCACACCGTTTACGACTGCATAACGCTGTGTAACATGATAGCGTAAACCATGCAACATTTAAATCTCCACCGGTTTGAGATAAAGGAAAGACGTGCTGCACGTTCGCGTAAATAAAGGCACAATTACGGGAGGAGACAAATTCTAATTTACAGCCGCTCATCCACGTTCGTATCTGTGATATTGGAGGCGGTTAACGGCGGCGATTAGCGACGAGGAAATGTCCAGCACCGGCGCTGGCGATGACATGCCACCTATAGCGTCTGTGCATAGATCAACAGGTACGTCTATTTCAATGGACATGCATCCTGTAGCGTCTGCGATCACCGGTTACACAGAGGGTGTGTCTGTTACTCCTCCGGCGGCATTGAGGGCACCTGCACATATTGATGAACACACAAAAACGACAGACGTGGTCGGAGCAGATAAGCACATCCCCATGAGACATATTGGGCCGCATGAACAGGACACACCTCATATTCTTCAAAGCCATGTAAGTTCTCCCAATTATGATACTATTATTTTCTTACATACTTTTTTGTAATGTTGTACCTATATTACGTTAGATTTAGTCGCTATTGAATCATAAATGTTAAATTTCTGTGCGCAGCCAGACAATATTGATATAAGATTGATACCTAAAGTCGGTATGACATTTAGTAACGTGGACGAGGCGTATATTTTTTATAGTCAATATGCATACGAGGTTGGATTTCTGTTGAAGAAATATAGGGAGCGAAAGAATTGTAAATGGTTGAATTGTTCAATGGAAGGAAAGAATGCTGAAAGGGTAGCTAGAAATCCAATGATACGTAACACATGTTCAAAACGAACACAGTGCAAAGCTGGGATGAAACTTAAAAAAATCTACGATGATGCTAAAGAGAATGTTATTTCAGTCCGAATTGATCTGGTAAACTATGAGCATAATCATGAATTCTTGAAGAAAGATACAGAAAAAGGGCAACTGCAATGCAACAAATCGCATGATCGTGAATATATGGAGTTCCTTAGTGCGATGCAAGAAAGCAGGATTCCACAACATTGCATTATGGATTTTGTTTTAGAGATGCATGGTGGTCCAGAAAACGTTCCAATAAACGTGCAGGACAAGAGTAACCTGTAAGTGTATTATGCATTGACAATAATAGTATTATATATTACCGAAACAAGCATAATGTGTTAAATTAGATATAGTGCATAATCATTACATTTTTTGACAGGAAAAAAGCATGGCAAAGGGAAAGAAATGCAAATGATGTGTCGAAGCTATTATCTTTTTTCATTATGCAAGAAAGATAATCCACAATTTTTTTAGACTTTCAACTGGACAAAGAAGGGAAGATTTTAAGTATATTTTGGTCCCATGCTAGCCAGCAAGCCGAGTACATTGATTTTGGTGATGCAGTTACCTTTGATACTACACATAAGACTAATATGTATGATAAGCCATTAGGCATGTTTGTTGGCTCGAACCACCACCTACAATGCACAATATTTGGGTTTGCTTTACTAGGAGACGAGACAGTTGATACATTCGAGTGGGTCTTCAATACGTTCAAAACATGCATGGGATGTGACGGACCACGAGTGATGATGACAGGTATGTTGTAATAAATGGCTTGTATATATCATAACACGTACTATATGATATCATATTGGCTTGCATAATGTTATGTAAATTTATCTATTTCAGATCAAGACCCTGCTATGCCAATCGCACTAGGCAGAGTATTCCCAAACACAATACATCGATTGTGTTTGTGGCATGTTCAAAACAGGTATATGCCCCACTTGAATGAATTGTATGCAAGATTTGAGGAAATGGATTTCAAAACAAGGTTCCAATCTATAACACATCATCCATTGAATGAAATGGAGTTCGAGGCTGCCTGGCAAATGATGCTAAATGATTTCCAGCTACACGAGAACAACACCCTTGTCAAATTATATGAAATACGTAAAGATTGGGTACCAGCATTTTTCAAAGGAGACTATTGTGGTCTTATGGTCTCTACACAACGAAGCGAGAGCGTGAACAAGCTGGTGAAGAGTGCCCACGTGGATGCAAACACACCGCTTCATCAATTTGCAAAGCAGATGATGAAGCTCCTGCATAGTAGGAAGATGAAAGAGGCCAAAGAGGCACTAGGATGCATGGTAAGTGAAAAAATGATACACATATGTTTTATGTTGTTAAAAACAAAACGGTATTAATACTATATTGTGCAATTTGCAGGGTCAAAAGGATACAACTACATTGTATATGTTTGAAATAAGAGTTGCAAGGGCATACACTAGAGCTGTAATGACAAGGTTCCAGGAGACAGTAAAATATGCAACTGCATACCGAATAGACTGTGATACAGAGGGTGATGTAAATGATTGGGTGGTGAAACATACTACAAGATCAAATAAAATTGTTTGGGGTCAACACCAATTCAAAATAAGGGCTGATGTGGATGCCGGAAAGTATTCATGTGAGTGCAAGCATTGGGAGCATACAGGTATGTTATACTAAACGATTATTTCTATATGAAATTCTAAATTATTACGAATACATAGCTGTTTGCAATTAATATATGACATAATGTATGGTTAATCAATTATAGGCCTATTTTGTGTTCATCTTGTACGCGCTTTCATGCATCTACAAATTGAAAGGATCCCGAGTGAGTATATTTTGCAATGATACACATACTCCGCGCGACAAGATGTGGCTTTTTCAAGAGACGATAGGAATTTGAAAGGAAAAGATGGAGAAACTAGATCATATAGACAGAAGATGTTGCTTAAAAAAGCAATGAAAGTAGTACACCATGCGAGTCTGTCGAAAGCTGGGAATGATAAAGCCCTAGAGATGATGGACAAATTATTAGGGTTATTGATGCGTGTGGAGCCTGATATAGGTACTGGTGAGAGTTGTGGCACAAGTGCTGGCGATGACATCCAGGTACGCACATCGTGTTATTATGAATTTTGCATAATTACATGTCGATAATGATGCATGTATGTAATGATGATATAGGTCGAAGCGTATGAAACAGAAGACATAGTTATAGACAATTTACGCAAATTAGATGATGGGAACGAGGTATGGAACAAAATTTTATAATGTATTATTTATCCTGCTCTATAAAATTTGTGTCTTCACTGGAGTTTGCGTTATTTTATAGGAAATTTTAATGGGGTCTAATACAAATGAATGCAATGCTAACGATGATCAATGTAATATGCCGATAATAACATTGGTACATAGCACTGATATGCGTGTGGTTGATAGTAGTGCTACGGATGTGGAAGCTAGAAAGGTAATAACATTGCTACAGTATATGATGAATATGTGAATATGAAAACTGACTTAATATCTTTGATGAGCAGAAACTGGAGTTTCATATGGAAGGTGTAAACTTAGCAAGACCAGATAAGGCCAAGCCTAAGGGAAGAATAATCAAAAGTAGTGAGCAACAAGTTCTTAAATTGGGTGCGAAAGGAGCTAAGAAGATGAGCAGAAAGTGCCAAAAATGTGGCATAGCTGATGGTCACAATAGTCGTACGTGTTTAACTGTGGAGGATAATAGGGTTCGATTGGCTAACCTATCTGGACGTAAGCGAGGACGGCCTCCTGGTTCAAGGAACAAAATCATAGGTGCAGCGCCATAGTGGAATGAGACATCAACGTCGAAAAAACGAACGGTGTATGTCGGAGATGATGATTCATCTGGTAGAGAGTAGAATACCATAAGATTTATGAAAAAATTATATTCTGGATATAAATGTGATTCCTATGTTTAATTGACAATGCACAGAAAGCGTCATAAATATACTTACAAACTGGCATAAATGTATGTGGAAGTTATCATAAGCAGTTAACAGTTATGTAGCAATCTGAATGTACATCTACTTGTTTTATAGCATATGACGTTGTCGTATGTAGCATACATGTAAGTTCGAAAATAAATAACACTGGCCATAAACTGTTCAGATTGTGAAACTTATAAAGCATAGACCATAGTCGAATGTAGCATACATGTATGAACAACTGGTCAGACTGTACAAAGAGATGAATCATAAGCGTCATAAATATGGCGTTGTTTATTGCATAAACTAGTCAGACTATGAATCATGACTGTACAAAGAGATGTTTCCAGTATAGAACGGTGATAATTGTATCATAAACTTGAGACAAAACAATCATAATGTATGGCATAGAACGGTGATAATTGTATAATAAATGTAAGGGCAAAAATGCATAACACGGCGTAGTTTATTGCATAAACTAGTCACACAGTGAAGCTTATGACTGTACAGCGGTGATACTTATATCATAAACTTGAGAGACAACAAGCATAACACGAAGTTGTTGACAGCATAAAAATTGTACAGGCATGCTTAACACGAGGTTGTTGACAGCATAAAATTGTACAAGAAATTGGCAGAATTAAATGCATGAAACACACATGAAGATCAATAACATGGGGTACAATAATCCAGTTTAGACATAGCTGATCCCCAATTTGTCCAAGTTTTCATTGACATAACATAAGAAACGTCTACCGACATTGCTCATATTATACACACATGACTCATCTGAAGTTTATGGAACCATTGTATACACAATATATTACATATCTAAACTAAACTGCATCCGTTAGACCTTGAATCTTTGAATGTCTTCAAGCAGCGATAATGCTTTGTTCTTCGGATGGAATGTGATATAATGCAGCGCAAGAGAGCGTATCTCACTAGTGTTGCCCTGCAAGACAATAAAATTGTGTTAGTTATACATGTGTACCATATGTTGCTTTGTGCCAACTATAGAATTAACTGATAAAATTGTACGTACTGCTTCTATGTCTGACCGCAGAGATCCTTCGACGCAGTCATAAAAGAGAATGTATCCCATAACATAAAACCCACAATCATTGGATCCTGCTGCCATGGTAGGACAATTTGGGCACAAGCCAATTGTGAAGTTGCCAAATTTGGGAAAGCATGTCCTGCGCCGTACATGTTGTATGGCTTTGTTTCATCTACTCATAATAACCTTAGCCCATGGTAAATTTCTGCCCCCTAAGTCCAATCCGGCAAAATGATAGTCCTTCCATGTAGTACCACCAAGTGTTGCCCCATATGGATTGGAATCTAAAATGTGAATGCACTTCTTCACTGTATTGACAACATACAATGTCCAGTGCCCCCTGCTTACCATGGGAACCATGATCTGACCGTGTAAAAAAAGCATAAAGATGAACAGTGTAAATGACTTCCACATAACAATGATATGTACCATTTAAAAAAATTATGTTTGTAAAATGAAATACGATTGTTACCGCTTTGCATTTATCCATTTCATCTGTCTCAGGCAATGCATTGTCTAGAAGTGTGTGCAGTATAGATTCATCAAAAGGTTGAGGGTTCTGACTGTGTCGTTCCTGTTCCTCAAAGTTGAGTACTGACTGCAATAAACAATATAAATGGAGTCAGTATACTTGGGTTCACAGATTGTGTATCTGAATATGGTGTAGGTATGTTATGATAATTTACCCCAACATTAACATCAAGAATCAATCTGTTCGAACTCATGGAAGGCTGCTGATTTTTGGCATCATCATCAACACACTGGATGAAGCACTGCATGAACACATTGTCGAGACACTTCCCATCGGCAAAAGATTCATATATATCAGAACATGTCAAACAATATTCACCATAATCTATGATGGTCCTGGGGAATTTTTGATAACAATTAGTGAGGTCGCGTAAAACTACCAGAATATAAACAGATTTTGATTTTGTCTGTACTTCATACCTTCTGGTGTCAGATTGTGTACCACACAAATATTCGCGTAGAGCTAACACAGTTTGCATCTCCGAATCAAGTGAAACCTGGTAAACCTGAGGAGTGTTTGTAGCTGGATCGGTTTCAACAGAAACCTAAAAAGATATATGAAAATATATATAACAATCTGTGAACAGTTTTGGCAACTATAATGAAAATGAAAATTACTGAGCTGACATGTTCAGATGGAGTCTGATCAAAGCATGGACCACTGTCGGGAAGATCTGTTTCTGCCGCCTGTTGGACGCTGCCGGGAGACTAACAATAATGGTATAAATGGATTAGATGTTTAGTAAACTACTAATAACAATATAGAAAAACAACGAGGCGGTGTACTAATACCTTTATTTGCGGCGTCGCATCAAATATCGGCGAGCAAGATTCCGTATGTGGTGTTGCTTGAGGAGTGACGTTTGTGTTGGTCGGCATGTTCTTGCCAATGTCACCATGTTTACCCTGAAAAAATTATAATGGTTATATGCTATTTAAATAAAACGATGAATACAACCCTTCAATGAAAATACAAGTAATAAAAAAACATTACCACTGGGGTTGTAGGTGTTTTGGTCTGTTTTGTTTTATTTGTATGAACCAGTGGATCGATGTCAGCTTCATCGGGGCAACTTTCTAATATTACACGAATATGTTGTTGCCTTAACAGTAATTCATGTACCTGTGAGTCTGTCAACTGCATATCCTGCTAGGATGCTAGAGTAGACATATCGGGTACAGTTTGGGGGCCGGACACGTACATCCTTCTTTACGTATCATTTAAACAAAAAAACATTGTTTTAGATAATGGCATCATAACGATGTTGACAAATGTTTGAATAACTTTTTTATATTGACGTAAATACCATAAAACTGACTAACCTGTCGACTGGGCAAGAATATCATCTGATTTTGTAGTTGTTTTCTGCACATCATAACCATCTTCATTGTCCCCCGACTCAGCACGGAGGACCTCATCAATTAACTCGCCAAAAACATCAGATAGATTGTATTGTTTCTCAACAATCTGCTGAAGAGTCTGTTTAATAACTGAACAAGCCTTACCAACCTCCGTATCATAAAGTGACAACTTCTCTATGAAACCCAGGCAATGGCGGGATGGAAGCTGATTCAGCTTGCTTGATATCAAATCCCTGATGAGCGGGAGTTCGATGTGAATTGTGTGCTGTCCAGATGGGTCAGGACGCGGTACATCAAAAGTGTTTGTCCTGGTCTTATGCTATTGTAAAATGAAAATTATTAAGTAAATATACAGCGTATAACAGAATATTATGTTGAAATTATATGACAAAAATATATAAATAGAATCTTGCCTTAAATTGTGCTTCAACAGGTGGTACAGCTGTGTAGTAGGTCTCTGTGGTGCTTCGGAACTAAAAAGGCGTGAAAGATGGAGTAAAACTTATACACACATATAAAGTGGGGTTTCATTTGTAAATATAAACGACACTGCTTCTATCCATGTACCATATATAAGGCAAATTAAATTGATAAATGTGATTCATATGTTTAATTGACAATGCACAGAAAGCGTCATAAATATGCTTACAAACTGGCATAAACGTATGTGAAAGTTATCATAAGCAGATAAAAAATATGATAGACGCATAAAAAAAATACCGAACAATGTCCAAATGGTTCTTGTCCTTGGCGTATCTTGCCCTTGTCAGCTCTTGTCAGTGCTTGAATAATATTCCTATCAAAATATTTGATGTGTGGTGTTCCACGTTTATTCTGAGGTGCAGCTGAGTCATGAAGATGATCCAAATAATACAGCTACAAAAGCATAACATGAATCGTTGTGAGACATAACAAAGCATAATCTACGTGTATATGAATTTTGCATAAAAAATATGGCTACATATAACAGACAAAAAAAGGGATATGCTTACAAGAATGATGATGGAACATCGTAAATGGTTGTAGAAACATTTGTAATGCTCCTAGTATGCCACTTCTTGGCAGCTTAGCATAAATCATTGAAAATTAGCTGGCACCAGTCCATCTCGTGGAAACGATCCATCTCCTCAGTTAAAAGAACCTCATGGTTAGTTATTCCCCAGCTGGCAGTAGGGAACAACAACCTATTGAACAGTATCAGGAAGAAGGATCTGATGCTTAGATCATCGTCAGACCCTTTCCTCAGACAATCTTGAAGATCTGCAACCCCAAAATCTTCTTTTGATAAACGAAGTTCAGCCCTTAAATTGTTTGCAGCAATAGCTTCATCAATACCTAATGTCGTTCCTCCACCAGCATTTGGTAACCCCAAAATAAGGTGCACCGTCTCCTTTGTAATTTTGAGCTCCTTCCCTGGGCCGGCTCGAATTGTCATGTCATTATGGTCAAGCTTTTCCATCAGCCAAGCTAAATGAGATCTACTGCCGAGTGCGTCAACTCTCATATCAAGAATACTGGAGAACCCCCTCCGTGCAATAGCTTGGCGCTGTCTATCATTTAATATCTAGATGCTTACTAATACGTCTTGGGGATTGTGAAAGTCGCCTAGGGGGTGAATAGGGCGAATCTGAATTTTACAAACTTAAGCACAACTACAAGCCGGGGTTAGCGTTAGAAATATGAATGAGTCCGAGAGAGAGGGTGAAAACAAATCACAAGTAAACAAAGAGTGAGACATGGTGATTTGTTTTACCGAGGTTCGGTTCTTGTAAACCTACTCCCCGTTGAGGTGGTCACAAAGACCGGGTCTCTTTCAACCCTTTCCCTCTCTCAAATGGTCACTTAGACCGAGTGAGCTTCTCTTCTCAATCAAACGGGACACTAAGTCCCCGCAAGGACCACCACACAATTGGTGTCTCTTGCCTTGGTTACAATTGAGTTGATCACAAGAAAGAATGAAGAAGAAAAGCAATCCAAGCGCAAGAGCTCAAATGAACATAAGTCACTCTCTCACTAGTCACTATTAGATTGGAATGATCTTTAGACTTGGGAGAGGATTTGATCTCTTTGGTGTGTCTTGTATTGAATGCTATAGCTCTTGTAAGGTGTAGGAAGTCTGAAAACTTGGATGCAATGAATGGTGGGTGGTTGGGGGTATTTATAGCCCCAACCACCAAAGTAGCCGTTGGTGGAGGCTGTTGTCGACGGGCGCACCGGACAGTCCGGTGCGCCACTGGACACTGTCCGGTGCGCCACCAGACACTGTCCGGTGCGCCAGCCACGTCACCCGGTCGTTAGGGTTCGACCGTTGGAGCTCTGACTTGTGGGGCCACCGGACAGTCCGGTGGTGCACCGGACAGGTCCTGTAGACTGTCCGGTGCGCCTTCTGGCGCCTGCTCTAACTTCTGCGCGCGCAGGCGCGCACTGTAGCGCATTTAATTCCTCTGCAGAAGACCGTTGGCGCGAAGTAGCTGTTGCTCTGCTGGCACACCGGACAGTCCGATGAATTATAGCGGAGCGACTCCCAGAATTCCCGAAGGTGGCAAGTTCGGAGTTGGATTCCCTGGTGCACCGGACACTGTCCGGTGGCACACTGGACAGTCCGGTGTGCCAGACCAGGGCACACTTCGATTGTCTTTTGCTCCCTTTGTTTGAACCCTTTCTTTTGACTTGTATTGGTTTGTTGTGAATCTTTGGCACCTGTAGAACTCATAATATAGAGCAAACTAGTTAGTCCAATAATTTGTGTTGGGCAATTCAACTACCAAAATTCATATTTGAAAAGGTTTGACCCTATTTCCCTTTCAATCTTCCCCTTTTTCGTGATTGATGCCAACACAAACCAAAGCAAACATAAAAGTGTAGAATTGAACTAGTTTGCATAATATAAGTGCAAGGGTTGCTTGGAATTGAAACCAATATACTTATTAAAATAGATGTGCATGGATGGTTTTTCTTCTTATTAAAATTTTGGACCACATTTGCACTGCGAGTTTTGTTTTTGCAAATCCTTTGTAAAATTCTTTTCAAAATCATTTTGCAAATAGTCAATGGTATATGAATAAGATTGAAGAAAGCATTTTCAAGATTTGAAATTTTCTCCTCCTGTCTCAAATGCTTTTCCTTTGACTTAAAACAAAACTCCCCCTAAATAAAATTCTCCTCTTAGTGTTCAAGAGGGTTTTGCAAGTTTTGAAGATACTACTTTCTCCCCTTTTTTGAACACAATAAGATATCAAATTGAAAACTTCATTTTTAAATTTGGTGGTGGTGCGGTCCTTTTGCTTTGGGCTCATACCCCTTTGGCATGAATCGCCAAAAACGGATACTTGTGAGTAAGATGTAAGCCCTTTCAAACTTTCTCCTCCTTTGGCAATCACAAAAATATGAGTGAAGATTATACCAAAGTGGAGAACGGAGCGGAGTGCCGGCAAATACAATTTGAGTTGAGTGGAAGCGCCTTCTTTGCCGAATACTCCATTTCCCTTTCAATATCTATGACTAAGCATAAGATGATACTTGAAAACACATTAGTCATAGACATAAAACAGATATGATCAAAGGTATATAAAAGAGCTATGTGTGCAAGAATCAATCAAAATTCCTAGCATCAAGAATATTTAGCTCATTCCTAAGTTTGGTAAAGGATTGCTCATCTAGAGGCTTGGTAAAGATATCGGCCAATTGATCTTTGGTATTTATATATGCTATCTCGATATCCCCCTTTGTTGGTGATCTCTCAGAAAGTGATACCGAATGGCTATGTGCTTAGTGCGGTTGTGTTCAACGCGATTATCCGCCATGCGGATTGCACTCTCATTATCACATAGGAGAGGGACTTTACTAAACTTGTAGCCATAGTCCCTAAGGGTTTGCCTCATTCAAAGCAACTGCGCGCAACAATGGCCTGCGGCAATGTACTCGGCTTCGGCGGTAGAAAGAGCTACGAAGTTTTGTTTCTTTGAAGCCTAAGACACCAGGGATCTCCCCAGAAACTGACAAGTCCCTGATGTCCTCTTTCTATCAATTTTACACCCTGCCTAATCGGCATCGGAATATCCTAATAAATCAAATGAGGATCCCTTGGGGTACCAAAGCCCAAACTTAGGTGTATGAACTAGATATCTCATGATTCTCTTCACGGCCCTAAGGTGAACTTCCTTAGGGTCGGCTTGGAACCTTGCACACATGCATACAGAAAGCATAATGTCTGGTTGAGATGCACATAAATAGAGTAAAGAACCTATCATCGACCGGTATACCTTTTGATCTACGGATTTACCTCCCGTGTCAAGGTCGAGATGCCCATTGGTTCCCATGGGTGTCTTGATGGGCTTGGCATCCTTCATTCCAAACTTGGTGAGAATATCTTGAATATACTTTGTTTGGCTGATGAAGGTGCCCTCTTGGAGTTGCTTGACTTGAAATCCTAAGAAATACTTCAACTCCCCCATCATAGACATCTCGAATTTTTGAATCATGATCCTACTAAACTCTTCACAAATAGATTTGTTAGTAGACCCAAATATGATATCATCAACATAAATTTGGCATACAAACAAATCATTCTCAATGGTTTTAGTGAATAAAGTAGGATCGGCCTTTCCGACTTTGAAGCCATTAGTGATAAGAAAATCTCTTAGGCATTCATACCGTGCTCTTGGGGCTTGCTTGAACCCATAAAGAGCCTTAGAGAGTTTGTAAACATGGTTAGGATACTCACTATCTTCAAAGCCGGGAGGTTGCTCAACATAGACCTCTTCCTTGATAGGTCCGTTGAGGAAAGCACTCTTCACGTCCATTTAGTAAAGCTTAAAGTCATGGTGAGTAGCATAGGCAAGTAATATTTGAATTGATTCAAGCCTAGCTACGGGTGCATAGGTTTCACCGAAATCCAAACCTTCGACTTGTGAATACCCTTTGGCCACAAGTCGTGCCTTGTTCCTTGTCACCACACCATGCTCATCTTGTTTGTTGCGGAAGACCCACTTGGTTCCTACAACATTTTGGTTAGGACGTGGAACTAAATGCCATACCTCATTCCTCTTGAAATTGTTGAGCTCCTCTTGCATCGCCAGCACCCAATCCGAAGCTTGAAGTGCTTCCTCTACCCTGTGTGGATCAATAGAGGAAACAAACGAGTAGTGTTCACAAAAATGAGCAACACGAGATCGAGTAGTTACCCCCTTATGGATGTCTCCTAGGATGGTGTTCACGGGGTGATCTCGTTGGATTGCTTGATGGACTCTTGGGTGTGGCGGCCTTGGATTTTGTTCATCCTCCTTGTCTTGATCATTTGCATCTCCCCCTTGATCATTGTCATCGTCTTGAGGTGGCTCATCTTCTTGATCTTCTTCTTCATCATCTTAAGCCTCATCCTCATCTTGATTTGGTGGAGATGCTTGCATGGAGGAAGATGGTTGATCTTGTGCTTGAATGGGCTCTTCGGATTCCTTAGGACACACATCCCCAATGGACATGTTCCTTAGCGCGACGCACGGAGCCTCTTCATCATCTAATTCATCAAGATCAACTTGCTCCACTTGGGAGCCGTTAGTCTCATCAAACACAATATCACAAGAAACTTCAACTAGTCCAGTGGACTTATTAAAGACTCTATATGCCCTTGTGTTTGAATCATACCCTAGTAAAAAACCTTCTGCAGCCTTAGGAGCAAATTTGGATTTTCTACCTCTTTTAACAAGAATAAAGCATTTGCTACCAAAGACTCTAAAATATGAAACATTTGGCTTTTTACTGGTGAGGAGTTCATATGATGTCTTCTTGAGGATTCGGTGTAGATACAACCGATTGATGGTGTAGCAAGCGGTGTTGACCGCCTTGGCCCAAAACCGATCCGAAGTCTTGTACTCATCAAGCATGGTTCTTGCCATGTCCAATAGAGTTCTATTCTTCCTCTCCACTACACCATTTTATTGTGGCGTGTAGGGAGAAGAGAACTCATGCTTGATCCCTTCCTCCTCAAGAAAACCTTCTATTTGTGAGTTCTTGAACTCCGTCCCATTGTCGCTTCTAATTTTCTTGATCCTCAAGCCGAACTCATTTTGAGCCCGTCTCAAGAATCCTTTTAAGGTCTCCTGGGTTTGAGATTTTTCCTGTAAAAAGAATACCCAAGTGAAGCGAGAATAGTCATCCACAATAACTAGACAGTACTTACTCCCGCCGATGCTTATGTAAGCTATCGGGCCGAATAGGTCCATGTGGAGGAGCTCAAGTGGCCTGTCAGTCGTCATGATGTTCTTATGTGGATGATGAACACCAACTTGCTTCCCTGCTTGGCATGCGCTACAAATCCTGTCTTTCTCAAAATGCACATTTGTTAGTCCCAAAATGTGCTCTCCCTTTAGAAGCTTGTGAAGATTCTTCATCCCAACATGGGCTAGTCGGCGATGCCAGAGCCAACCCATGTTAGTCTTAGCGATTAAGCAAGTATCGAGTTCAGCTCTATTGAAATCAACTAAGTATAGCTGACCCTCTAATACTCCCTTAAAAGCTACTGAATCATCTCTTCTTCTAAAGACAGTAACACCTGTATCCGTAAAAAGACAGTTGTAGCCCATTTTACATAATTATGAAACGGAAAGCAAGTTGTAATCTAATGAATCTACAAGAAAAATATTGGAAATGGAATGGTCAGGTGATATTGCAATTTTACCCAATCCTTTGACCAAACCTTGATTTCCATCCCCGAATATGATAGCTCGTTGGGGATCTTAGTTTTTCTCGTAGGAGGAGAACATCTTTTTCTCCCTAGTCATATGGTTTGTGCACCTGCTGTCGATGATCCAACTTGAGCCCCCGGATGCATAAACCTACAAAACAAATTTAGTTCTTGATTTTAGGTACCCAAACAGTATTGGGTCCTTTGACATTAGATACAAGAACTTTGGGTACCCAAACACAAGTCTTTGATCCCTTGTGCTTGGCCCTAACATACTTGGCAACTATCTTGCTGGATTTGTTAGTTAGCACATAAGAAGCATCAAAAGTTCTAAATGAAACATTATGATCATTTGATGCTTTAGTAGTTTTCTTCTTAGGCAATTTAGCATGGGTTGATTGCCTAGAACTAGATGCCTCACTCTTATACATAAAAGCATGATTAGGGCCAGAGTGAGACTTCCTAGAGTGAATTCTCCTAATTTTGTGTTCGGAATAACCGGTAGGGTATAAAATGTAACCCTCGTTATCCTGAACCATGGGAATCTTGCCCTTAACAAAATTAGACAATCTTTTAGGCGGGGCATTAAGCTTGACATTGTCTCCCTGTTGGAAGCCAATACCATCCTTAATACCAGGGCGCCTCCCACTATAGAGCATGCTTCTAGCAAATTTAAATTTCTCATTTTCTAAGTCATGCTCATTAATTTTGGCACTAAGTTGAGCTATGTGATTATTTTGTTGTTTAATTAAGACTAGGTGATCATGAATAGCATCAACATTAATATCTCTACATCTAGTGCAAATAGTAACATGCTCAACGGAAGATGTAGAGGGTTAGCAAGTATTTAATTCAACAATCTTAGCATGCAATATATCATTCTCATCTCTAAGATTGGAAATAGAAGCATTGCAAACATCTAAATCCTTAGCCTTAGCAATTAATTTTTCATTTTCAATTTTAAGGCTAGAAAGAGAAGCATTCAATTTGTCAATCTTAGCAAATAAGTTGGCATTATCATTTCTAAGACTAACAATTGAATTATCACAATCATCAAGCTTCCCAACCTTAGCAATTAAATTGGCATTCTCATTTCTAAGGTTGGAAATAATATCATGGCAAGTGCTTAGCTCACTAGTTAATTTTTCATATTTTTCTACTTCTAGAGCATAAGCATTTTTCACCTTAACATGCTTTTTGTTTTCTTTAATTAGAAAGTCCTCTTGGCTATCTAAGAGTTCATCCTTGTCATGGATAGCACTAATTAATTCATTTAATTTTTCTTTTTGTTGCATGTTTAAGTTGGCAAAAAGAGTAAACAAGTCATCCTCATTATCACTAGAATTAGCCTCATCGCTAGATGTTGCATATTTAGTTGAGGATTTTGATTTCACCTTCTTCCTTTTGCCGTCCTTTGCCATGGGGCACTTGTGGCCGACGTTGGGGAAGAGGAGCCCTTTGTTGACGGCGATGTTGGCGGCGTCCTCGTCGGAGGAGTCGGTGGAGCTCTTGTCGGAGTCCCACTCCCGGCAAACATGGGCATCGCCGCCCTTCTTCTTGTAGTACCTCTTCTTTTCTCTCCTCTTTCCCTTCTTGTCATCGCCCCTGTCACTATCACTAGATAATGGACATTTAGCAATGAAATGACCGGGCTTACCACACTTGTAGCACACCTTCTTGGAACGGGGCTTGTAATCTTTCCCATTCCTTTGTTTGAGGATTTGACGGAAGCTCTTGATGATGAGCGCCATCTCCTCATTATCGAGCTTGGAGGCATCGATGGGGATTCTACTTGGAGTAGAATCTTCTTTCTTCTCCTCTGTTGCTTTGAATGCAACGGGTTGTGCTTCGGGTACGGAGGAGGATGCGCCTTGCTCGATGATTTTTTTGGAGCCTTTGATCATTAGTTCAAAGCTCACAAATTTACCTATCACTTCCTCGGGAGACATTATTTTGTATCTAGGATCACCACGAATTAATTGTACTTGAGTAGGATTAAGAAAAACTAGTGATCTTAGAATAACCTTGACCATTTCATGGTCATCCCACTTTGTGCTCCCGAGGTTGCGCACTTGGTTCACCAAGGTCTTGAGTCGGTTGTACATCGCTTGTGGCTCCTCCCCTTGGTGAAGCATAAATCGACCGAGCTCCCCCTCGATCGTCTCCCTTTTGGTGATCTTGGTCACCTCATCTCCTTCGTGCGCCGTTTTGAGTACGTCCCAAATCTCTTTGGCGCTCTTCAATCCTTACACCTTGTTACACTCCTCTCGACTTAGAGAGGCGAGGAGTATTGTGGTGGCTTGTGAGTTGAAGTGCCAGATTTGAGCAACTTCGTCCGAATCATAGTCCTCATCCCCTACGGATGGTACCTGTACACCAAACTCAACAACGTTCCAAATACTAGTGTGGAGTGAGGTTAGGTGATGCCTCATTTTGTCACTCCACATGTTATAATCTTCACCGTCAAAAACCGGTGGTTTGCCTAATGGAACGGAAAGTAATGGAGTATGTTTAGAAATGCGAGGGTAGTGTTGGGGAATCTTACTAAACTTCTTACGCTCATGGCGCTTAGAAGTTACGGACGGCGCGTCGGAGCTGGAGGTGGATGGCGATGAAGAGTCGGTCTCGTAGTAGACCACCTTCCTCATCTTCTTTTTCTTTTCGCCACTCTGATGCGACTTGTGTGAAGGGGATTCCTTCTCCTTCCCCTTGTTGCGGGACTCTCCCCGATGGAGCCTTCCCGTGGCTTGTAGCGGGCTTGTCGCCGGTCACCATCTCCTTCTTGGTGTGATCTCCTGACATCACTTCGAGCGGTTAGGCTCTAATGAAGAACCGCCTCTGATACCAATTGAAAGTCGCCTAGAGGGGGGGTGAATAGGGCGAATCTAAATTTTACAAACTTAAGCACAACTACAAACCGGGGTTAGCGTTAGAAATATAAACGAGTCCGAGAGAGAGGGTGAAAAAAAACACAAGTAAACAAAGAGTGAGACACGGTGATTTGTTTTACCGAGGTTCGGTTCTTGTAAACCTACTCCCCGTTGAGGTGGTCACAAAGACTGGGTCTCTTTCAACCCTTTCCCTCTCTCAAACGGTCACTTAGACCGAGTGAGCTTCTCTTCTCAATCAAACGGAACACTAAGTCCCCGCAAGGACCACCACACAATTGGTGTCTCTTGCCTTGGTTACAATGGAGTTGATCACAAGAAAGAATGAAAAAGAAAAGCAATCCAAGCGCAAGAGCTCAAATGAACACAAGTCACTCTCTCACTAGTCACTATTAGATTAGAATGATCTTTAGACTTGGGAGAGGACTTGATCTCTTTGGTGTGTCTTGTATTGAATGTTATAGCTCTTGTAAGGTGTAGGAAGTCTGAAAACTTGGATGCAATGAATGGTGGGTAGTTGGGGGTATTTATAGCCCCAACCACCAAAGTAGCCATTGGTGGAGGCTGTTGTCGACGGGCGCACCGGACAGTCCGGTGCGCCATCGGACACTGTCCGGTGCGCCAGCCACGTCACCCGGCCGTTAGGGTTCAACCGTTGGAGCTCTAACTTGTGAGGCCACTGGACAGTCCGGTGGTGCACCGGACAGGTCCTGTAGACTGTCCGGTGCGCCTTCTGGCGCCTGCTCTGACTTCTGCGTGCGCAGGCGCGCACTGTAGCGCATTTAATTCCTCTGCAGACGACCGTTGGCGCGAAGTAGCCATTGCTCCGCTGCTTCACCGGACAGTCCGGTGAATTATAGCGGAGCGGCTCCCAGAATTCCCGAAGGTGGCAAGTTCGGAGTTGGATTCCCTGGTGCACCGGACACTGTCCGGTGGCACACCGGACAGTCCGGTGCGCCAGGCCAGGGCACACTTCGGTTGTCTTTTTCTCCCTTTGTTTGAACCCTTTCTTTTGACTTGTATTGGTTTGTTGTGAACCTTTGGCACCTGTAGAACTCATAATCTAGAGCAAACTAGTTAGTCCAATAATTTGTGTTGGGCAATTCAACCACCAAAATTCATATTGGAAAAGGTTTGACCCTATTTCCCTTTCAGATTGCATCTCACATTAAGCCTCTGCTGAAAAAATGTATACAATGAATAGCGTAAACATTTACATCTGCATAATCGCAACTCAATGTTTAAATCAAACCGCAAAACAACATAATTTCACGCAGAAAATGATATAATGCCATTGACCATAAATTCTAACCTGTCGGGGGGCTCCACTACTTTCCTCCGCTTTGTAACTATCTTCTTCAAGACTTTTGGAGGACTGTCATCAAAGTTACGCTTCTTCGATAATGGCATAAAGTCATCGTCCTCATCAGCAGCCTCCATTGTTTTGTGTCTAACAGTTTTCGCCGGAACACGGGGTATGTCGACACTAAAGCACTATTGAGTAGACTGAATTATAATCCGTTTTGGATTACATGGAGGTCGGTCTACGTTCTTCATGTATGTTATTCCTGCCAAATCAAACAACACATATACATAAAAAACGTAATGGAGCAATAAAAATTCTTCTAATATGCAACGTCCAATTAATGTATAAGCTGGCTATTTTGTGCGTGCTGGCCCTAATTGTACAGCGAGATGTTTATGGCATAACATGTTGATGTATATATCATAATTTTGTCAACAAAGCAGCATAACACGGTATTGTTTATTGCATAAACGTGTGAGACGTTGAAGAGTATAAATTTGTGTATCTGTTTAACAATAAATTTATGCTGAATTGTTTTTTGATAAATCAAACAATTGAGTTACTAATAAGGTGAAACCGATTTACGATTCAGATTGTGAAAATATGCAAATGTAGGAGTTGGCGGTTGAGGACTTACCCGAGTGTGGAGGTGCCTGGAGGCGGACGATTCCGGGACCCTTTGCAGGGGAAAAGCCCAAGGCGACGCGTGGCTCGGTCAATGCGTAGGGGACGCTGAAGTTGACGGCGGGTCGGACTCAGCGTTGGAGACGGTGCTCGCGACGGTGGATGGATTGCCTAGGGTTCGGCCGCCGCGGTGGATCAAATGCGGCTCGGTCTTCTGCGGTGGAGAAGAACGAGGGGGCGGCACCACCGTCTCCGCGACTCCGGGTCCCTTCCCGGGTGAAGAAGAACAAGGCGACGGTGTCTCCCTCTATGCGGTGGAGAAGGTGAATGCGACGGCGGTCGGACGACGGGGGGGAGAATCTCTAGGGGTTCGGCAGCCGCGGTGGAGAAGAAGCAGACAGCGACGATTAAGCTAGGGTTCGGCCGCCGCGAGCGTTACGGGTGAGGAGAGCTAAAAAAACTGGGTGCTCGATTCCTGGATTCGTGGGCCCGATATAATACTGCTGGCTAAATCAACGCGAAGGCCCATGGACCGACACGTGGATTACTGTTTCGTAAAAAGAAACATAAGACATCGTAATATCAATATTTATGTGGGGACTAGTACGGCTTCCCAGATTGTGGGAGCACATTATTCTCGTGGGCCCGGATGCCCGAAACATACGTATACCAAAAAGTGTGTAAACCGTAACATGAATGAGCATAACACGTAGTAATAATTGACGTAAGCAGGTTGTACAGTGAGCTAAAAAGTCTGCGCACCTGGTCGGTTGCTGGTCGGGGCTTCCAATAGTTAGAGAGAGCCCAGGGCTCTAAATACTCTATATATATACACGTTTGTATTGTGATTCAAATAAAAAGTATAATAGATCGTTTGCACTCCATTATAACAATAATAATTGTGAAACGGCAAATAGGAACCTTCTTCTAATCAGGCCTTAATGGTGTGTTTGGTTTGTGGAGTCACTCTATGCTTTATGAGGTGATGCATCATAAGTTCATTCCATCAATTTTGGTGGAATTAACTCACTCTTCATGTATATACTAATTATTAGCTTATGAGGAATGGGGTGGTGATGGATCAACTCATTTTATTCCACAAACCAAATAAAAAAGTGAGAAAGAAGATAGATTACTTTATTTCTCAAACCAAACACACTCTAAGTGGTCCTATATTCTTATGTACTGTAATTGGATCCTGACGTTGTAACTCAAGTGTTTGAGAGTTACAGTTATGAGAACTTGCTCTAAAACTGGCCTTCCGTCGCTTGTCAAGAAAGGTTTAATTCTTTATCCCAAAGAATAATCGTTGCAAAGTTTGGGGCAACTTATGAAAATATTATACAGATTTGAACCTCTGATCCAGGCCAACATGTACATTCTGCACAAATATAGCAAATTAGCGCACTACTTGGGTACCGTGAAAATTCACACATACAGGGCTTCTAGAATGTTCCCATACGTGCATGCGAAGAACATCTTGTTGGTCGCTCAGATTTGACATGGATTAATCCAACTTTCAGGGTCTTGGCAATGCATCATCTGTTCGGGTATAGTATAGTATATAGTAGATCGATGCCAAGATTGAATATGCACCTGCAAACACAAACTAAGATTTCAGTCTTTGCAGCAAAGTTTCAGACATACGATGTATACTAACTCTGGTCAAGACAAGCTTCTGATCGTAAGCAACATTTCAGTTCGTTATTGTTGGTCACGTCGACAAAGTTGTCGCAACCAGAGGTAGTACATATCCGCAACCAAATCGAGTTGCAGAAAACACAAAGATCGCAAATTTTTTGCCAATGATTAGGGGAAAACAATCCACTGATCTCCAGAATTGTCCTCAATGCCACCCTACCTTGGTTTTTTCCTGCTCAGGATTTTATCATAACCGAAAAGGTTTGAAAACCACCGTGTCACAATTCATGCATCACCAAAAAAGTAACACTGCCCGATCAAAAAAAAAGTAACAATGCTGTACCAAGTTAGTAAGTTACCTAAGTAACGTCTGAGGTAACTGCCAGGATAATTTAAGAATTGGCACATTCAAGAGCTGTTCCAACTTCTGAATTTGCAAATCCCCCGATGTCCTTGAACAAACGACATGCGGATCGATTCGACCATGCAGGACACAGCAGGAGATTCCGACAGCTCAACTTCCTGCTCCTGTTGATTCAGATTTAAATAAATACATGCACATATGGAGGTAAAACGGTGATGAGCAAGTATGCGTACCAATTCAGCCAGCCTGTCTTCAAAGCTACTCTTGCTAGTAATAGTTGGCATAAATACTCTCTGATAAGCTTTCCTCAGCCTACGGACCTTTATTCATGAAGAATCCATGTCAATCTTACAAGATAGCCAAAATGTAAATAGTTGCAAACTTCTAGGCCATGGTGTGATTAAGGATGTATATTTTTTAAAGAAATGCACTGGAATCGTTTATGCCCAAAGCTTCATCATTCCCAGACGTATTCCCAGTTCAGTTAAAACTTTCCCATCAGAACTAAGGGGGAAATGAACTGCTTATCTCCTCCAACCCGTTACCCCTTTCCCCCTCTCTCTCAAAAAAAAAATAAACACTCCAGACTGAACAAACCCTAAGGTACCAAGCAACTAGCAGGTCAGGTGTGAAGAAACGTTGCCTTCGATAATAACATAATTAAACATCTACCAAGACCAATGGATATAACATCTAGGACATTGTACATACCCTCCCAAAAACTGATTCAGTTACCAAACAAAGCTAAGTACTGTGAACAATCACATTTTATCAATAAGGACTCCAAATTTCAATATTGTATGAAAACCTACCTCTTGGTCGGAGAATCCATTGCGCCTGAGACCTTCAATATTTAGACCACGGAGTTCTGCTCTATCACCTGCAACCATCATGTACCTTGGCACATCTTGTGCAACCTGATTCAAGTTGAATGAAAGAATTCTGATAGCATATAAATAAACTTGATATTCAAAAAGGGTAAACAAATGCAAGTGTCATCACAAGGTGGCAATTTCAAGATAGTGAGAGCTACAACTCAATCAGACTTCAACAAGCAGATAGAGGGAAAGAAAAAACTGTGGAAAACTGGAAACAACTATGAAATAAATGATATTAACTGTGAGAGGCTGAGAGCCCCCTTGATGAGAAAATACAGCATAATTGACAATTCGTGAACACCAGGTAATCATGTACCTATTCCTCAGGAAACACCATAACATCAAGTGCATGCTGATATTCCTGGTTCCTAATTACCAATTTTAAATTCGTGAGAGTACATTTTTTTCATAGTTTTCAGGCATGGTTGGTAAAACTACATGAAGTCTCATTTTTAGCATAAAGTTCTGCGGTAAGTAATGCAGATCAAATTTATACAGAAACATACCACGGAGCCTCCGCCAAGAAATGAGTATGACCCAATATGACAAAATTGATGGACAACAACAGCCCCTGCAGTGTGAGCCCAATCCTGAAAAAAAATAGCTTTTTAATACGCAATTGGTCTCTCAACCCATTTGACAAGAAAAAGCAACCATAGTAAAATTATTACTCACTTCAACAATTACATGACCAGCAAATAGAGTATTATTAGCAAAGATGTTATTGTTACCAATCTTGCAATCATGAGCAATATGAGACGAACCCATAATGAGATTATTGTCACCAATAACCTGCCAAACAGATCCCTCGAGTAAGACAGGGGGGTATAAGCTGTGAAAATCTTGTAATTGAACAAGAAATCCAAATACCGTGCAGTCACAAGATTTAGAAGAGCGGTGAACAGAGCAGTACTCTCTGATCTCATTATTTCTACCAATATGTAGAAAGCATTCATCTCCAGTCTAAACAAGAGGAAACGTGCATTATTGGTCTGCACAGAGAAAAGCATTTGAAGTAGCCAAACAACATACTCATTCTACAAATGAAAAGTGGATATGTGTGAGCCTAAACATTTCCATAACTAGTCCAAAGATGCAAGAACCATTGGTTTTAAAGTTCATAGACATACTTTATATGAATGGTAAGTAAATTTGGTGCCATGTGGCAATTTTATTACAGAACCTGCAACTTTCTAGTGACTATTTAAAAAAAAATAAACCTTATATTTCAAATCTTGGCATTTTGCACCAACAACAGCATAGTGTCCGATGACATTGTTTTCCCCAATAATTGTCCGTCCAGGGATATCTGCACCAACAATAGCACCACTGCAACAACAAAGCCTTTTTAGTCCCAAGTAAGTTGTGATAGGCTAGAGTTAAAACTCAACAGAATCCATAAATCAAGGTTCAGGCAAGTAAATAGTTGTTTTCTATTTGCTCATATTCAAGGCTAAGTCTTAAGAAATATTCCATTTTTTCAGGTCTTATTTTACTGTCTATTCCCATGTCAACTTCGGTCTTCCACTACCTCTCCTCCCGTTAGTATCGCGCCTTAAGATCCCACTACGTACTAGTGCCTTTGGAGGTCTCCATTGGACATCTTCAAACCATCTTAATCGGTATTGAAAAGAATTTCTTCAATTGGTTCTACCCCTAGCCTATTATGTACATCATCGTTCCGGAGTTTCGGACTCGATCCCTTCTTATATGGCCATAAATTCAATGCAACATATGCATTTCTACAACACCTATCTACTAAACATAACATCTTTTTGTAGACCAACATTCTGCACTATATAACATAGTAGGTCTAATCGTCATCCTATAAAACTTGCATTTTAGCTTCTATGGTACCCTCTTGTCACATAGAAAGTGAGATGCTTGTTGACACTTCCTCCACCTTGCTTTGATTCTATGGTTAACATATTCATCAATATCTTCATCTCTCTGTAGCATTGCTCCTAAATACCGAAAGGTATCCTTCCTAGGCACACTACTTAACCTTCCAAACTAACATTTCATTTTTCATGTGCAGTAGTGTTGAAGTCACATCTCATGTATTTTATTTTAGTTCTACTGCGTCTAGAACCTTTAGACTCTAGAGTCTCCTACACACATCACACTATAAGGTATATTAGGAGTTTGCGATATGATGCGTTATCCTTGATTTTGCAAATTCATGCATAGAGTGTCATTTCCTATGGTTCAGTTGTTAAGAAAAATAAATAAATTGAGCCAAGTAACTCTATATGGTGAATTTTCAACCTCCTTTGTTATTTTTCATCAAAAAAGTTTTCACAGATGTACTTGTCAAGTGCTCTAGAGTCAAAAGGGACCGAGGCCCGAGGGAGTGATACTCCACTAATGACAGAGAAGCAACAAGACAAGAACTATTTCAAAAACTTATGTGAAACACTCAAACACCCCTAAACCAAAATAATGGACCTGGAGGGCTAGAGCTCCATCTCATGTGCTGTTGTGATGACATCAAACTTTGTGTTTGTAACAGTAATCCATGTTTAATTTGGTTGTAGTTTTATTTCACAGAAAACATTCAATGTATCTTTCTTTGCTTCAATTATATGTCTGAATATGGATTCCCTATGTAGGCATTGTGAGCATATATTATTCACAAAAGGGGAACAAATCAGGCGACAAAAGAGAGAAAAAGATGTTATCTCACTTTTGAACAATGCATCCCTCCCCTAGCTCAGTATCTCCCATGACATGGCTCCCGGCATGTAACTGACAGGTGTCACCAACTCTGGCTGAAGGCCCAACAGTGCAAAAGGGACCTATTGAGACAGCCTGCAAAGTGTTCCAGGCACAAAAAGGTATTGAGTTTTGGCAGCATAGTCATTTTGGTCCCTCAACTACCGTTCAAGGTTCAATTTCATCTCTGAACTTTCAAAAGTCGTTTCAGTCCTCAAACTTTACTTTTAGACTCAATTTCATCAAAGTGACAGTTTTATTGTTCAAACTTTGCACTTTGGGCTCAATTTTATCTATGGCTTAATCAAGTGCATTTGATTGTAGTCCCTGAACTTCCATAATTGATGAATGAGTTTGAGGTCAAAATGCAATTTTTAAGGACTGAAACGATCACTTGAATAGTTCTAGGATGAAACTAAAACCAAAAATGAAGTTTGAGTACTGAAATAGCTATTTTGAAAGTCCAAGGATGAAATTGGGCCGCAAACAATAGTTGAGGGACCAAGAGGACTATTTTGCCTTGAGTTTTCTACTTTAAAAGATGCCTACTGAAAATACTCAACACATTAAGCCACTGTAGATGGAATCAGGAAGTTCATCTTATATTGTGAACACCTGTATCAGGAAAAAAATGGGTATTTGCCATGCCAAAGAGCGGGATTCGCAACTTTGTCATTCAAAACAATGCCTTCACAAAATTGCGAGCCAGAACATGTGTCACTTGATTTCTTTGGCATAAATCCTATTGAGCTCATTTTTTATGTTTTCTCTTAACCTCAGCATGCAAAATTAAGTAGCAAGCACGCCCACTGCATGAGCCTAATAGAACGACCCAAGCAACAGCGGATCTATCAGAATATACTGCACTGAAGTGCACGACTGCACATTCTACTAGAGCGATCAGTGCGTGAGAGCGAAGGCGGAGAAAAACCTGCCCGATGGCTGCATCCGGGTGGACGACAGCGGCGGGGTGGATGAAGCTCCCGGATGTCTGCCGCGCCGCTGCCTGAGAATCACCTATAGGGCACAACGGGCTTGAGAATAAGGAAGCGATCTGACGCGAGGGGCAGAAGCGGTATAGACTGATGCAATCAGAAAAAGATAGGCGAAAGGAGTGAGGGCGCGAAGAAAGCGGCGTACTTGCATGGAGAAGGCGCGAGGTGGTAGTCTGGAGCCGAGAAGAGAAGTGCCGGCGCGCCGCGCGGGCGGTGGCGGCGGCGGCGGTCATGGGTAGCAGGGTTTGAGTTTGTGGAAAGCCGGGAAGGTGAATGACTGATGATTTGATGAATAGGACCGCCGGGAATGATGTCAGCCGTGCCTGCAGTTTTCGGGCACCTGCCGACTGCAGCTGACGCAGTATGTGGTGCCATCACTAATCACTTCAGCAATTCGTCGGGAGCCACACCGCACGGGCGCACACGCGCAGCTAGGGCTGGGCACTTTTAGACCGAAAACCGATCACTGAACTGAACCGAACCGAACCGAAATATCGGTTTTTTTAGTTGTTCGGTTCGGTGTCGGTTCTCAAATTTTACGAACCGAAGGGTTCAGCTTGACTTCGGTTTATATGTGCTGAAAACCGATATACCGAGGAACCGATTAGGACTATTGTCTGTTGTGCGCGTTTAACTTCTGAGCAGCCCATATAGCTTACAGGCCCATTAAACAATTCCAAGTCACAAATTCTCAGGCCTTATGCCCTCACGACAAGCTCATGGCACGAAGCCAACCTTATCCCTTCCATGTTTGTCCCTGTATTGAGAACCCGAGCAAGACGCAGAACCAACAACAACGAAGACAACAAGCAGCAGAGGTACGAAGACTCAAAACTTCGGTACAAACCGAACACCGAACCGATCAAACCGAAGCCGAAATCGTCGGTTGTTCATATTTGTTTCCACCGATCGGTTCCTATTTCTTCCCAAACCGAAGTTCTACTGCACCGAAGAACCGAACCGAACTGTCGGTTAAAACCGATTGCCCACCCCTACGCGCAGCCAAATGTGTAGCATAACAGAAATAAAGATTTTGATGCAAAAAAAGAGTCCTATAACAGTTTATTCAGGTTGACAATTGTTGGGCACCAAATTGGCCGGACAGGACCCGACCGTCGGCGGTCCGGACGATTCGTACTGGTGGCGTGGACGGTCCACACGTACATAGGCAGGGCCGGCCCTGAGGGTATGCAGGGTATGCGACCGCTCAGGGCCCCCAAGATCAGTAGGCCACTGTTTGTCCATATTATGTCCAAATACATATATGGTACATGTAAATCTTTATTCTCGTTTTTTGTTGTGTCTCTCTAATTTTCTGGAATCATCTCTTCGAGGTCGTGCATCATTCTGCTTATGACGAATACTAAATATTGATTGATGCGGGAAGGACGTAAGGTGTTATACACCTGTGCCTTTCGCGTTGCTTAATTCTAGCCTATCGGAGGACCCACCCTGATAACCTATGTTGCTTAATCCAAGTTTAGTTCGCTGAAATTTGTTTTCAGAAAATTTGTTCTAATGTATTTAAATTTGGTTTACTGTGCATTTTAAGGTTTAGGCTAGTTTGAAAAATTAAAAGTAAATACTTGCTCTCAAAGCAAATGTAGAGTTATATTACATAATCTGTATAATTTTACAACTCATAAAATATTGTAACAGTCTCCAGTCATATCAGTTTGAAAAAAATGTGTAAATCATTAACTTCTTTTATTTTTCGGATATCATATTTGAAAAAATAGCAGAATCAAACTTTCGTATAGGGCCTCTATATTGATTTTCGCTTAGGGCCCCCAAAATGTCAGGACCGGCACTGTACATAGGATTAGTTAGGGTTCCGAGTTTCTTATAGGATTGATTAGCTAGATCAGCAGAATTAGCTTGGGAGATCGTGTGTAACGGGTTCAGACCTCCCCTCTATATATATGGAGGACTACGACCAATTGAATCATCAACAATCGAATCAGTCATCAATATATTTCTCATTTTACCTTCTACATTAGGGGTAGTTCTAATTTAGCCCTAATTTAGCTCTTCTCTATCCCAAATTCTCCACTTCTCTTCGGCTCTACGTCGATTAGAGGTGTCTAGGGTGGCCTGCCGACCCTAGACAAGGCCTATGACCTCTCCTCTCCGACGGGATCCCTCCCGAGAGCGAGATCCAGGCATTGCCGGCGAACTCCGCCGCCCCCGCGCACGTGCGAACCGTCCGGCCTGTCAGGCAGGAACCTGGGCCCTGCGCCAGGTCGCGGACCGTCCGCGCCTCCGTAGAGAGCACTGTCGCCGGTTCTTAACGCAATGATTGGTGTCCGGTCGGCGCCAACACACTTTTTGGTGACTCCGCTGGGGACATCGTATACAGACCTATCAGATCGGCCCTCAATGGCCAGTTCAAAGGATAGCTCTGATGAGATCCACCAGCAATATCATAGAGCTGACTTGCGAAACCTTACCGGTTGACGAACAGCTCCAGTTCGAGGAGCACAAGGAGCAGTTGATCCAGGAAGCAAGGCAAAGTTTCTGGCCAACTTCAAGGTGGATAGGAACAACAAGGTCGTTCGGTAACGGTCGACTAATCCGGCTTCGCTTCGGCCCACTACAGCTACCCACAAGGTAAGCGACACAAACGAACTCCAGCCTCTTAAAAATTATATAGATAAGCAGCGAGACCAAATGCAAAATATCATATGGGGTATGCAAAATGACTATAAAAGGCTAGTACGTGCTTTTGATAAATCTACTATCACAAATTTTCCTTTGCACGAGCTTGAATTGGGGGAAAACACGCGTGATTCATCGGCTACAGGTTGTCACGACCAATCACAACCCCTTTATGGGATGCCGATAGACACGTACCCTGGGCAACCACAGCCTCCTGCGCACATCGGCGATAAATTCGCCGATCTGCACATGTCCGGATCATCCGCACATGAGCGCGGACCGTCCGAGCCAGCGACGGTCGATCCCATTTTTAGAAATGAATTATCGAGACCAGCGCCCGAGCTGCCACGTACTGCACAAACCCTAAACTACCCAGTCGAACCGTCTGCATTCAGCGATGGACAGTGCGCATACAACAATGGACGGTCCGCCCATATGGCCGGACAGTCTGCGCACACAAACGGACGGTCCGCGTATCTAACCGGACGGTCTAGCACAGAGTTTTTTGATGAGGATTGTTATCCAAATCCGCATTTGTCTCAGCTAAACTTCCCATTGCACTATACAATACACCAGCACCATAGTACAACATCCCAAACCCATGGGGACGAGTACTTTCCGGCCCTGCCTAAAAGGCCAGAAAGGAATGGCCAATCATATGAGCCACATAGGGCAAGTAGTAATGCGCCATAAAACCCGAACCAATTGGGGAAGACAATAAACTAATATCCAAACAACCTCACCCATGTTGGACCAGAGAGCCGGTGGCCTCCCACCGGCTGCCATTGACATAGTAAGGAAAAAATAGCTGGAGCTTCCGAGATAAGCTCGGAGTAAACATGGTCCCTGGGGAAGTCATATCGGAGATCTTATGATAGCCGATTTGACCATCACCCTTACTCACAGGGAACTAGGATACCCGAATTCGTGAAGTTTTCGGGTGACCAAGGTAAGAGTATGTGCGAGCACATACTCCAGTGCTTAGCACAATTAGGAGAATTGGCCGACACAGAGGCGTTTCGTGTCTGTTTATTTTCATTATATTTAACAGAGACTGCATTCTCATGGTATGTCACGCTCCCTCCTAATTCTATTGTGTCGTGGGCAGATTTAGAGCAAAAATTTCATGACCATTTCTTCTCCGGCGATTACGAGCTAGATTTGGTAGATCTAGTGGCCCTGTGGCAAGGTAAAGATGAATTGGTTAATGAGTACATCCGAAGATTCTAGAATACAAGAAACCGATGCTTTCAAATTCAGTTGACAGAAAAAAGCTAGTGGAGTTAGCCTTTAATGAGTTGCGTTATTTTCTAAAAGAAAGATTAGAAGGCATCCGGTTTTTTACGCTAGCACAGTTACATCAGAGAGCTTTGGCTTGTGAAAGCCGAAGCAAATAAACTGTCAAAATAATTCATCACAACGTCCACATAGTAGAATGCAACCAGAGTACCTCGGACGTCGAATCAAAAGAGGTTTATGTTCCTAAAATGGTTTGGCCTAAGCAGGACAAATCTTCGGCTTGTTCCTCCTTATAGCCGGTTCAAAAGAGACGACAGGAGAAAGTTAAGTTTAAATTTAATGTTGGCAAATGTGATAAGATATTTGATGAATTAATAAAAAATGGCAACATTAAAATAAATCATACTGTTCCACCCGTCGACGAACTAAAACGTCGTGCATACTGCAAGTGGCACAACTCATTTTCTCACGGTATTTCGACAACATATTCAATCGACCATTAACGAGGGACGATTGAAATTTCAGGAAATGCAGGTGGACACAGAGCTCTTTCCAATAAATATGATTGACTTCGATGGCAAAAAAAAGTCCTGATTCAGCCTAAAGCGGCCAATAAGAGCAAAGGCAAGGAGGTCATCGACACGCGAAAGGCCGATGAAAATAATAAAAAAACTCTTGTAGGAAGGTGGTGGCGGAGAGGACTCCCGATGGAGGTGAGACTCTGAAGGTTACCATCACTACCTCCAACACTGGAGGGCAGGTAACCAGGCGCAGGTCCCTATGCTGCGCATCGCGGACGGCCCGACGCACAGACGCAGACGGTCCGAGACACCGCCGAATAGTCTGAATCATTCCAGTGGACGGTTCGGCAACGCCCAGGAGCCATGACGACCACGTACCTTCAAATCACGATGACCAGAAATAGGTACATGGAAAACTAACACGGTCAAGGCAGCTGGTCGACTGGTCAGATCTGGCCCGACCTTTTATCAATTATTGTCTAAATATGTAAAAAAGAAGGTTAGCCCAAGTGACCATTCAACAAAGCGACCTCGCTCACCCACTCAGAAGCGACAGCAGGTAAGACCCATTGGACCACCTCACCAATCGAAAAAGACGGAAGGCCATACTGTCCAGTTAATACCTAACATGCCTGCATGTACACCTCCACCCCCATATCTACATGTGGCATATCAATATACATACATACCACCGTCATATGTCCCGAATCAAATGTGGAGCATGCCACCATATCCATTTGGGATGCCACACCCCGCTTGGGGGGCACCCCAAACATCTGTATTCAACAGGTTGGCACCTCTAGTACAAGACCGATTGAGCATCACTCAATCCGGTCACGAGGCATAGGCCCAGCAAGATTGACGGACCACTCGGACGCAAAGGCCAACCAATCCAGCAGGGGCATATACCTACAGCTACCAAGAGGACGATAAAAGGGGACATCATCAAAATAGGTACAACAGATGTCGTCATATAGGAAAATAATGAAGGGTCGATGATTTTTGGTAAATCGACCAATACAGGCAAAGAAGACACAACTGTCATCAAAATAGCCGACCCAAAATACTCCATGCCCCGATGGTGCCCATCGGGACTAACATTGTCTCAAGAGCGAAAAATTGCAACGCTTGAGAGCAAAGGAGAGCAAGGAAAAAGAAGTAGGAAAAATATTTAATGACACACATCCGTAGTACCCACCACCACAAAAAAGGTGGAGGCCAAAGGCCGTTGAAATAAATCAAACGGCCACGAAGACAGAAAATGAGACAACAACTTTATAGCTCTCTGTAGGTACGGCGGACAGTCCGGCTATAAAGGCCAGACCGTCCGTGGATGACATGGATCGTCCGTTCTATGCCAGGGCGCCTCCAAGGACCAACAATACCTATGGAGGAGGACGACCTGCTAGAAGATGACTTGGTCGATTATGGAGCTACACCGAAACACTCAGGTATGGAAGTAAATGTTATTATGTTCTCCACCGATTGTACTATTATCGGTGACGATGAACCTTTCGTCGCTCAATTAAATTTTGGTCCTAAAGAGGCCGCCTTCGCTAAGCCAAAAGAATCGGTCAACCATTTAAAGCTGCTCTTTGTGTGCGGTCATATTGATGGAATACCGGCCATAAATTTGATGGCTTACTCATTGTATAGAAAATTAGGAAAACAAGACGACGAACTTGTCAAGACCAATATGACGCTCAACGGTGTTGGGACTGATAGTTCGATCAAAGCCAAGGGAGTCACGTCCGTTGAGTTAACCATCGAGACCAAGACCCTTACTGTTGCATTCTTTGTTGCTGATGTAGAAGAAATTATAGTCTAATCTTAGGCAGAGATTGAATTCATTCTAATCAATGTGTACCTTCTACTTTACATCAAATGTTATTACAATGGGTAGGCGATGATGTAGAACAAGTGCATGTTGATGCATCGACCTGCATCGCCGTGGCCGATGTCCCTATACTTTGGACCTATGATACTGCTACATGTCTCACAGGATTTGACTTTTTTTATTATCTATTCATAAGTATAGATAGAAAAGGCTTCACCCTTGTAATGCTAGAGCCGATAGAAAATCGGATGAATCCCAAGTAAAGTTTAAATGATGAGTAAACTCATAAGAACCATATCTCAGATCGCGGACAGTCCGGCCCCTGAGGCTGAACGACCTAGTCTTTCGCATGATAGTTCGGCCCTAAAGGTCGGGCAAGCGTCACAGCATGGATCTAGTGTCGCGGACGGTTCGGCCTCCGAGACCGGACGGTCTGCAGCTACGCAGAGACTGCCTAGTTCTTCTGAGGGAGGCGTAATAGAGGAATTCAAAGATTTTGACAAGTTAGGACAAGGTTTTACATCGGCTGATCCTTTGGAGTAGATCGACACAGGAGATGGTAAAACTCTGAGGCCGACTTTTGTGAACAAGACCCTAGAGACCGATCCTAGAGATGAAATGATCGGTCTATTAAAAGAATATTCTAATTTTTTTTGCTTCAAATTACACTGAGATTGCAGGATTGAGCCGAGAGATAGTAGAGCATCGACTGCCTATTAAGTCCGGTTTGAGACCTTTTAAGCAGAAACCCAGAACATTTCGTCTAGACTTACTCCCACGAATAAATGACGAAATTCACCGGCTTCTAGAAGCTAATTTTATTAGACCTTGCAGATATGCAGAGTGGGTCTCCAATATTGTGCCGATAGAAAAGAAAGAATCAGATAAGCTCAGAGTATGCATTGATTTCCACAATTTAAATAGAGCTACTCCTAAAGATGAATATCCTATGCCTATAGCCGACATGTTGATTAATAACACGTCACGAAATAGAATTATTAGCTTTCTTGATGGTAACGACGGATATAATCAAATTTTTATGGCCGAAGAACTGAAATTATGAGAACTTCAAATAAGCATCTAAATTATGAAATTATGAGAACTTCAAATAATCAACAGACTATTGGATCTTAAATTATGAGAACTTCAAATAAAATTTATGGGTTCTAAAAGATTTTAAACAAAAAAAGACATCAACTAAAAAATGTTCTTTACAAGTGTCGGCGTTTCGAGACCGGGGGGGTCCCTAGGCCGACGAGTGAGTGTGCCGCGTGCCCCAGCCCAGATGGGTCGAGCGCGTGGGCGAGCGCGAAGGGGGGAGAGAGCGAGGTGGCCGGAGCCGGGTCGTGAGGAAGCTGGAGATTCCCGCGGCCTTCGTGTTCGTCCCGCGCCCAGGTCGGGTGCGCTTGCAGTAGGGGGTTACAAGCGTCCGCGCGGGTGAGGGGAGCGAGCGGCCCCAAGAGAGCGCCTGCCCCTGCCCTCGTTCCCGCGAGGCCAACCTTCTCTAAGAAGGCCCTGGTCCTTCCTTTTATAGGCGTAAGGAGAGGATCCAGGTGTACAGATGGGGGTGTAGCAAGGTGCTACGTGTCTAGCGAGGGAGAGCTAGTGCCCTAAGTACATGCCAAGGTGGCAGCCGGAGAGATCTTGGCACCCAGCTAGTGTGGCGTCGTGGCTGTCGAAGAAGCAATGGAGCCTGGCGGAGGGACAGCTGTCGGAGTGGTTGGGCCCTTGCTGACGTCCCCCTGCTTCCGTAAGGGAGCTGAGAGCCGCCGTCGTCATGGATCCAGCGGGGCGCCATCATTGCCTATCTGGCGGAGCCAGCCAGATGGGACGTCGGTCCTGTTTTCTGCAGCCCGAGTCGGCTCGGGGTAGGGTGATGATGGCGCTTCCTGTCGACGTGGCGGACTCGTGCCCTAGGTCGGGCGACGTGGAGGCTCCTCCGAAGCCGAGGTCGAGTCTGTCCTGCATGGCCGAGGCCGAACCTGAGCTTCCGGGTCGGGCGAGGTGGAGGTCGCTCGGCAGAGGCCAGGGCGGAGTCCGAGCCCTAGGTCGGGCGAAGCGGGGTTCGTCGTCTTCCGGGGCTTTAGCCCGAGTCCGAGCCCTGGGTCGGGCGGAGCGGAGTTCGCCGTCTTCCGGGGCCTTAGCCCGAGTCCGAGCCCTGGGTCGGGCGGAGCGGAGTTCGCCGTCTTCCGGGGCCTTAGCCCGAGTCCGAGCCCTGGGTCGGGCGGAGCGGAGTTCGCCGTCTTCCGGGGCCTTAGCCCGAGTCCGAGCCCTGGGTCGGGCTGAGCTGAGTTCGCCGTCTTCCGGGGCCTTAGCCCGAGTCCGAGCCCTGGGTCGGGCGGAGCTTCCTATGGCGCTTTTGGCCGAGCCTGGCCGCCCGTCGGTCTTACCCTTTGCGTTAAATGCCCCAGTGACTTGGTCGGTCGGCGCGGTGATTTAGTCAGGGTTGCTTCTTATCGAAGGCAAGGCCTCGGGCGAGCCGGAGATGCGTCTGCCGTAAAAAGGGGGCCTCGGGCGAGACGGAAACACCTCGGGGTCAGCTGCCCTTGCCCGAGGCTAGGCTCGGGCGTGGCGTGATCGAGTCGCTCGTATGGACTGATCCCTGACTTAATCAAACCCATCAGGCCTCTGCAGCTTTATGCTGATGGGGGTTACCAGCTGAGAATTAGGTGTCTTGAGGGTACCCCTAATTATGGTCCCCGACAGTAGCCCCCGAGCCTCGAAGGGAGTGTTAACACTCGCTTGGAGGCTTTCGTCGCACTTTTTTGCAAGGGGACCAGCCTTTCTCGGTTGCACTTTGTTCCGGTGGGTGCGCGTGAGCGCACCCGCCGGGTGTAGCCCCCGAGGCCTCGGAGGAGTGGTTTCACTCCTTCGAGGTCTTAATGCCTTGCGTAATGCTTCGGCTGGTCTGGCGGTTCCCTCATGCGAACAGGCCGTAGCCCGGGTGCACTGTCGAGGCCCAAGTTCTCGGGCTGGTATGTTAACGCTGTCAACGGTTTGGCCGGAGCCGGGTTTGCGAGAGCAGCCCCCGAGCCTCCGCACAGGGCGAGAGGACGATCAGGGACAGACTCGGCTTTTTTACATACGCCCCTACGTCGCCTTTCCGCAAGGAGGAGGGGGGGAGAGCGCCATGTTACCCTCGATGGGCACCGAACATGGTGTCTCCGGTGAGCTGCAATCGGGTAATCCGAGTGGACGTCCGTGCCCCGTTCGTTGGGGGTCGGCTAGGGGCCCGGAGGCACGCCCAAAAGTACCTGCTGGTGATCTGCCGGACCCGGTCCCCTGGCGACGGGGTCCGAGGGCTCGTTGCCTCCCTCCGATGGGATTCCGTTACAGAGTCGTTCCCGCTGGTCTCGGAAATGTCCTAGGGTACCTCGGGAGCGCAGCCCGAGCCTTGGTTATGTATCGAACGTACCCCTGGTCATCCCTCGCTCGGTGTCTGAGGCGACTGTGAACCCTTCGGGGGGCCAGCCTTCGAACCCCTGATTAGTAATGGGCGCAGAGCCCGAGTAGCCTGAGGCGGTCGTGGAACCTTTCGGGGGGCCGACCTTCGAACCTCTGACCAGTAGTGGGTGTCGGGCCCACGCGATCTGAGGCGGCCGTTGAACCCTTCGGAGGGCCAGCCTTCGAACCCCTGATCAGTAAGGAGGCTCGGAGCCTAGTTCCTTCACGGGGAAGGATCCCTTTGGGGGTATCCCTTTTCCCGGTCCCTGTTGCAAGAGATAGAGAAAGAAGGAAAAGGGAAAAAGGATACGAAATTGAACGACGGGGCGTACCTCTTTTGGTGTGGTCGTTTTGGCGAAGGCGAAACGTCGCCAGCTGCTTCTGTCAGAAGCGCCGCCTGTCCTGCCGCGGAGTTAATGCGTCGGGGCGAGTAGTTGGCGAGGCTGCCGTTGCGCGTACGCGAGCCGTTCGAGGAACGGGTCACGGGCGTGTCGTCTTCACACCGTGAGAAGGGGTTCCCTTGCTGCCCCCGGACGGGACGTGAGCTGGGCTGATGGCGTGACCGCTGCTCTCGCGCGCCTGCCACCGTCATTACTGCCGGCCCACTTTTGACCGCGTTTGACCGCTGCGCCAGGCTGGCGCTGCTGGGTCGCGCGCTGGGTCGCCTTGGGTCGCGGTTTTGGTTTCGCAATCGAGGAGGTGCGGCGGTGGCGCAAGCGGTACAGTGGCTTGCATGCAGCATCCGACGCGCCGTTCGCGCGACGCGTGGGCTTGAGCCTCCGTGCTGGCCTGTCAGTAGTCGGAGAGGCGCGTCCACTTGGCGCGGTTGCATGCCGCCCGCATGGCTGCCCGCCCCTTTCGCCCGTTGGTCTGGGCAAAAGTGGAGGGTCGCTTGTAGCCGCTGGGTGGTTGCGCGCGTCGGGCGCGGCGGTTCGGCTTCTTCTGCTCAGAGCCGGTCTGCATGACAGGTGGGTCCCAGCCCCCGCGCCGCAGGGGAGGGCTTTGGAGGCGTGTTGGAGAAGACTCAGCCCGTGACGGTTGGGGGCGCAAGCAGGGAGAGTTGCCTTTAAAAGGAGGGCGACCCCTTTCGTAAGGCGACCATGTCTTCTTCCTCCCTTATGCATCGTGTCTTTCCACCTTTCAAGCCCCCGGATGGGGGAAACCGCCGTCTCCGTGCCTCATCGTCGGAGGACACTACTCCGTGGGAGTGGGTACCTTTCGGCCATCGTTCGGCTTCAAGGATTTTCATCATGCAGCCCGGCTGCACCCCTCCGCCGGCCGTCACCCAAGAGGGTGACCTCCGACTTGATGGTGGGGGAAAGCGAGCCGGGCTGCGGCCTCTGCCCCTCTCTCAGCCTCAAGGATTTTCATCACCAGGGCTGAGGAGGGGAGTGTGCCGAGTTGGGGTCGGCCCCTGCACGGGCGGTGACCCGCTCCTTCCCTCAGTGATCGGGGGGAAGGGCGGGAGTTGTCTGTGGCGCTGACAGCTGCACCGTGCCCGGCTCTCTGAGCCAAGCGGTTTCGGAGCCGCTCCCAGTGCCGCCTCCCGCCACGGCAACTGGAAGAGGTTCTTCCGCCGGCGCGACAGCCAAGGTTGTCCACGGACCGACCTCCAACCCTACGGCCTTCTGCCCGTCCTTGCCTCTCGAGTTTGGGCAAGGGTGGGGGCCTCCTAGCAGCGGCATCCGGCCTGAGGCCATCACTGCTGCTGTTCGGCCCCCCGGGGCAGAAGTCTTCATCGTCGCCGCTGTTGGGGCGGGCGGCGACATGCCGTTCGTCGGTTTTCTGTTGCCCCGCAGGCCCACCCCTATCGAGTGGGGTGGTTCGTACCTGCGGGGGGGAACCAGAGTTCCGTTTGTAATGGCACTATGAGTGCCGGGTTTTTTGTTCATTCTGGCTTTCGGGGCCTGAACATGTATGTAATTACGGCACGGAGCCGTGTTTTTTCCTCATTTCCGAGCACTAAGACTCGTCTGCTGATTATCTGAACCGCTTCACCAAACATGAGTCGCCCCGCGTCAAGGTGACGAGTGAGGTATCCGTATCCCGGAGGCGTAGGAGTCCCTCGGCTCGGTCGGCCCTGTTGTCCGAGGCTCCTCTAGCTTAGTTAAAGAGACCCCTCGGCCGCTCTTCGACGAGCCGAGGCCAGGGGTAGCGATATCAGCATGAGCAGAGGCGGAGTTGGTTCGGAAATGAAACCTGGTTGGCCGGAGCCTAGCTGAGTCGTCCGTTGGCAGGATCGACGCCGGTGTTGGTCAGCCGAGGCTTCGGACCGGGCTGGTGCCCTCGGAAAGCGGTTGGCCGAGGCCCCGGAGGTGGCCGGCCGAGCCGCCTGCTCGGGCCGGATCCCGGAGAAGTCCCTGACGGCAATCGCTCAGGCGTGGTGATGACGTCGTCCTTTGGAGCGGAGGCCCTTGGACCGCGTCGCCGTCCGCGGCTAGGTCGGGCCTCGCCGAAGGTGCCATCGATGCCGAGGGTGTCGCTGCCCCCTTCCAGTGTCAAGACCCGAGCCTGCAGGATCAGCTTGTCTTGTAGTGTGTGCTTTGTGCGGCCGTCGAGGCCAGAACACACACCCTTGCTGTGTTGTAAAGCTGCGTCTCTTTTCCTCTTGTTTCGAGCATCTGGACTTTTTGTCGGTAACAGGGATGTTAGTGCGAGCGAGAGTTGCTTCTCGCGGAAGGTGATGAGTGAGGTATCCGTATCCCGGAGGCGTGGGAGTCCCTCGGCTCGGTCGGCCTTGCCGCTTACGCGCACTTTTACTCGTCCATGAGGCCCTATCACCGACTTGGTCGAGAAAACTCGAAGAATCGCTTCGACAGAAGGGCTTCCGAACGTAGAGACTTGTTCGATCCGCGGAGTCACCTTATCCGAACGCGAGTTACTTATCGCAGAAGGTGATGAGTGAGGTATCCGTATCCCGGAGGCGTAGGAGTCCCTCGGCTCGGTCAGCCTTGACTGCTTACGTGTACCCCGTCGTTTCCAGGACCCACTTTTCGAAGTAGTCAAAAAGCATGAAAGATATTCTGGTAAAAGAGATTTTCTGTTCGAGGAAAATTTTGACGCAGAGGGGGTTTCCCCCCTTTTAGCCCTCGAGGGAGGGTCGGGCTTTGCCGAGGCGAGGCCGACCCTTCCTTGTTGACTAAACTTTGCGTGGGTGCGGGGTATATAAACAACTTGGAAACATCTTAAGGGTAGAAGCGACGTAGCTGTTGGATGTTCTAAGCGTTGTCGTAGACCTCGCCTTGACTGTTGGCCAGCTTGTACGTTCCGGGCTTCAGAACTTTGGCGATGACGAACGGCCCCTCCCAGGGGGGCGTGAGCTTGTGCCTCCCTCGGGCGTCTTGCCGCAGCCGAAGCACCAGGTCGCCCACCTGGAGCTCTCGGGGTCGGACCCCTCGGGCGTGGTAGCGTCGCAGGGACTGCTGATACCGCGCAGAGTGTAGTAAGGCCCTGTCTCGAGCCTCGTCCAGCTGGTCCAGCGAGTCTTCTCGGCTAGCTTGGTTGCTTTCATCGTCGTAGGCCCTCGTCCTCGGGGAGCCGTATTCCAGATCAGTGGGCAAGACGGCCTCGGCCCCGTAGACCAGGAAGAACGGCGTGAAACCTGTGGCTCGGCTCGGCGTTGTCCTCAGGCTCCAGACCACCGAGGGGAGTTCCTTCATCCATCGCTTGCCGAACTTGTTGAGATCATTGTAAATCCGGGGCTTGAGCCCTTGTAGAATCATGCCGTTGGCACGTTCTACTTGCCCATTCGACATGGGATGAGCTACGGCGGCCCAGTCTACCCGGATGTTGTGATCCTCGCAAAAATCCAAGAATTTTTTGCCGGTGAACTGGGTGCCATTGTCGGTGATGATGGAGTTCGGGACCCCGAAGCGATGGATGATGTTGGTGAAGAATGCCACCGCCTGCTCGGATCTGATGCTGTTCAGGGGTCGGACCTCGATCCACTTGGAGAATTTGTCGATAGCGACCAGCAGGTGCGTGTAGCCCCCGGGCGCCTTCTGCAGAGGGCCGACGAGGTCCAGACCCCACACAGCGAAGGGCCAGGTGATGGGTATCGTCTGCAGAGCCTGAGCGGGCAGGTGGGTCTGCTTCGCATAGAATTGGCACCCTTCGCAGGCGCGGACAATCCTAGTGGCGTCAGCCACCGCCGTCGGCCAGTAGAAGCCTTGGCGGAAAGCGTTCCCGACGAGAGTCCGAGGTGCTGCATGATGGCCGCAAGCCCCCGAGTGTATTTCCTGCAGGAGTTCCTGACCCTCGGCGATGGAGATGCATCGCTGGAGGATGCCCGAGGGGCTACGGTGGTAGAGCTCCTTCTCATCGCCCAGCAAGACGAACGACTTGGCGCGTCGCGCTACCCGCCGAGCCTCGACTCGGTCGAGGGGCAGTTCTCCTTGGCGGAGATATTGCAGGTACGGGGTCTGCCAATCTTGTTCTGGCGTGACCCCGCTCTACTCCTCCTCGATGCGCAGTACTTCGCCCTCGGGAGCCGAGGGTTCCTCGGGCTGAACCGAGGATGGCTCGGGCTGGGCCGAGGCTGCCTCGGACGGGGCCGAGGGCGCCTCGGGCTCGGGCGTGTCGCCTATCTTGACGCAGGGTTGGTCCAGATCCCGGGAGAAGACGTCCGGGGGAACCGTCGTTCGCCCCGAGGCTATCTTCGCCAGCTCGTCCGCAGTCTCGTTGTAGCGCCGGGCGATGTGGTTAAGCTCGAGCCCATAGAACTTGTCTTCTAGGCGTCGAACCTCATCACAATAGGCCTCCATCTTCGGGTCGCGGCAGTGGGAGTTCTTCATGACTTGGTCGATAACGAGCTGCGAGTCGCCGCGTGCATCGAGGCATCGGACCCCTAGCTCGATGGCGATTCGCAATCCGTTGATCAGAGCCTCGTACTCAGCCACATTGTTGGACGCCGGAAAATGGAGGCGGAGCACGTAGCGCAGGTGTTTCCCGAGGGGCGAGACGAAGAGCAGGCCCGCGCCGGCTCCCGTCTTCATTAGCGACCCATCGAAAAACATGGTCCAGAGCTCCGGTTGGATCGGAGCCGTCGGCAACTGGGTGTCGACCCATTCGGCTACGAAGTCCGCCAGTACCTGGGACTTGATGGCCTTCCGAGGGGCGAACGAGATTGTCTCGCCCATGATTTCCACCGCCCACTTTGCGATTCGTCCCGAGGCTTCTCGGCACTGGATGATCTCCCACAGGGGGAAGGATGACACCACAGTCACCGGATGAGACTCGAAGTAATGTCGCAGCTTTCGCCTCGTCAGAATCACTGCATACAGCAGCTTCTGGACTTGTGCGTAGCGGATCTTGGTCTCGGACAGCACCTCGCTGACGAAGTAAACCGGCCTCTGAATGGGCAAAGCATGCCCCTCTTCCTGCCTTTCGACCACGATCGCGGCGCTGACCACCTGAGTGGTAGCGGCGACGTAGACCAAGAGGGCTTCTCCATCAGCTGGGGGTACCAAGACGGGCGCCTGGGTGAGGAGCGCCTTCAGGTTCCCGAGAGCTTCCTCGGCCTCGGGAGTCCAAGTGAAGCACTCGGCCTTCCTTAAGAGACGGTACAGGGGCAGGCCTCTTTCGCCGAGGCGCGAGATGAAACGGCTCAAGGCCGCGAGACATCCCATGACCCTCTGTACGCCTTTTAAGTCCTTAATGGGCCCCATGCTTGTGATGGCTGCGATCTTCTCCGGATTGGCTTCGATGCCCCGCTCGGAGACGATGAATCCCAAGAGCATGCCTCGGGGCACCCCGAAGATGCACTTCTCGGGATTGAGCTTGACGCCCTTCGCCTTGAGACACCGGAATGTCACTTCAAGGTCGGAGAGAAGGTCGGAGGCTTTCCTCGTCTTGACTACGATGTCATCGACGTAGGCCTCGACCGTGCGACCGATGTGTTCGCCGAACACATGGTTCATGCACCGCTGGTACGTTGCACCCGCGTTCCTCAAACCGAACGGCATGGTGACATAACAGTACATGCCGAAGGGCGTGATGAAAGAAGTCGCGAGCTGGTCGGACTCTTTCATCTTGATTTGATGATACCCTGAGTAGGCATCGAGGAAGGACAGGATTTCGCACCCAGCAGTGGAGTCCACGATTTGATCGATGCGAGGCAGAGGGTAGGGGACCTTCGGACATGCTTTGTTGAGACCAGTGTAGTCTACACACATCCGCCATTTCCCCCCTTTCTTCCTCACAAGTACAGGGTTGGCAAGCCATTCGGGATGGAATACCTCTTTGATGAACCCTGCTGCCATCAGCTTGTGGATCTCCTCGCCTATCACCCTGCGCCTTTCCTCGTCGAATCGGCGCAGAGGCTGTCTGACCGGTCGGGCTCCGGCCCGAATATCCAGCGAGTGCTCGGTGACATCCCTCGGTATGCCGGGCATGTCCGAGGGACTCCACGCAAAGACGTCGGCGTTTGTGCGGAGAAAGTCGACGAGCACTGCTTCCTATTTGGGGTCGAGCCCGGAACCGATCCGGATCTGCTTGGAGGTGTCGCCACTGGGATCGAGAGGGACGGCCTTAACCGTCTCCGCTGGCTCGAAGTTGCCTGCATGTCGCTTTACGTCCGGCACCTCTCGGGAGAGGCTTTCTAGGTTGGCGATGAGGGCCTCGGACTCGGCGAGGGCCTCGGCGTACTCCACGCACTCCACATCGCATTCGAATGTGTGTTTGTACGTGGGGCCGACGGTGATGACCCCGTTGGGGCCTGGCATCTTGAGCTTTAGGTAGGTGTAGTTGGGGATGGCCATGAACTTCGCGTAGCATGGCCTTCCCAACACTGCGTGGTAGGTTCCTCGGAACCCAACCACCTCGAACGTCAAAGTCTCCCTTCGGAAGTTGGAGGGTGTTCCGAAGCAGACAGGAAGGTCGAGCCGTCCGAGGGGCTGGACGCGCTTCCCAGGAATGATCCCGTGGAAGGGCGCAGCGCCTGCTCGGACGGATGACAGATCGACGCGCAGGAGCCTGAGGGTCTCAGCGTAGATGATATTGAGGCAGCTGCCCCCATCCATCAGGACCTTGGTGAGCCTGACGTCGCTGATGATGGGATCGACGACGAGCGGGTACTTTCCCGGGCTCGGCACGTGGTCGGGGTGGTCATCCTGGTCGAAGGTGATGGGCTTGTCGGACCAGTCTAGGTAGACTGGCGCCGCCACCTTTACCGAGCAGACCTCCCGACGCTCTTGCTTACGATGCCGAGCCGAGGCATTCGCCGCATGCCCTCCGTAGATCATGAAGCAGTCGCGGACCTCGGGGAACTCTCCTGCTTGGTGATCTTCCTTTTTGTCGTCGTCGCGGGCCCTGCCACCCTCCGCGGGTGGCTCGGCCCGGTGGAAGTGGTGCCGAAGCATGACACACTCCTCGAGGGTGTGCTTGACGGGCCCCTGATGGTAGGGGCACGTCTCCTTGAGTGCCTTGTCGAAGAGGTTGGCACCTCCGGGGGGCTTCCGAGGGTTCTCGTATTCGGCAGCGGCGACAAGAACCGTGCTGGCGGCGTCGCGTTTCGCTTGCGACTTCCTCCTGCCTTTCTTCTTGGCGCCGAGCGGAGCAGACGCCTCGGGAGCATCTTCCGATGGGCAGCCCTGGGGCTGCTTGTCCTTTCGGAAGATGGCCTCGACCGCCTCCTGACCAGAGGCGAACTTGGTGGCGATGTCCATCAGCTCGCTCGCCCTGGTGGGGGTCTTGCGACCCAACTTGCTCACCAGGTCACGGCAGGTAGTGCCGGCAAGGAACGCACCGATGACATTGGAGTCGGTGATGTTGGGCAGCTCGGTGCGCTGCTTCGAGAATCGCCGGATGTAGTCCCGAAGAGACTCTCCCGGCAGTTGCCGGCAGCTTCGGAGGTCCCAGGAATTCCCGGGGCGCACGTACGTGCCCTGGAAGTTGCCGGCGAAAGCTTGGACCAGATCCTCCCAGTTGGAAATCTGCCCCGGAGGCAGGTGCTCCAACCAAGCGCGAGCAGTGTCGGAGAGGAACAGGGGGAGGTTGCGGATGATGAGGTCGTCGTCGTCCGTTCCACCCAGTTGACAGGCCAGGCGGTAGTCCGCGAGCCACAATTCCGGTCTCGTTTCCCCCGAGTACTTTGTGATAGTAGTCGGGGGTCGGAATCGGGGCGGAAACGGCGCCCGCCGAATGGCCCGGCTGAAGACCTGCGGACCGGGTGGTTCGGGCGAGGGACTCCGATCCTCCCCGCTGTCGTAGCGTCCCCCACGCCGGGGGTGATAACCTCGGCGCACCCTTTCGTCGAGGCGGGCCCGACGGTCGCGATGAGGGTGCTCGTCGCCGAGGTGGCCCGGGGCCGCAGGCGCGGTGTTGCGCGTGCGCCCGGTGTAGACCGAGGCTTCCCGCATGAGTCGGGAAGTCGCGGCACGAGGTTCCGAGGGGTACCCCTGCCTTCGGAAGGCAGAGCTCTCGGCCCGCCGGGCCGCAGCGCCTTCCAGGAGATGCTTGAGCTCTCCCTGGATTCGCCGACCCTCGGTGGTTGATGATTCCGGCATTGCGCGGAGGAGCATCGCTGCGGCGGCCAGGTCCTGACCGGTTCCGCCGGATGCGGGTGGCGGTCTGTCCCTGACATCGTTGGCGATGCGGTGCTGGAGACCTTGGGGCAGGTGACGTATTCCTCCGGCCGGGGGCTGGCCCGCCCATACCTGCCCGACGTCCCGGCGGATTGCCTCGAGCGCTCCTGCTCCCTCATCGAGCCCGGCTCGCGCCCCGCGGACTTGCTCGAGCTGTGGGTTGTGACCCCCCGCCGGAACGGGGACCACAGCTAGCTCCCGCGGGATGTCGGCGCGAGGCGCTGGCCTAGGGGGATCACCACCCTCCGGCATGCCGAGACAGCCGCCTCCGGAGGGATCCCCTAGCTCGACGTGGAAGCATTCGCGGCTCGGGCCGCAGTCCTTGTCGTCAAGGCTGCGGCTGCCGTCGGAACAGTCGGAGAGGCAGTAGTTGCATGCGGTCATGAAGTCCCGCATGGCACTGGGGTTGCCAGATCCGGAGAAATCCCAGCAGATGCTGGGGTCGTCATCTTCCTCGGACCCAGAGGGTCCGTAGGTCGAGACGTCCGTCAATCGGTCCCAAGGCGACCGCATACAAAACCCCAGAGGGGTTGCACTCGCCTCAACGAGAGCGCCCGCCAAAGCGAGGTCGCTAGGCGGGTTGAGGCCGAGTCGAAATGACAAAGGATGGGAATCAGCCGGTACCTTTTGGTCGACGAGGAGCGACGAAGTCACATCGGGGGCTGATCGCGTCGTCGTCCTGGGCGCGAGGGCGACGTCCTGCAGGCCCTCCGTGAGCGCGCTGGCGTCGTCCACTTGCTCGGGGTCGGCGTGTCGCGGGGGGACGGCGCTCGCCTTCGCCTCAAACGCGAGGGTGATGCCCGACGCGTCCTCCGTTGGGGCGCTGGGGATGTCGATTTGCTCGACAGCCGGCTGAGCGCAGCCTCCCGCTCGGCCCTGGTTGCCCCGCCTCCTCCTCCGATGGCGAGGGAGAGGATGGGGCGAGCTCGAAAGTTGTCCTTCCCCCACGCGGGAAAGACGTCGTCGATTCCGCCGCCGGCGGGCGGGCTGTCCGCCGCCATTGTCGCTGTCGCGCGGCGGTGGAAGGAGTATCATGTCGTAGCTGCCGTCGAAAGACATGAACTCGAGGCTCCCGAAACGGAGCACCGTCCCGGGTTGAAGAGGTCGTTGGAGACTACCCATCTGGAGCTTGACGGGAAACTGCTCGTCAACACGCAGCGTGCCCCTACCTGGCGCGCCAACTGTCGGCGTTTCGAGACCGGGGGGTCCCTAGGCCGACGAGTGAGTGTGCCGCGTGCCCCAGCCCAGATGGGTCGAGCGCGTGGGCGAGCGCGAAGGGGGGAGAGAGCGAGGTGGCCGGAGCCGGGTCGTGAGGAAGCTGGAGATTCCCGCGGCCTTCGTGTTCGTCCCGCGCCCAGGTCGGGTGCGCTTGCAGTAGGGGGTTACAAGCGTCCGCGCGGGTGAGGGGAGCGAGCGGCCCCAAGAGAGCGCCTGCCCCTGCCCTCGTTCCCGCGAGGCCAACCTTCTCTAAGAAGGCCCTGGTCCTTCCTTTTATAGGCGTAAGGAGAAGATCCAGGTGTACAGATGGGGGTGTAGCAAGGTGCTACGTGTCTAGCGAGGGAGAGCTAGTGCCCTAAGTACATGCCAAGGTGGCAGCCGGAGAGATCTTGGCACCCAGCTAGTGTGGCGTCGTGGCTGTCGGAGAAGCAATGGAGCCTGGCGGAGGGACAGCTGTCGGAGTGGTTGGGCCCTTGCTGACGTCCCCCTGCTTCCGTAAGGGAGCTGAGAGCCGCCGTCGTCATGGATCCAGCGGGGCGCCATCATTGCCTATCTGGCGGAGCCAGCCAGATGGGACGTCGGTCCTATTTTCTGCGGCCCGAGTCGGCTCGGGGTAGGGTGATGATGGCGCTTCCTGTCGACGTGGCGGACTCGTGCCCTAGGTCGGGCGACGTGGAGGCTCCTCCGAAGCCGAGGTCGAGTCTGTCCTGCATGGCCGAGGCCGAACCTGAGCTTCCGGGTCGGGCGAGGCAGAGGTCGCTCGGCAGAGGCCAGGGCGGAGTCCGAGCCCTAGGTCGGGCGAAGCGGGGTTCGTCGTCTTCCGGGGCTTTAGCCCGAGTCCGAGCCCTGGGTCGGGCGGAGCGGAGTTCGCCGTCTTCTGGGGCCTTAGCCCGAGTCCGAGCCCTGGGTCGGGCGGAGCGGAGTTCGCCGTCTTCCGGGGCCTTAGCCCGAGTCCGAGCCCTGGGTCGGGCGGAGCGGAGTTCGCCGTCTTCCGGGGCCTTAGCCCGAGTCCGAGCCCTGGGTCGGGCGGAGCTTCCTATGGCGCTTTTGGCCGAGCCTGGCCGCCCGTCGGTCTTACCCTTTGCGTTAAATGCCCCAGTGACTTGGTCGGTCGGCGCGGTGATTTAGTCAGGGTTGCTTCTTATCGAAGGCAAGGCCTCGGGCGAGCCGGAGATGCGTCTGCCGTAAAAAGGGGGCCTCGGGCGAGACGGAAACACCTCGGGGTCGGCTGCCCTTGCCCGAGGCTAGGCTCGGGCGTGGCGTGATCGAGTCGCTCGTATGGACTGATCCCTGACTTAATCAAACCCATCAGGCCTCTGCAGCTTTATGCTGATGGGGGTTACCAGCTGAGAATTAGGTGTCTTGAGGGTACCCCTAATTATGGTCCCCGACAACAAGTATAAAACTTTGATATAATATCTATCTTCATTCAGCTTTATTTGAAAAACCATAAATTTTACTTTATTGCAACTATTTTTAGAAATGGCTTTAAATTTAATCATCTCTACAAATTAATTTTTTTAGGCGGATCTAGATTAAAGCCATTCCTAAAGATAGACGCATTCATAAAGACATCTCAAAATACCAGCCACCTCTAAAGAATAAAATTTCAAAGGCAGCTAAACTATTCTTAAAGACGGTTTTAGATACAGTCGTCTTAAAAAGATGTAAACTATTTTTAGAAACGGTTTAAGATACAGTTATTTCTTAAAAAGATGTTTCTAAAAAAATAATTTTGTAATGGTGGCATAAGGTGTATTCGTCTAGTTGGGTCTCATCGACTTCTTTATCTAGGTCACTAGTAAAAAAAACTCTAAATTTGTGGAGGATATAATTTTTACTAGCGGATTCGGTTATCAACCGCCTATACATTTTCTAGTGGCGGTTACTTAAGAAAACTGTCAGTAGAAACCGCTACTTATGATTTCTAGTGGTGATTTTCTTAAGGCACTGCCTATAGAAGTCGATTTCTATACCACCACCATAAGAAATCATGAATGACGTTTTTTTAAGAAATCGTCACTACAAATTATTTTTATTCTTAATTTTTTAAGTTTTTTAAATGACCTCGTATGAAAAACTGTCAAAACAAAAGTAGTAGATCTCTAAAAGTTATAAAACTCTATAGTTGACAATTTTTTCATTTGAAATCATTTGGGCTCTCAAAATTGGATTCGAATTTGTTGAATTCAAAATGTAATTTTTTGCAAACGACCTCAGATGGAAAAAGTATCAAAATAAAAGTTGTAGAACTTAAAAAGTTATTTAACTTTGTAGTTCACAACCTTTTCGTTTGAATTTGTTTGAAGCCTCAAATAAATAGTTTACATCCAGTTTGTTGTATTATGTGAGCAACAAAACTACCATTTGGACACAATACATGTTATAGGTGGAATGGTAGAGTAAGCTACACACAATGGTGAGGTTGCAGGTTTGTTTCTACTAGCCCCTAGCAGTAGCACACTAGCACTGATGGTTCTCACAAACGACAGTGCAAATATGTTTACAACCGTTACTATAGAGCTTATGTGTGCTAGTGGGTGTTGTCATCACCTGGACCACGTAATTGACACTTTTTATAACAGAAAAAATAACTCCAAAATAAATGTTAGTAAACATGAGTGACGGCATATTCAAGTACAGTAAACACGAGTGATGGCTTATTTCACTCTTAGATTATTTCTGGTGATGATTTTATCTTCAATAAATATCCCGCCACATAAACAAATACATGCCCCTGTTTGTTTCGGCTTTTCGCAGCTTCTGGCCACCAAAATCTGCTGCGGACTGCCAAACACTCAACTTTTCGGCCAGCTTCTATAAAATTCGTTTAGGTAAAAACCATTCAAAATCAACATAAACATATAATCGGTTGAGTCGTCGCAATAGTAGTTATCCGTCACTTTATAGATCATGAGCCCCATGTACAACTTTATCTTCCTCCGCACGTAATCCTAATGATACTCAGATTCTCCCCACAGCTAGATTCTCGAAAAAGCTGGTCAGAAAAAAGCTGAACCAAACAGGCCCATGGTGATATAGCAACGATTTAATAAGAAAAGAGATAGAAAGGGTTTCATGGAATACGAGGGTTTTATGAAAGATGAGAATATTTCATTTACGGGCCGTTTGGATCCCTTCATTTTATAGAAATTGGAATTTACTCAATAAAGTAACTTATTTAGTTTGGAATTTGACATTCCACCACTTTCTAAAGTTCAGATATAAGCCTATATCAAATTCATGGGGTGGAGGATGATAAATGATTTTATACATTAGTAGAATTTGTTTCTACTCTGTAACTTACATGACACTCTTCGTCTCACTTCCCTATAGTAAAAATGTAGCACATAAATATCTTCGGCATCTTGCTAATAATAGTATACAAATATATTTTGTATAAAATGGAATTAACTTAATTGATATATGTCTAAATTACTATTATTAGAATGGAATTCAATTCCAATGATCCAAACGGGACGTTATATGAAACTCAGGATGATGTAACGTTCTAAAAGCAATGTAGTAATGGAATAGCCTAAGGTGATGTTTGGTTTGAGGAATCATTCCATTCAAGATGAGGTGGTGCATCACGAATCAATTCCTCAAATTTGGTGGAATGACCCCATTCCTTATGTTATTACTAACTAATTAACTATGAGGAATGAGGTGGTGATGGATTAACTCATTCCATCACACAAACCAAACAAAAAAGTGAGGAGTGAGATGATGATGGACTAGTTTATTCTTCAAACCAAACACCCTATAAGTATCAGCTTATCGTACGAAATCAAAATGGATGGTCCATTTTATCCCGGAGTACTCAGACCAATTATACTATCTCAAGCAGTTTTATTTATTTTATCTCTAAAAATAGTGTGGGTCAAAATAAAAAAGTTCGAAGCCACGAGTCTACTCTTCCAGAATCCAGATAAGTAGACATGGCCTGAAACAATCGCAGACAAATTGGAGCTAGCAACTAGCAATAGCTCGTTCCATAAGCACCAGCGTTCGCAATGGAGACGCTCGTGCCTGGGGTCCTCGCAGACCTCGTCTGTCGAGCCATATCCTTCACCGTGGATAGGTGCTGCCACCAGCGGCGCAAGCGCTGTGCAGAGGACACCACAGGACGGCTGCAGCACGTGCTTCTACGAGTCCAGACCGTCGTCGAGGAGGCCGACCGGCGGTGCGTCACCAACCGTGCGATGCTCCGGCAGCTTCAGCTGATGAGGGAAGGCGTGTACAGAGGCTACTACTTGCTCAGCGCCTTGAAGCGCCAAGACGTTGTGAAGGACACGGCGCAAGATCGCGAGCTCGGCCGTCATGGCCACTCGTCGCTCGCCCTGTCCCAGCTCAATCCGGCGAAGCGCTTGTGTACTCTCTCCGCCTGGACGACGACGAGGACGAACATGGCGTTGCAAGACACGGCACGCGAGGGGGAGGCGGAGCTGCAAGAGGTGCTCACTGTCCTAGAGCGCATGGCCAGCGACATGAAGGAGCTCGTCGTGTTCTTGAGCTGCTACCCTCCCACGCGCCGCGAACCTCACAGCGGGCACCTGCGGTTGGAGAACCGCATGTTCGGCCGCGAGGCAGAGCAGGAGAGGATCATAGGCTTCCTGCTGGAGCCAGAGCCTACACGCGCGGAATATTTGGGCGTGCTCCCAGTGATAGGCCGAGCAAGAATCGGCAAGAGCACCCTCGTCGAACACGTCTGCTTGGATGAGAGGGTGCGCAGCCACTTCTCCTTGATAGTATTCCTCGCTGAAAGCGACACCAAGGATGGGAAGCAATCTCCTCATCTGGGAGACGACAACGCCATAATTAAACACCAGGATCTCGGTTCGGCAGGAAAATCACTGGTTGTGATTGAGCTGGCCGGCGACGTGGATGAGAGCACCTGGTGTAGAAGAACGCTGCCCGCACTGAGAGCACGACGCACCGCGCCGGTGAGTAAAGTAATCGTTACAAGCCGATCGGAGAAGATTGCAGGTTTTGGAACGACACAGGCTCTTGAGCTTAAACCTTTGCCCCGAGAAGCCTACTGGTACTTCTTCAAGACGATCGCGTTTGGGAGCACCGATGCCATGGATGAGCCGGAGCTGGAATCCATATGCATGGAGATGGTGGACCTGTTGAACGGATCATTCATAGCGGCGAATTTGTTTGGTGGCTATCTGAGAGCCAACCCTTGTCCTCGGTTTTGGCAGAAGGTTCTCAAAGGCTACAGAAACTACACGAGTATGCACCTGCATCTCTTTGGCGAGTATCAATCTGATCGCCTAGCGAATGGTCGCCCAGTATACATGTGGAGATTACCCAAGACTGATGATATGCTAATTGCTTACGATTATTACCAAGCGTGCTCAGCCCAGCAGCATGATCTGCCCAAGTTTACCATGGAAGAGGTGCAAATCGGAAGCACGAGACCTCGAGGGGACTTTCAAGCCGTGGCATGGAGATCAAACATTCCACCATACTACAGCTATTTGTTGAATTGTGGGGTGCAAGCATCGTCGTCGCTAACCCGTACACCACACAGGAAAAAGCAAATCCGGCATCGGCAGGCATGACGAGTGAATTGTATAATAAATTTTTATAGTTTTATGCCGTATTCTATTATGGCTCTGTACGTATATGTTTTTATCTATTCAGTATGTTGCATTAGCACACATTGGAGGGGTTTTGCTTTGTGAATGCAATCCAGTGGCGAAGACCAGATTTCACGGCTGGGTTCTGGGCATGCCACATTGTAGTATATAATATCCATGTGAGCCATGTTGTAACATAATACCCATATGAAATACTAATGGTCACTGGGCCACACGTTGCTAACTGAAAGAAAGGTTAACCAACTTAAGGGTTTGTTGGAACTTGGAAGAGCTCCGTTCCATGATTCTCTAGCTCGAATAGCTAATTCTTTAGTAGAGTAATTCCGAGTGATTCTCTAGCAGAAGTGAATCTATTTGACGAATGTTTTGTAAATAGCTTGTGAAGTGATTTATGATGGGCTAGAGAGTGGAGAATAGGTTGGGAGCGGTGGGAAGATGGTTCTTTTGGCTACCACTTTCTACAAAATAGAAACTAGATTCATCATACTCTCACCATAGAGCAATTCAGATTTTTACCATTTAACTCTGCATGAGTGATTCTCGTTGGGAACAGAGCTACGAGAGCTCAACCAAACACCCCTAAATAATATGCTCAGGTGGTTATCTATTGAGAAGTTGACTTTTGGTTTTCTGCTCCCGCGCACAGAGAGTAGAGAAAACTGGCCTCCGAATTCTTTTTATTCTACTTCATGAATGCGAGTTCTTGTTTGATATGAACTTTGAGTTAATCAAATATACAATAATATTGATCACACATGTTATGTTTGTTATTACACTTTGTGGATTAATATGTAAATTTTCTACTAAGTTCAACAATCCAAAAACATGATATGTGTGTAGGAATCGACTTTGTTGCTACACTTAAACCTTATTTTTTGTTTGATGGTTCAAATGATAAGAGATGGCATGCAAAGATGATTCTATGACTGACAACCATAAATGTATATCATGTGGCAACATGTAGGCCCGAACGATAGGCCCGAACGAATGTCTTCTAAAGAGAAGTCATTTAAGACTGTTGACAAACTTTTTAGAGATGTCATGATAAGCCCTCTTGTTAGGATCACAGGTGGAAAAAAGGAGAGACAAAGTTTAACGTGAAAAAACTCCCCCATATGGAGGAGAAAAAACCACGGGAAAACAGATCTATTATGTGTTGTTCAAGTACAGGGTAAAGGGGGGCCTATTTATATAGGCAAAGGAGATACAGATAGAGTCACATGATCTTATCCAACAAGATAGAGATAGGGTCACATCATCTTATCCAACAAATCTCCTCTTGACGCTAAATCTATAAAACTGTTTCCCCAAACACTACTAGGATGCTAAATTTGAATATCAACCAAGTCTAAAGAATCATTAGACTTAGAACTGGAGCACGACTTCGTATCATCAAAATAACCTCTCTTCTGGAACGCAATAGAAACAGCTTCAGCATCAACTGTTGAACATTGCAAATAATAGAGATTATTCAAATGGTTGCCCTTCAAGATAATATGGTTGCCACAAGAAACCTTAAGAACACCATCAATAGCAGCAAAATTGAATCCCATTGCTTCTAAAGTGCTCAAAGAAATAAGATTTCTCTTCAATTTTGGAACAAAACAGACATCGATAAGTTTCTTAATACTGCCATCATGAACTTGGATATAAATAGAGCCGATTCCAATAATCTCACATGTGGATCCATCTCCAATAACAACCTCACCAGCATGAGACTGAACATAATCACAAAACCAATCTCTATGCGAACAAATATGAAAAGTGCAAGCGGAATCGAGAATTCAAGAAGAGCACTTTTCAACAGAGGCAACAAATAGAGCTTCTCCACTATCCAAAGTTTCAACAAAACTGGCTTCAACAGAAGACTTATCCAATTATTTTTTCTTTCTCTTCTCTTTATTTCTCACCTTGGGACACTGAGAAATATGATGAGTATTTTTTCTGCAATAACGACAATAAAGGTTGGATTTATGATCTCCAGATCCCGAACAATTAATCCTTCACCTTTGGGTTCAGAACGAGAATCAACATCAAATTTTTCCTTGGATAATAAATTTGACTTAACATTCTCAAATGTCAGTGAAGTATGATTTCCATAGAGCATAATTTCCTTAAAATTCTTAAAAGAGGGGGGCAATGAGACTACCAACAAAATTGCCTTATCTTCACCATCTATCTTCACATCAACGCTCTTAAGGTCCACAATAATTGAATTAAATTCATTAAGATGTGACTGAATAGATGTACCTTCCGCCATACGAATAGTATAAATGCGCTCTTTGAGACGGAGCTTATTAGTAAGACTCTTGGTCATATATAGTTCCTCCAATTTGTTCCACAATTCTGCCGCAGATTTTGCATTCATTACTTCACGCAGAACATCAGGAGATAAACTGAGCTGTAAAGCGGACAAAGCTTTTTCATCAAGATCTTCTCATTTATCATCAGTCATATCAACAGGTCGCGATTGCAACGCCTTCTTCACACATAACTGGGTAAGAACAGTCTTCATTTGAATCTGCCAAATAGCAAAACTGATCTTGCTATCAAACTTCGGAATATCAAGTTTAGTTGACATTATAATCCGAAATAAAAATCCAAGACGAAACAGTGCGTAGTACTCGTAGCAATACTTGTCCTATTCAACCAATAGGAGCACCTGCAACAACTGCACAACCAAATAGCACTTCACGTGGACGTGGGTGTGCCAACCGAGATATTCCCAGCGGGAACTAACAACACACTAGAGAAGCCACGGCACCGGTGTGTTGCGTCGTTGGAATCGGGCGATAGGGTGTGCACTGTGACGAAGAACCTGAGGCGGCGGCTTCGAAGCAGGGCAGCAGGGATCTGGGATCCACGGGAGGCAGCGCGTATTAGCGCGTCCTTGATTGCCGATCCGACAAGACAAAGAACTGGTGGCGGCCGGCTTCCAGACGATGAGGCGATAACAGCGGCGGCACCGACGGAGAATAAAAAAAATTGTGTCTAATCCTAGCTCTAATACCAATGTTAGGATCGCAGGTGGGAAAAAGGAGAGATAAAGTTTAACGTGGAAAAAACTCACCCAATGTGGAGGAGAAAAAAAACCACGGGAAAACAGATCTATTATGTGTTGTTCAAGTACAGGGTACAAGGGGGCCTATTTATATAGGCAAAGGAGATAAAGATAGGGTCACATGATCTTATCCAACAAGATAGAGATATGATCACATCATCTTATCCAACACCTCTTGCTGAGAACTGGATTCTTACATGCATCTGTTCACTACACTAGTTGAAAAAGGCTCAAAACCTACGGGGCGATATATTTTTACAGACGGATTCAGTTATCAACCGTCTGTGCTATTTTTAGTGATGCTTACTTAAGAAAACCGTCACTAAAATCGATTTCTACAGTCGGTTTCTTATCATTTTAAGTAACCGCCAATAAAGTCATTTCTATCCTTAATTTTTCGAGTTTTTCAAACAACCTCGTATAACAAAACTACCAAAATAAAAGTTGTAGATCTCTAAAAGTTATGAAACTTTATAGTTGACAACTTTTTTTATTTGAACTAGCTCATTTCGGTTCTAAAAAATTGAATCTAAGTATATCAAATTTAAAATTCAAATTTTGCAAATTACGGATGAAAAAGTGTCAAAATGAAAGTTGTATAACTTCAAAAGTTATTTAACTTTGTAGTTAACAACTTTTTTATTTGAATTCGTTTACGGTCTCAAACAAACAATTTACACTAAAATGGTTGTAATATGTGGACAAAAAACTACAAACTAGACACAAAGCATGTCATAGGAGGAGTGGTAGTGGAGGGTACGTGCGAGGGTGAGGTCGACGGTTCGATTCGTAGCGTGCGAAAAATGACGTGACTTGTGACTTCTGTGAGTCCTCTCCTTAAATAATTTTTTTGTTTTTTAAAATAATTTTTACTAGCGGATTTATTACGTCGACCGCCAGTGAAAATCGATTCCCACTAACGGTTCTCAGTTAACCGCCTGTAAAAATGATGATTTTTACTGGCCCCTAGCACCGACGGTTCTAAGAAACTCCAGGGAAAATAGGTTTACAACCGTTATTATAGAGTTTATTTATACTAGTTCTACCTAAGAAATGTAGGATGCGCTTGTGACAAAGTTTGGGTTCTATGACGAAAGCATTGAGGTATATATTATGGAGTAGTTCTATGATTATAGGATGACCGGAAACTATTCTATGGTAGAAAAGGCCCATCAGATTCGGCAGCTCGCAAAAGAGCTTAAGCCCTTTCCTTGCGTGTTGCCCGATAAGTTTGTGGTTCGATGCATTATTGCTAAGCAACCACCCGCTTGAGGGATTTTGCCACTTCTCTAAACACTACAGAAAAATCGAGAAAACAAAATGTCAGTTATTTAAGAACATCGATGCCGACGTTCTTAATCACGTTAAGCACATCGGTTTTTGGAACCGACAGATTTATAGTTAAGTATGTCGGACTAGCTCAACCTGACGTACTTATGTTCACTAAAAATGTTGGTTCACTTAGCCAATATACTTAATATTAAGTACGTCTACCCCTTAGCCAATGTTCTTAGGCTGTCTCCAGCAATGTTCCCTAAAATATTCTCTGTCCTTAGCACCCTTTCAAACTGTCTTCGCCATCATTTCGTCAAATCGCGCCCCCACGCTGCCGCCACGCTCTGTCCTTCGCCACGCCACCATTGTCCATCGTGTCGTCGTCACCCTTGCCGATGAGCCCCATCCCCGCGTGATCTAATTGGTTCTCTTAATATTCAGTATTGCTGATCTAATTGGTTCTCTTAATATTAAGGAGAAGGCGGGAGCAAAATACACACCTGAAGGGTCTTGGAGGAAATTCTAGTGCAAACATGGTAAAAAAAGAAGGCCATAGACAAATATAAGAAGGTCAATGCCAAACAAATAGTCAATTTTAAGAAGGAAGCAAACAAGAAAGAAGAATGATTTGTCTGTGTGGGGCTGACCATTGGACTAAGGATTGCCCAGAACAAAAGGACAAGCAAAAAGGAACTAGCAAATGTTGTTAATGCCAACACTAAAGATGGAGCTACCATGGATTATTCTTAGTTTTTCAGTTAGTCATTTACCTGATTAGTGGAATGACATTAAGGCAAACATGCATGTGTGTGCTAAATGTTCTATGTTTTATTCTTACTAGGACACAAGGACATCCTCCGTATTAATGGAAAACAACTCTCATGCTTCTGTTTGTGGTATTGGCACGATTAATCTAAATCTTCAAGAAGACCATGCAGCTACAGAACGTGCAACATGTCCCCTCTATTAACAAGAATTTTATTAGTGGCTCTCTTCTGTGTAAAGAGGGTTTTAAATTGGTGTTTAAATCAAATTAGTGTGTAATCTCCAAGTATGGATCTTAGTTGGAAATGATATGAGTGTGGAGGTTTGTTCCACTTATCTCTATTAATTTTTTGTACTAACATTGTTAATTGTATCCACGATAAGACTATTGAGTGGCATTCAAGACTATGCCACATTAATTTGGGTTGTGACATGGTTAACCAGTATGAGCTTAATCCAAAATTTTAGTTTTTCCAGAGTGATAAATGTGAAATATATGTGTAATCTAAACAAACTCGCAAGTCTCATATGGCGACAGTGGTGAGGATTTATAACCATTAGCACTATTGACAAAAAGAGGAAAGAGATACTTTATGATAGTTGTTACACATGACTCAACTAGATTTTGCTTCGTGTACTCGCTCAAAACAAAATATGAGGCTCTTGCTTATTTCAAAATATATGAAGTCGAAGTTGAAAATTAAATAGGCATTGAGATATTCATTCAAATATAATTATTGTTTATATCTAAACACTAAGATACGATGTGGTTTAGTGGTTAGCCCCAAATTTCTGGAGCAGGAGGCGTGGGTTCAAGTGCTCGTTTTGGGTTGTGTGATAGCTGTGTGGGCGGGGTCAGATGCTGGGCAGGCGCAGGAGCTGGCTGCGAGCGCTGGGGTCTATAGGACAGTAGCTGAGAGAGCGCTGCGTGGGCGCTGGACGTGGGACCCACAGGGCACGGCACTGAGGGGTGAGGTGGAAGAACCAGTCGGGGTGCATGCGGTGGGCCAAGAGTGTTAGCCGGAAGGTGAAATCGTGGTAGCAGCAAACATCTATATTGGGTTCTTAATAGAGTAGTATAGATTGCATGTTAGGATTTCTATGACGGTGTAGTTACCTACCAGACAAACGAAACTACCATTTCGGTTCGTCAGACAAAAGAGCTGAAAGCCAAAAAACTGAGATATATATAGGTCCGTTTGGTTAGAGGGACTAATCTTTAGTCCTTGATTTTAGTCTTGTTTAGTCTCTATTTTACCAAACGGAAGGATTAAAGTAGTGACTAACTGACTTTAGTCTCTAGTCTCTTATATGTGTGCTAAAAGGGGCTAAAGGGCAACATTTACTCCAAATGCCCTTGCCTTTGAAAATAGCGTGAAACAAGAAAATGGATATTTCGGTCTTTATATGTTGCATGAAATGTATTTAGAATTTGTTTAGTTTGTACAACGAAACATGACAGAGACTAAATTTAATTCTAGCACTAAACTTTAGTCATAGAACTAATAGAATCAAATGGACTAATAGAATCAAATGGGGTCTAAGTCGGGCTGGACCAAAATTGCAGGGTATATCGTGATCTGTCCGGCATTACCCTGTAGCTCCACTATGATGCAACCTGGGTGTAACAAATAGGAGGCTGATAGGAACCGACTATTCATGTGTGTTTGTAGCTTGCTAGAAATTCAACTCGACGGACCTTAAAATCTCTGCTAGTGTGCCATTTTCTACCCACGTGCCTGCCACTTTGATTGAAATTTCAAAACGCTTGACTGATCTACATACAAATCAACGTCATTTGTTATGGATGGCCGGTGACTTCACATTTCATGGCCCCCTCCTTTTCAGAAGTCACATCGACCATGCCCAAAATTGGAGGAAAAAGACCTGCACTTCTTATACGTGGCTGGAGGAGTAGGGGACCGACGGAGCGAAGGAGACCAAGTAGATGGAACCACATGTGAATTTTGCATATTCTCTCATGGCATTTATCATCATCTTCATAGCTCCACCAATACTTTATTCTTAATAAAATGACAGGGGCCAAGATAGGGAGGGGGCACAGAGGCAATGTCTCCCTATAGGCTTGTTCGGTTAGAGTTAGATTGAGAGTGACAAATTTATATAGGAGGACAATTTTCCTCAATCCACTTCAAATCAAAATGGCTTGTTTATTTGTGTCTGGATTGAAGGGGATTAAATCCATATCTAGTCAAAATTGAATAGAAGGAGATTTAATCTCCCTCAATCTCTTTCAATCTAGACGTAACCAAATAAGGTCTAAGAGATGATTTGGTGACCAAAAAAATGGAGGAGATCCATTAGGGAGGAATCTCCTTCCTATTCAAAATTGAATAGCAATGATATTTTTTTTTCTTATGGACCCCCTTCATGTCTCTAGTCAACAAACTAGCCCTAATGCCCCCCTAGTTCCATAAGAATTAGGAAACACTAATTTTATTAGCAAATCAATATGTAAATAATGCAAAATACCTCATTAGCAGCCCTTCCAATCTGATTTATTTCCTAACTTAGAGCTGGTTTTGTGACCAGGAAATTAGAGATGATCCATAGGGGGAAGAAATCCCGAGCTGGATCCTCTTCAATTCTCCAGTCACCAAACCAGCCCTTAAATCCTGGATTTGCCCCTGTAAAATGATGTTGTTGGTAATGAGTGCTATTTTTTAATTATTGGGAAAGATGCTCCAGAGGATCACCAATAATCTCCTCTAATATATAATTAAGGCCCACATCTTTGACTAAGATTTTTGATATTTCTCTCTCTTTGTTTTCTTCCTTCTCGTTTTTTTCCAGCGGGCCGTTTTCTTCCCTTCCTCATGTCGTACCCTATGTGACGTTTGCCATGGCGATGGTGCCCCTTCTCTCTACAGACTACAGTACATCTGTAGGCTCTGGCCACGTCGTCTACATCCGGTTCAACTCCTCGAACGTTGTGTTGAAGCTCTTCGTCGATGGAGCTGAGTTTGGGTGACAGCGATGGCCATGGCTCCGTGTGTAATAAGAAGAAAAGGCAGTTATTATAAACTTTACTATTTAAAAATAGGATGCCTTTTTCGGTGCACACACACAAAAAGAAGTCATTGAGGAGCTACTGGAGTAATAAATTTGTCTTATCTTCACTAGTATAACATGTTTATAAAGATAAAGGATAGTATTGGAAAGCTGCTGGAAATGCCATAACTAAATTACAGGATGCACTATGGCAATGCCATGTCTAGGTGTAAAGTCAATTGTTTGGACTGCTGCAGCTGCAATCTATAAAGACAAAAACACCATAGAAGCAGTAGAAATCGGTACGACTTATCCAGGGATCTGAAGCTGGAACTAAAGCTCAATCATACGTTAAACTCGTCATTTATAAGCTATTAATTAGGCGTTCGTCGTTGTAACGACACACAAATTGTTGAAGGAGATCTGTTGTTGCTCGTCTGGGTCAATGATGGACTATCGTCGTTGATGGGCATCATCATTTGGATAAGGATAGGAGGATCTGGGATAGGAAGGAGCGCGATGTTCTACAATGAAACTGAATGGGAGATTGGTGGCTTCCATCTTGCGAAACATGATGGATGTGTTCATCTTGTGAAACGCGATGGAGATCCTCTTGTATGGACGATAGAGATAACATTAAAAACCCACAAGATTAATTAAGCTAAAGTAAACGCTCAACATCCACAAACACCTTGATCACCCATCACGAAAAATCGTCTAAGTATTGTAGTGCAGTGCACTTTAATACCTAAAATTATGTTCCAAAATGCAAAATTAATCCAAACGGACTCGGATTGAGCTAAAATTTTGCACAGATTTTCACAATGAACATCCAAAGTTGTCCATATAATTTGAACTAAAAAAGGTTTAAACTTCAAAGTGATATTGAAAAATACGAATTTGAATCGTGGTTTTCTCAAAATTTCTCAAGGGATTAAAAATTTGTGCTCTAGGCGTAAAATCCCATACCACTTAGTGACAACGACCCTATAAGGTCGTAGCATGGTTCTATCAGGTTCAAATGACCCAAGAAGTCATATTCTCAAAATCCCTCAAAAACTCAAAATAGAAGAGTAAAGAGGAGAAAAACAACTCAAGATCAAAACCCATCGGATTTAACACGAATTGAAAAACCAAGAGGGAAAATAAAGTGTGGTTATGGACACACTTTCTCAAAATTGCATAAACTTAGATGTCAAAGTTCAAAGTTTTTTAGGATCTCCTAACAAAATAAGAATGAAAATGAACATTACAAGCTAAAAGGTGCTAGAAAGATGGCTGAATGGTTCAGCCCTCCCCTTTTATACAGAATGTTATCCTCCTTTTCTGAAGTACTCCTAGATACATAGAATGTATCCACGCAGCGAGTGCTAAAATGAACAACTTTGGGAATTTCGATATGACGATCTCACACTCTATTATGTCATGTGTCCTCTCTAATTCCCTCCAAAATCGTGCCATCAAGTTTTGAGATCCAAACCTAGTGAAACCTGTGAACTACCGTGCTAGGTGGTTTTGAGGCGTAACCACCAAAGACCGAGAATGGTATACTTCGTAAACAATCCGCTCCTCTATGTTCTTGCGCCTGCCAGTGTCCCTAGGTGCTAGCCACCACGGCTGGTCACTCGGCTTCTTCAATCTCTTGGCCAAGACTCACAATATGTCCTTCACCGCTTCCAATCCATCATCACGAACCCACCTTCGTCGTTGACCACCACCTCTAGGCTTCACACATGCGCACTACATACCAAGGGACATGTTGCACAAATACACTCACGCCTTAGTTCACACGGACCCAAGACACTACACTTGTTGATAATCACGCATCACAACCAGAACCATAAAAACACATATCAACCTTGTATTCTCATATTGAATGGACAAAACATGTACATACATAGTCATAACTCGTAACAGACTATGACATAAAAATATAAAATTCATTATGGAATTCATATGTCATCATGCCTATCGATGTCGGGTTTGCTTGTTCCTATACTGAATGGACATATACGTACATAGTCATAATAGAATACAACATAAAAATATAAAATTCATTATGGAATACAGTCGTCATGCCTGCCGATTCAGGTTTGCTTGTTTCCATATGGCGTGTTTGGTTGTCCGCGGGTGCTCAGCTAGGTTGTCTGTGTGCATTGATCAAGCACCAGCTTGTGTTGGTAGGGTGAATACGGAGGGCGTGGACTGCATCCGCAGACGCAGAACAGGCTTAAAAAGCTGCATGCGTGGAGAAGCTCAGGTTGGCCATATCTGACGGGCCAGACTTGCGTGAGCCAACTTCAGTCTGTGCACCAAACCTATCGGTGCTATAGTGAATGAACGAAACATATACGTCCATAGTCATAAATCATAATAGAATACGGCATAAAAATATAAAATTCGTTATAGAATTCAGTCGACATGCCTACCGATGTCGGATTTGTTTGTTCCTATACTGAATGAATAAAACATATACGTGCATAATCATAATACAATACGACATAAAAAAATAAAATTCATTATGGAATTCAGTCGTCATGACTGCCGATGCCGGATTTGCTTGTTCCTGCGTGGCGTGCGGATCAGCGACGACGATGCTTGCACCCCACAATTCAACAAATAGCTGTAGTATGGCGGTATGTTTGATCTCCATGCCACGGCTTCAAAGTCCCCTCGAGGTCTCGTGCTTCCGATTTGCACCTCTTCCATGGTTATCTTGGGCAGATCATGCTGCTGGGCTGAGCACGTTTGGTAACAACCGTAAGCTATTAGCATAGCATCAGTCTTGGGTAATCTCCACATGTATATTGGGCGACCATTCGCTAGGCTATCGGATTGATGCTCGCCAAAGAGATGCAGGTGCATACTTGCGTAATGTCTGTAGCCTTTGAGAACCTTCTGCCAAAACTGAGGACAGGGGTTGGCTCTCAGATAGCCACCAAACAAATTTGCCGCTACGAATGATCCGTTCAACAGGTCCGCCATCTCCATGCATATGGATTCCAGCTCTGGCTCATCCATGGCATCAGTGCTCCCAAACGCGATCGTCTTGAAGAAGTACCAGTAGGCTTCTCGAGGCAAAGGTTTCAGCTCAAGGGCCTGCGTCGTTCCAAAACCTGCAATCTTCTCCGATCGGCTTGTAACGATTATTTTACTCACCGGCGTGGTGCGTCGTGCTCCCAGTGCAGGCAGCGTTCTTCTCCACCAGGTGCTCTCGTCCACGTCGCCAGCCAGCTCAATCACAACCAGTGATTTCCCTGCCGAACCGAGATCCTGATGTTTAATTATGGCGTTGTCTCCCAGATGAGGAGACTGTTCGCCATCCTTGGTGTCGCTTTCGGCGAGGAATACGATCAAGGAGAAGTGGTTGCGCACCCTCTCGTCCAAGCAGACGTGTTCGACGAGGGTGCTCTTGCCGATTCTTGCTCGGCCTATCACTGGGAGCACGCCCAAATATTCTGCGTGTGCCGGCTCTGGTTCCAGCAAGAAGTTTACGATCCTCTCCTGCTCTGCCTCGCGGCCGAACATGCGATTCTCCAACCACAGGTGCCCGCTGCGAGGTTCGCGGCGCGTGGGAGGGTAGGAGCTCAAGAACACGACGAGCTCCTTCATGTCGCTGGCCATGCGCTCTAGGACAGTGAGCACCTCTTGCAGTTCCGCCTCCCCCTCGCGTGTCGTGTCTTGCGACGCCATGTTCGCCCTCGTCGTCGTCCAGGCGGAGATAGTACACAAGCGCTTCGCCGGATTGAATTGGGAAAGGGCGAACGACGAGTGACCATGATGACTGAGACTGACCTCGCGATCTTGCGCCGTGTCGTTCACAGGGCCTTGGCGCTTGAAGGCGCTGAGCAGGTAGTAGCCTCTGTAGACGCCTTCCCTCATCAGCTGAAGCTGCCGGAGCATCGCGCGGTTGGTGACGCACCGCCGGTCGGCCTCCTCGACGACGGTCTGGACTCGTAGAAGCACGTGGTGCAGCCGTTGTGTGGTGTCCTCTACACAGCGCTTGCGCTGCTGGTGGCAGCACCTATCCACGGTGAAGGATATGGCTCGGCAGACGAGGTCGGCGAGAACCGCAGTCACGAGCGTCTCCATTGCGAACGCCAGTGCTTATGGACGGGCTATCGCTAGTTTCTCCAATTTGTCTGCGTTTATTTCAGGACATCTCTATTTATCTGGATTCTGGAAGAGTAGACTCAAGGCTTCGAAGTACACCGGATATAAACTGAGACCTCTGTATTCCCTCACAGACAGAAGGATAGGCTCCACGTATAAATCCACCAGTTGTTACAGAATCATATTTTGGTTGTTGTTGCTGCTGCATCTTAGAGCTATCTTCCTATTTGTGAGGTGCTGTAGCAATTTCGGTTTGCATTCCGGATGCAACAAATTTTTAGGACCATTCGGTATGAAAACTGGGAGAATAGTGTAATAAGTCGTCACTCGTATTTACTATAGTTACTAACTATATCTGTGCATGGTTACGGTTTCTATATTTCACGTAAGTAGACCTTAGTTAAATAGGATATTTGTTCAAACATCTTCGAAACCTTTATAATAAGCATCCGATAGTTTTGAGTGGCTTGCGAGGATGGTGACGGTAGGATTCTGCTTGTGTCCTCGTGACTTCGCAGGCGTGATTGGCGGCGCCACCATGACAGGTGCCTGCGCCGGCGCCCCTCCCGTCAATCAAATAGCTACAATCTCGAATCGAATCTAACTAATTCCAAAGTTACCAAATCGAAAACTCATGTACCTTAAATGATGTCTTGACAGATCTTCTCTGCTAATACCTGTTAGCCCCATCTGCAGGCCCATCGTCCTGATTGCGTCGCTACCTACCTACGCGGGTACATCACTAGTGTACGGGTGTGTGTGTATATATTGTATATCAGGAGCCTTGTGCTTTCAGTAGCTGCGGAAGCTCTGATCCAATATTGTCATCGGGTTCAGCCGCACCAGGTTCTAGACGTTTATAAAAGGAGCCTAGGTCGTCAGGGTTTAGTTTTTGACGCGTCACCCCGAAGCACCAGTGACGGTGCCCCCCTATGTCTCGTGCAGCGGCGCCTCCCTGAGGTGCGCACAACCACGACGGACAGAGGCGGGAAACAACGGCGGCCCCAAGAAGCACGATCGGTGGCAGCGGACAGAGGCGCGCACGACGGCAGCTCCCCGAGGCGCGCACGGCAGTGGCGACCTCCTAATGTCTGCACGACGGCGACACCCTTGTCGGGGACCGTAATTAGGGGTACCCCCAAGACTCCTAATCTCAGCTGGTAACCCCCATCAGCACAAAGCTGCAAAGGCCTGATGGGCGCAATTCAGGTCAAGGCTCCGTCCACTCAAGGGACACGATCTCGCCTCACCCGAGCACAGCCTCGGGCAGGAACGGTAGACCAAGGCAGATTCACGCCTCGCTCGAGGGTCTCCTCAAGCAACGGGTACACCTTCGGCTCGCCCGAGGCCCAGCTCGGAAAGGCTTCGCGGAGAAGCAACCTTGGCCAGATCGCCATGCCAACCGACCGTATCGCAGGAGCATTTAATGCAAGGATCGCCTGACACCTTGTCCTGACGCGCGCTCTCCAGTCGACAAGGCCGAAGTGACCGCAGTCACTTCACCCCTCCATTGACTGACCTGACAGGAAAACAGCGCCGTCTGCGCTGCTCCGACTGTTGTGCCACCTGCCAGGGTGAGGCTGACAGCAGCCAAGTCCAGCCTCGGGCGCCATAGGAATCTCTGCCTCGCCCGACCCCAAGGCTCGGACTCGACCTCGCTCCAGAAGACAGTCTCTGCCTCGCCCGACCCCCGGGCTCGGACTCAACCCCAACCTCGGACGACGGTCTCTGCCTCGCCTGACCCCAGGGCTCGGACTCGACCTCGCCTCCGGAAGACAGTCTCCGCCTCGCCCGACCCCAGGGCTCGGACTCGACCTCGACTCGGAAGACAGTCTCCGCCTCGCCCGACCCCAGGGCTCGGACTCAACCTTGACCTCAGACAACGGTCTCCGCCTCGCCCGACCCCCGGGCTCGGACTTAGCCTCGACCTCGGAGGAGCCACTGCCTCGCCCGACCTCGGGCTCGGACCGACCACGTCGCAGGGGGGTACATCATTATCCTACCCCTAGCTAGCTCAGGCTACGGGGAACAAGACCGGCATCCCATCTGGCTCGCCCCAGTTAAACAAGTAATGATGGCACCTCGCGTGCTCCATGACGACGGCGGTTCTCAGCCCCCTACGGAAGCAAGGATACGTCAGCAAGGATCCGACAGCCCCAACAGCTGTACTTCTACAGGGCTCAAGCGCTCCTCTGATGGCCACGACGCCACATGAACAGGGCTCCAACACCTCTCCGACAGCCACGTCGGCATGTACATGGGGCTCTGGCTCCCCTCTGCTAGACACGTTAGCACACTGCTACACCCCCCATTGTACACATGGACCCCCTCCTTACGTCTATAAAAGGAAGGTCCAGGGCCCTCGTACGAAAAAAGGTGGCCGCGCGGGAGAACGGGCGGACGCACAGGCTCTCTCTCTCTTTCTCCCTCGCGAACGCTTGTAACCCCCTACTGCAAGCGCATCTGCCCTGGGCGCAGGACAACACGAGGCCACAGTTTCCCTTACTGTTTTCCCCCTTGTGTTCCGTCTCGCGCCGACCCATCTGGGCTGGGACACGCAACGACAATTTACTCATCGATCCAGGGACCCCTCGGGGTCGAAACGCTGACAGTTGGCGCGCCAGGTAGGGGCCTGCTGCGTGTTGATGAACAGCTTCCCGTCAAGCTCCAGATGGGTAGCCTCCAGCAACCTCTCCAACCCGGGACGATTCTCCGTCTCGGGAGTCTTGAGTTCATGTCCCTCGACGGCAGCTACGACATGGTACTCCTTCCTCCGCTGCACGACAACGACAATGGCGGCCGACAGCCCGCCCGCCGGTGGCGGAATCGACGACGTCTTTCCCGCGTGATGGAAGAACAGCATCCGGGTCTGTCCCGTCACCTTCCCCGTCGACGGGGAAGGAGGCGGAGCAACCATGGCCAAGCAGGAGGCGGCGCCTCGTCGGCTGTCGAGCGAGTCGACGGTGTCGGCGCCCTAGCGGGGGACACGTCGGGCGTTGACCTCGCGTCTGAAACGAAGACGAGCGTCGTTTCCCCGCAACACGCCAACCCCAAGCAGACGGACGACGCCAGCACGCTCACGAAGGACTTGCTGGGCGTTAGCCTCGTACCTGAGATAACGGTGCAGTCCGTCCCCGACGCGACTTCGTCACCATCCGTCAATCAAAAGGTACCGTCCGTTTCCCATCCTGTGCCTTTCAGATTCAGCTTCGACCCACCAAGCGACCCCGCTTCGGTGGACGCTTTCATAAAGGCATATCCAAACCTTCCAGGGTACCATATGTGGTCAACCTGGGACAGATTGACGGCCGTCTCGACCTACGGGCCCCCGGGTTCTGAGGAAGACGACGAGCCCAACTCTAGTTGGGATTTCTCCGGGCTCGATAACCCTAGTGCCATGCGGGACTTCATGACCGCATGCGACTACTGCCTCTCCGATTGCTTCGATGGTAGCCACAGCCTCAGCGATGAGGACTGTGGCCCAAGTCGCGAATGTTTCCACGTCGATCTAGGGGGTCTCGACGAAGGCAACCACCTCGGTATGCCGGAGAACGACGATCCCCCTAGGCCTGTGCCTCGCGTTGACATCCTTCAGGAGCTAGTTGTGGTCCCAGTCCCTGCGGGGGGTCAGGACGCACAGCTCGAGCAAATCCGCGAGATGCAGGCCAGGCTCGACGAGGAAGCAGGACAACTTGTGCAGCTCCGGCAGAACATCGGACAGGAGTGGGCAGGCCGAGCACCGGCCAGAGAAGCGCGTCATCTGGCCTAGGATGTCCAGCACCGCATCACCGACAACGCCAGGGCAAGGCTGCCCCCGGCTTCCAGTGGGGTCGGCCAGAACCTGGCTGCAGCAGCAATACTACTCCGAGCGATGTCGGAACCATCCACCACCGAGGGGCGGCGTATCCAGGGAGAGCTCAAGAATCTTCTGGAGGATGTCGCGGTTCGACGGGCCGAAAGCTCTGCCTCCTGAAGGCAGGGATACCCCCCGGAGCATCGCGCCGCGACTTCCCGACTCATGCGGGAAGCCTCGGTCCACACCGAGCGCACGCGGGACACAGCGCCTGCGGCCCTGGGTCGCCTCGGCAACGAGCACCACCACCGCGACCGTCGAGCCCGCTTCGACGAGAAGGTGCGCCGAGGCTACCACCCCAGGCGTGGGGGACGCTACGACAGCGAGGAGAATCGGAGCCCTTCGCCCGAACCACCCGGTCCACAAGCTTTCAGCTGGGCCATACGACGGGCGCCGTTCCCGACCCGGTTCCGAATCCCGACTACCATCACCAAGTACTCGGGGGAGACAAGGCCGAAACTGTGGCTCGCGGACTACCGGCTGGCCTGCCAGCTGGGTGGAACGGACGATGACAACCTCATCATCCGCAACCTCCCCCTGTTCCTCTCCGACGCCGCCCGAGCCTGGCTGGAGCATCTGCCTCCTGCGCAGATCTCCAACTGGGACGACCTGGTCAAAGCCTTCGCCGGCAACTTCTAGGGCACATACGTGTGCCCTGGGAACTCCTGGGATCTCCGAAGCTTCCGCCAGCAGCCGGGAGAATCCCTGCGGGACTACATCCGGCGATTTTCGAAACAGCGCACCGAGCTGCCCAACATCACCGACTCGGATGTCATCGGCGCGTTCCTCGCCGGCACCACTTGCCGCGACCTGGTGAGCAAGCTGGGTCGCAAGACTCCCACCAGGGCGAGCGAGCTAATAGACATCGCCACCAAGTTCGCCTCTGGTCAGGAGGCGGTCGAAGCCATCTTCCGAAAGGACAAGCAGCCTCAGGGGCGTCAGCCGGAAGACATCCCCGAGGCGTCCGCTCAGCGCGGCACGAAGAAGAAGGGCAAGAAGAAGTCGCAAGCGAAACGCGACGCCGCCAATGCGGACCTTGTCGCCACCGCCAAGCACAAGAACCCTCGGAAGCCTCCCGGAGGCGCCAACCTGTTCGACAAGATGCTCAAGGAGTCGTGCCCCTATCATCAGGGTCCCGTCAAGCACACCCTTGAGGAGTGCATCATGCTTCGGTGCTACTTCCACAAGGCCGGGCCCCCGGCGGAAGGTGGCAGAGCCCCTGACAACGACAAGAAGGAGGGTCACAAGGCAGAGGAGTTCCCCGAGGTCCACGACTGCTTCATGATCTACGGTGGGCAAGTGGCGAACGCCTCGGCTCGGCACCACAAGCAAGAGCGCCGGGAGGTCTGCTCGGTAAAAGTGGCGGCACCAGTCTACCTAGACTGGTCTGACAAGCCCATCACCTTCGACCAAGGCGACCACCCCGACCGCGTGCCGAGCCTGGGGAAGTACCCGCTCGTTGTTGATCCTATCATCGGCAACGTCAGGCTTACCAAGGTCCTCATGGTCGGAGGCAGCAGCCTCAACATCATCTACGCCGACACCCTCGGGCTCCTGCAGATTGATCTGTCCTCGATCCGGGCCGGTGCGGCGCCCTTTCATGGGATCATTCCCGGGAAGCGCGTCCAGCCCCTTGGACAACTTGATCTGCCCGTCTGCTTCGGGACTCCCTCCAACTTCCGAAAGGAAACCCTCACGTTCGAGGTGGTCGGGTTCCGAGGAACCTACCACGCAGTGCTAGGGAGACCATGCTACGCCAAGTTCATGGTCGTCCCCAACTACACCTACCTCAAGCTCAAGATGCCGGGCCCCAACGGGGTCATCACCGTCGGCCCCATGTACCGACACGCGTACGAATGCGACGTGGAGTGCGTGGAGTACGTCGAGGCCCTCGCCAAATCCGAGGCCCTCATCGCCGACCTGGAGAACCTCCCCAAGGAGGTGCCAGATGTGAAGCGCCATGCCGACAACTTTGAACCAGCAGAGGCGGTTAAGTCCGTCCCTCTCGACCCCAGCAACGACACCTCCAAGCAGATCCGGATCGGCTCCGAGCTCGACCCCAAATAGGAAGCAGTGCTCGTCGACTTTCTTCGCGCAAACGCCGAGGTTTTTGCGTGGAGTCCCTTGGACATGCCAGGCATACCGAGGGATGTTGCCGAGCACTCGCTGGATATCCGAGCTGGAGCCCGACCTGTGAAGCAGCCTCTGCGCCGATTCGATGAAGAAAAAGCGCAGAGCCATAGGCGAGGAGATCCACAAGCTGATGGCTGCCGGGTTCATCAAAGAGGTATTCCATCCCGAATGGCTTGCCAACCCTGTGCTTGTGAAAAAGAAAGGTGGGAAATGGCGGATGTGTGTAGACTACACTGGTCTAAACAAAGCATGTCCGAAAGTTCCCTACCCCCTGCCTCGCATCGATCAAATCGTGGATTCCACTGTTGGGTGCGAAACCCTGTCATTCCTCGATGCCTACTCAGGGTATCACCAAATCAGGATGAAAGAGTCCGACCAGCTCGCGACTTCTTTCATCACACCTTTTGGCATATACTGCTACATTACTATGCCATTTGGTTTGAGGAATGCGGGCGCGACATACCAAAGGTGCATGAACCACGTGTTCGGACAACACATTGGCCAAATGGTCGAGGCCTACGTCGATGACATCGTAGTCAAGACGAGGAAAGCCTCCGACCTCCTCTCTGACCTTGAAACGACATTCGAGTGTCTCAAGGCGAAAGGCGTAAAACTCAATCCCGAGAAGTGTGTCTTTGGAGTCCCCCGAGGCATGCTCCTGGGGTTCATCGTCTCCAAGCGGGGCATCGAGGCCAACCCGGAGAAAATCGCGGCCATCACCAACATGGGGCCCATCAAGGACTTGAAAGGAGTACATAGGGTCATGGGATGCATTGCGGCTCTGAGCCGCTTCATCTCGCGCCTCGACGAAAGAGGCCTACCCCTGTATCGCCTCCTAAGGAAGACCGAGCGCTTCACTTGGACCACCGAGGCCGAGGAAGCCCTCGGGAACCTAAAGGCGCTCCTTACAAGCGCGCCCATCCTGGTGCCCACCGCTGCCGGAGAAGCCCTCTTGATCTACGTTGCCGCTACCACTCAGGTGGTCAGCGTCGCGATCGTGGTCGAGAGACGAGAAGAAGGACACGCATTGCCCGTCCAGAGGCCGGTCTACTTCATCAGTGAGGTACTGTCTGAAACCAAAATCTGCTACCCGCAAATTTAGAAGCTACTGTACACGGTAATTCTGACGCGGCGAAAGTTGTGACACTACTTCGAGTCTCATCCGGTGACTGTGGTGTCATCCTTCCCCCTGGGGGAGATCATCCAGTGCCGAGAGGCCTTGGGTGGGGTTGCAAAGTGGGCAGTGGAGATCATGGGTGAGACAATCTCGTTCGCCCCTCGGAAGGCCATCAAGTCCCAAGTCTTGGCAGACTTTGTGGCTGAATGGGTCGACACCCAGCTTCCAGCAGCTTCGATCCAACCGGAACTCTGGACCATGTATTTCGATGGGTCGCTGATGAAAACAGGAGCGGCCGCGGGCCTGCTCTTCATCTCACCCCTCGGGAAGCACCTCCGCTACATGCTGCGCCTCCATTTCCCGGCGTCCAACAACGTGGCCGAGTACGAGGCTCTGGTTAACGGGTTGCACATCGCCATCGAGCTAGGGGTCCGGCGCCTCGACGCTCGTGGTGACTCGTAGCTTGTCATCGACCAAGTCATGAAGAACTCCCATTGCCGCAACCCGAAGATGGAAGCCTACTGCGACGAGGTTCGACACCTGGAGGACAAATTCTATGGGCTCGAGCTCAACCACGTCGCTCGACGATACAACGAGACCGCAGACGAGCTGGCTAAGATATCCTTGGGGCGGACAACAGTTCCTCCGGACGTCTTCTCCCGAGACCTACATCAACCCTCCGTCAAGACCGACGACACACCCGAGCCCGAGAAGGCCTCGGCTCTGCCCGAGGCGCCCTCAGCTCAGCCCGAGGCACCCTCAGCCCCCGAGGGTGAGGCACTGTGCGTCGAGGAAGAGCGGAATGGGGTCACACCTAATCGAAACTGGCAGACCCCATACCTACAATATCTCCACCAAGGAGAGCTACCCCTTGACAGAGCCGAAGCTCGGTGACTGGCGCGGCGCGCCAAGTCGTTCGTCTTGCTGGGTGACGGAAAGGAGCTCTACCACCACAGCCCCTCAGGCATCCTCCAGCGATGCATATCCATCGACGAAGGACAGGAGCTGTTGCAAGAAATACACTCGGGGGCTTGCGGTCACCATGCAACACCTCAGGCCCTCGTTGGAAACGCCTTCCGATAGGGTTTCTACTGGCCAACCGCGGTGGCCGATGCCACTAGGATTGTCCGCACCTGCCAAGGGTGTCAATTCTACGCAAGGTAGACCCACCTGCCCGCTCAGGCTTTGCAAACGATACCCATCACCTGGTCATTTGCTGTGTGGGGTCTGGACCTCGTCGGTCCCTTGCAGAAGGCACCCAGGGGCTTCACGCACCTGCTGGTCGCCATCGACAAATTCTCCAAGTGGATCGAGGTCCGACCCCTAAACAGCATCAGGTCCGAACAGGCGCTGGCGTTCTTCACCAACATCATCCATCGCTTCGGGGTCCCGAACTCCATCATCACAGACAACGGCACCTAGTTCACCAGCAGGAAGTTCCTGGACTTCTGCGAGGACCACCACATCAAGGTGGACTGGGCCGCTGTAGCTCACCCCATGACGAATGGGTAGGTAGAGCGTGCCAACGACATGATTCTACAGGGACTCAAGCCGAGGATCTACAACGACCTCAACAAGTTCGGCAGGCGGTGGATGAAGGAACTCCCCTTGGTGGTCTGGAGTCTGAGGACGATGCCAAGCCGAGCCACGGGCTTCACGCCATTTTTTCTAGTCTATGGGGCCGAGGCTATCTTGCCCACAGACTTAGAATACGGCTCCCCGAGGACGAGGGCATACGACGCCCAAAGCAACCAGACAAACCGAGAAGACTCACTGGACCAGCTGGAAGAGGCTCGGGACATGGCCTTGCTACACTCGGCGCGGTATCAGCAGTCCCTGCGACGCTACCACGCCCGAGGGGTTCGGTCCCGAGACCTCCAGGTGGGCGACTTGGTGCTTCGGCTACGACAAGACGCTCGAGGGCGCCATAAGCTCACGCCTCCCTGGGAAGGGCCGTTCATCATCGCCAAGATTCTGAAGCCCGGGACATACAAGCTGGCAGCCAGTCAAGGCGAGGTCTACAGCAACGCTTGGAACATCCGACAGCTACGTCGCTTCTACCCTTAAGATGTTTTCAAGTCGTTCATATACCTCGTTCACTTACACAAATAAAGTCTAACCATCAAGGAAGGGTCAACCTTGCCTCAGCAAAGCCCGACCCTCCCTCGGGGGCTAGAAGGGGGGAACCCCCTCTGCGTCAAAATTTTCCTCAGAAAAAGTCTCCCTGCCAAAACATCTTTCGTGCTTTTCGACTACTTCGATAGTGGAATCCTGAAAACGACGGAGTACACGTAAGCAGGCAGGGCCGACCGAGCCGAGGGACTCCTATGCCTCTGGGATACGGATACCTCACTCATCACCTTCTGCGATAAGTAACTCACGCTCGGATAAGCGATTCCGCTGTCCGAACAAGTCTTAGCGCTCGAAAATTTTTTGGCCGAAACGATTTTTCATGCCATCTCGACTATATCGATAACAGAATCCTACGGATGAGTAAGAGTACATGTAAGCGGTAAGGCCGACCGAGCCGAGGGACTCCTACGCCTCTGGGATACGGATACCTCACTCATCACCTTCTGCGATAAGTAACTCTCGCTCGGATAAACGATTCTGTTACCGACGAACAAGTCTTGATACTCGAAACAAGGGGAAAAGAAACGCAGCTTTACAACACGACAACGATATGTTTGGGCCTCGGCGACCGCAAAAAACATACGCACACTACAGATAAACTGTTCCTGCAGGTTCAGACGTCAGTAGGGGAGCAGGAGCACCCTCGGCATCGACTCCACCTTCGACGGAATCCGACCCGGCCTCGAACGGCAACACGGTCGAAGGATCTCCACCTCGAAGGAAGATGTCAGCACCGCACCTGGGCCATCGCCGCCAGGGCCTCCTCCAGGAACCCGGCCCAAGCAGACGGCCGGACTGACCGCTCCGTAGCCTCAGCCAGCTGTCCACCGAGGACACTAGCCCGGCTCATGGCCTCGGCAGCCTGACTCCAGGGTTGGTCCCGCCAGTGGATGACCTGGTCAGGTCCCAGCCGCCACTGCAATGCCTCCTCGGCCTGGGAAGTCCCCTACTCCTGGGCCGACGAAGTTTCTTCTCCAGCCAACTCCGCCTGTCCATGCTGACACCGCTGCCTCCGGCTTCGGCTCATCGCAGAGCAGCCGAGGGTTCCTTCACTAAGCAAGAGAAGCCTTGAGCGGCAAGGCCGACCGAGCCAAGGGACTCCTACGCCTCCGGGATACCGATACCTCACTCGTCACCTTCCGCACAGGGCAACTCACACTTGGTTAAGCGGTCCAGCTAGCCGACAGGCGAGTCCTGGTGCTCAAAATGGGGAAGAAACACGACTTTACGCTCAAATACGCAGATGTTCAGGCCTCGACAGCCGCAATGAACATACGCTGGCACTCAGAATGCCATTACAAACGGGACTCCAGTTCCGTTCCCACGGGTATGGACAACCTCCGTACCAGGAGGCCCGCGGGACGACGAACTCCAAGCGGCTCACCGCCGCCCACTCCTGCAGCAGCGACAACGACCTTCGCTCCAGGTGGCCAAACAGCAGCAGCGATGACCTCAGGGCAGACGCTGCTGCGACAAGGCCCTCGCCCATGTCTCCACTCGAGGGGCGAGGACAAGCTATCAAAGCCAAAGAGCCGGAGGCCCGGATGGCAGCGGCGATCTCGTCGGCGACGAGGACTTCTCCGGTCACCTGTCCACCGGCAGATACCCACTCAAGTCCTCCCGGACGGGCGAGCACTGGCCCCTGCGCGAAGGCGTCGTGCCGGAGCAAGGGTAGGACAGCCCAAAAGCACGAACACCGCCCTAGCAGCGCGCGACGTCTTGGGCGGTCCCCCGGTGCGCGCGGCGCAACAGCCGCCCGTACGGCGGGCAGATAGCCGCACTCCGCCCAACGGTGGGAGATGGCACCGGAAGCCGTGCCAGAGCCAGCTGAGCCACTGAACCAGGCATGCTGGAGCTGACGACGCTTGCGGCCGCTCGGCCACGCGTTGTCGAAGTCCGCCCCTTCTGCTAAGCCGGTGAGCGCCCTCTCCCATGAACGCTGAAGGAGGAGGTGGCCCGCCGGCCCGTACGGGAGGTAGAGCTCCGGCTCAGCTCGCCCTCCGCCCCAGCAAGGATGATGAAGATCCTTGAAGCTGAGGGCGGGGCAGAGGCCGCAGCCTGGCTTGCTTCTCCCCACCATCAAACCGGTGGTCACCGTCTTGGGTGACCATCGGCGAGGGGATGCAGCCGGGCTGCATGACGAAAATCCTTGAAGCCGAGCGATGGCTGAAAGGTACCAACCTCTACGAGCTTGCGCTCTTTCCACAACGAGACGAAGACAACGCGGGCGCTCCCCATCCGAGGGCTCGGAAGGCGGAAGGACGCGACACATGAAGAAAGTGTGAAGGCATGGCTACCACCCAGGAGGTCGATCCCTTTTTAAAGACGACTCTCCCCACTTGCGTCCTCAGCCGTCACGGACTGAGTCTTCACCAGCACGCTCTAAGGTCCTCCCCCTACGACACGGGGGCTGGGCCCCACACGACATGCAAGCTGGCCCAGGACAGAAGAAGCCAAACCGCTACACGCGGAGCATGTAACCGCCCAGCGGTTACAGGCATTCCTCCGTCTTCGCCCAAACCAGCGGGTGAAAGGGTGGACCGCCATGCAGACGACATACAACTACACCAAGGGGGCGCACCCTTTCGACTTCGACGCATCTAGCATGGAGGCCCAGGCCCACACGTCATGTAACCGGCGCGCCGGTTACTACGTGCGAGAAACTGCACCACCACTCGCGCCAGTGCCGCGCATCCTCGACCGCGGAATCGGTGCCGCGACTCGAGGCAACCCTGCGCACGGCCCAGCAGTGCCAACCAGGCACGCCGGTCACGGGTCAGTCAGCCGCGGGAGAAGGCGCGACGGTCGATATGGCCAGAAGTGGGCCGACGGTAATGGCGGCAGCAAGCGAGCGGAAACGGTGGTCAAATCTTCTGCAGGCTCACGTCCTCTCCGGGAACAGCGAGAGAGCTCTCTCCCACGACGTGAAGACGACGCGCCCGTGTTCCGTTCCTCGAACGGCTCGCGCACGCACAACGGCTGCCCCGCGAACCACTCGTCCCGTCGCATTAACTCTGCGGCAGGGCAGGCGACACCTTTGGCAGGCGAAGCGGGCGACGCTTCACCTCCGCCATAATGACCGCGTCAAAAAAGGTACGCCACGACGTTCAATTTCGTATCCTTTTTCGCTTCCCCTTTCTCTCTCTTGCTAACAGGGACCGGGGAAAGGGGATGCTCCGAAAGGGATCCTTATCCGCGAAGGAAGCGGGCCCCGAGCCCTCCTACTGATCAGAGGTTCGAAGGCTGGCCCCCCGAAAGGGTTCGACAGCCACCTCAGAGCACTCAGGCTCCGCGCCCACTACTGGTCAGAGGTTTGAAGGCTGGCCCCTCGGAAGGGTTCGACAGCCGCCCTCAGGCCACTCGAGCTCCGCGCCCACTACTGATCAGGGGTTCGCAGGCTGGCCTCTCGAAGGGTTCGACAGCCGCCCCAAAACACGCAGAGTGAGGGATGACTCTGGGTACGTTCGATACATAACCAAGGCTCGGGCTACGCTCCCGAGGTACCCTAGGACATTTCCGAGACCAGCAGGAGCGATTCTGTAACGGAATCCCATCAGAGGGAGGCATCGAGCCCTCAGACCCTATCGAACAGGACCGGGTCCGGCAAATCACCTGCAGGTACTTTTGGAGCGCGCCTCTGGGCCACTAGCCGACCCTTATCGAACGGGGCACGGGCATCCACTCGGATCACCCGTTAGCAACTCACCGGAGACACCATGTTCGGTGCCCTCCGAGGGCAACATGGCGCTCTCCCCCCGTCCTCCTTGCGGAAAGGCGACGAAGGGGCATATGAAAAAAGCCGAGTCAGTCCTTGACCGTCCTCTCGCCCTGTGCAAAGGCTCGGGGGCTGCTCTCACAAACCCGGCTCCGGCCAACCCGTTGGCAGCGTCAACATACCAGCCCGAGAACTCGGAACTTGACTATGCACCCGGGCAACAACCAGTTCGCATGAGGGAACGACCAGATCGGCCGAGGCATCACGAAAGGCGTTAAGACCTCGAAGGAGTCAAACCACTCCTCCGAGGCCTTGGGGGCTACACCCGGCGGGTGCGCTCGCACGCACCCACCGGAACGAAATGCAACTAAGAAAGGCCGGTCCCCTTGCAAAAAAGTGCGACAAAGCCTCCAAGTGAGTACCCACACTCCCTTTGAGGCTCAAGGCTACTGTCGGGGACCGTAATTAGGGGTACCCCTAAGACTCCTAATCTTAGCTGGTAACCCCCATCTGCACAAAGCTGCGAAGGCCTGATGGGCGCAATTCAGGTCAAGGCTCCGTCCACTCAAGGGACATGATCTCGCCTCACCCGAGCCCAGCCTCGGGCAGGAACGGTAGACGAAGGCAGATTCACGCCTCGCCCGAGGGTCTCCTCAAGCAACGGGTACACCTTCGGCTCGCCCGAGGCCCAGCTCGGAAAGGCTTCGCGGAGAAGCAACCTTGGCCAGATCGCCACGCCAACCGACCATATCACAGGAGCATTCAATGCAAGGATCTCCTGGCACCTTGTCCTGACGCGCGCTCTCCAGTCGACAAGGCCGAAGTGACCGCAGTCACTTCGCCCCTCCACTGACTGACCTAACAGGAAAACAGCGCCGCCTGCGCTGCTCTGACTGCTGTGCCACCTGCGAGGGTGAGGCTGATAGCAGCCAAGTCCAGCCTCGGGAGCCATAGGAATCTCCGCCTCACCCGACCCCAGGGCTCGGACTCGACCTCGCTCTAGAAGACAGTCTCCGCCTCGCCCGACCCCCGGGCTCGGACTCAACCCCGACCTCGGACGACGGTCTCCGCCTGGCCTGACCCCAGGGCTCGGACTCGACCTCGCCTCCGGAAGATAGTCTCCGCCTCGCCTGACCCCAGGGCTCGGACTCGACCTCGACTTGGAAGACGGTCTCCGCCTCGCCCGACCCTAGGGCTCGGACTCAACCTTGACCTCGGACAACGGTCTCCGCCTCGCCCGACCCCCGGGCTCGGACTCAGCCTCAACCTCAGAGGAGCCACCGCCTCGCCCGACCTCGGGCTCGGACCGACCACGTCGCAGGGGGGTACATCATTACCCTACCCCTAGCTAGCTCAGGCTACGGAGAACAAGACCGGCGTCCCATCTGGCTCGCCCCGGTAAAACAAGTAATGATGGCACCCCGCGTGCTCCATGACGACGGCGTTTCTCAGCCCCCTACGGAAGCAAGGATACGTCAGCAAGGATCCGACAGCCCCGACAGCTGTACTTCTACTGGGCTCAAGCGCTCCTCCGACGGCCACGACGCCACATGAACAGGGCTCCAACACCTCTCCGATAGCCACGTCGGCATGTACATGGGGCTCTGGCTCCCCTCTACTAGACACGTTAGCACACTGCTACACCCCCCATTGTACACCTGGACCCCCTCCTTACGTCTATAAAAGGAAGGTCCAGGGCCCTCGTACGAAAAAAGGTGGCCGCGCGGGAGAACGGGCGGACGCACAGACTCTCTCTCTCTTTCTCCCTCGCGAACGCTTGTAACCCCCTACTGCAAGCGCATTCGCCCTGGGCGCAGGACAACACGAGGCCGCGGTTCCCCTTACTGTTTTCCCCCCTTGTGTTCCGTCTCGCGCCGACCCATCTAGGGTGGGACACGCAACGACAATTTACTCGTCGGTCCAGGGACCCCCCGGGGTCGAAACGCCGACAACCCTCCTACCTCCAACTACTCCTGGACCTCCGACGAACCGGACGCTACCGTGACAGTGTATATTGTCCATGAAGAGGTTCACCATTCGCACCACGATCCATGTGACATCCTTCGATCCGGCGTGTCTCGAGCATTCGACGACGACAACCTCCTCTGATCCGATGGCTTTGGGGCATCCTTCGACGATGACCTCATCCGATCCATGTGTTATGTATTTCATGATTATTTTTTATCTCGACCACTACAATATTTTATACACTCCATTTGAGGATTTTATGATGATAAATATGACGTCTCTCACAAGGCTTGGTATTTTAATAGTAATAACATTTATGCTATATCTGTCATTATTTTACGCTCAAACTTGATGGTTTTTACGATCATTAACACAACACGCCTGAGTTATCAACCTCCCTCATGTTGGCTTGGTTTTACGGACAAAACTAGGTTTTACTCTCAAAACTGAAGATTTTTACGCTCAAACCTGGAGTGCGCCCACCAATGAAACGCATGCCATATTTTCGCGTGCAGATCAAAAAAGAATCCCGTGATTTATGGTGTCCATAACTACCATAAAAATCAAATATCTTAATCAACTCACCTAATTAAATCCCTTAATCAACTCCCCTAATCAAATCACTTGATTTATGATGGCTGCATAGACGTGGGAGACTGTTGGTTGGTAGTCAATCATAATTTACGCTATATCTAAATAATATTTTATGTTTAAACTTGATGATTTTTACGATTATGAATATAACGCATCAGAGTTATTAACTTTTTTCTCACATTGGCTTAGTGTATAATGCATGCGGGGGGTTGTATCGCTTGCCCACATGCCATATTTTCTGTATGCATAGCGAAAAGGGAATCCCTTAATTTATGGTGTCTGTGACTACAATAAAAAATTAAATTCCATAATCAACTCACCGAATTAAATCCCTTAATCAATTCCTCTAATCAAATCTCTTGATTTATGGGGGTCGTATGGGATGTCGAACTGTTGATTGGGAGTGAATCAACATTTTCGCATGCACAACAAAAGGGAATCATGTGATTTATGGTATCCATAATAGTCATAAAAATCATCCTTTTGACAATATAACAACATTTACGCTATATCTGACATTATTCATTCTCAAACTTGAGAATTTCACGCTCAAACCTAGGGTGAGCCCACACAACCCCCCGCATGCATATTTTTCGCATGCATAACAATTTTTGGATATGCTATAGTTTCCAGATTTGTCATAATTTTTGGAGTTAAAACTGATCAACAAATTGTAACTGACATAAAATTATACCTTCCATAAAAACAGGACTTGCATGCAAGGCGACGTAAACAATATTTTATGTTATGTCTGACATTATTTTACGATCAAATGTGAGGATTTTTACACTCAAACCTGGCATCTCGTCCATAATAGCCATAGAAATAGATCACTAAAATAATGTGCCACATGATCTGGACGTGGGATGTGGGATAGTGGGGCAGTACGGGTAGGGGTCGTGGTGAAAGGGAGGCGAGGAGGACTTCCTGTAACTATTGAAAGCCCTGGACTCCGAATATCTCTTTCATATATATCTAAAGCCCTAAGCTTCCAATGACTAGAGGAAGCCCAGGCCAGACCGTGCCATCTGGTTGAGCCAGATCAGGCTAGGGCATCTATAAAAGCAGCCTAGACCCCTAGGAATTAGGGTTTTGGAGCCTGGCAGTGGCTGCAACTGCTTGAGGCGTGAGAGGCGGCGAGTAGTGACCGGACATTGACGATGGCTTCCTGCGATGAGTGGCGGCGTGAGGCACGAGCGACGGCCCCAAGCGTCGTCGACGAGCGGAGGCCCAAGATGGGAGCGTCCCGTGGTCCAAGACGCGAGCATCACGACGTCCATGACTGCATGAGGCACAAGCGATGTCGCGAGCGTCTGCGACGGCAACCGCCCAACACCGAGTGGCGGCGCGAACGTCTGCGGCGGCAACCGCCCGACACCGAGCGTCGATGGTGGCGGTGACCGTTTGTGGCGGCAACCGCCTGACACCGAGCGGCAATGGTGGCAATGACCGCCCGCGACAACATCCAAATACGATGATCTCCTCTGATCCGGCGCGTCTCGGGCGTCCTTCGACGAAGACCACCTCTGATCTGGTGGCTTCAGAGGCGTTCGCCGATCCGGTGGCCTTAGGCCACCGATCCGTGTTTATGCCTTCCATGATTATATTTTATGCCTACTACTTACACTATTTATGCATTCTATTGAGAATTTTTATGATGATGAATACGACGTCTCTCACGTGTCTTCAGTTTTTTATGGTAACCATCTAGATTCACACACATTTGTTACGGGGATGTCAAACGTGATATCACGCTGACCATTGTAATAACATTGCAGATTTTTATGTTTATCACTGTCAATATTTATGCTTAAAATTATGGATGTTTGTACTCAAATATGTGGATGTGTCCACCAATGTCCCACATGCATATTTTCGCATGCACAAATCCCTTAATTTATGGTGTTCGTAACTGACATTAAATTCAAATCCCTTAATCAACTCCCCTAATCAACTCTCCTAATCAACCCCCTAATCAAATTCTTGATTTATGGTGGTCACATGGATGTGGGAGCTGTTGGTTTAGAGTGAATCAACATTTACGTTGTTATCTATCACTATCTATGCTCCAACCTAAGGATTTTTATGGTCAGTAATACAAGGCATCAGAGTTATCAAAGCCTCTCCCTTTGGCTCAGTATTTACGATCATAACTAAGGGTTTTTACAATCAAAATTGAAGGTTTTACGCTCGAACATGTTGATGCATTCACCGGTGAATCACATGTCAGATTTTTACGCAGTGTACCAAGTTGCATAAATACCTACAACGTGTAGCATAATTAGTATCAGTATATATCCTAAACTAGTTATAACGAGCCTAGCTGCACGGTTGTTGGAGTGATCCTATATTTATGGAATCATCCAATTTTGCGCGCATGCAGTTGAAACAAAAATATCTTCCAAAATTTTCGCATATGCAATAGAAACTCCCACTATCTGTCATAATTATCGGTCTACCATAAAAATAGGATTTCCATGCATGCGCCTACACGTGTGCATGTGGTCCAGTGGCTGGTCCAGGTTTTTATGCTATCTCTATGAACTATTTACGTTATTTCCGTAAAGTATTTATGCTATTTGCACAAAAAACAGGACCGTAATATATGGTGTGCGTCCCATGCAGGGGTTGGGATGTTGGACCGAGGATTTGACTAACGAGCGGGGGAGAGGTTTGACCTGGTACACACAGACGTGGGATGTGGGTGGGCGCGCCGGTGCAGTCCAACCAGGTCACAGGGGTGGTCGGCCAGGTCTTCTTCTACCATTTGGAAGCCCAGGTCTTCCAATATACCTTTCACACACACATTGCAAGTTACTTATTGGGACAAATCTCTTTTATGTAAATGGAATTTAATGGTGGTTTATGGTCCAGTTCACGAGAGATTCAAATATCTTTTTTTGAAAGAGCTTGACGAGTTCTGTGAAAACAACAATGAGCCTTACATTGCGAGGGCGACTTCAACATTATAAGATTCTCATATGAGAAGAATAAAGATCATGTTTGCATAAGCATTCTGGACCCTTTAATGACTTGATTCATAAACACCAACTGATGGAGATCCATATGGCTGGAGGTGGATATGCTTGGTCTAACAATCAGGAAGTCCCTACCATGGTTAAATTGGACAGGGCCTTGATGAGTAGAAGCTGGGAGAATATCTTTCCTTTTGTGAAAATTTAGAAACTTCCTAGAAGTTTATCTGATCATAATCCTTTGATTATTGAATCTGAGAAAATGGTGAACCATACTCAGTTATCCTTCCATTTCGAGATTGGATGGTTATCTCATCCTGAGTTCAAAAATATTACTGAGGAAATCTAGAATAAACCATGTAGAGCCAAAAGTAATTTGGACAAAATCCAGCAGAAGTTGAAGATTTGCAAGCAATGTCTTAAAGGCTAGGATTGGAATATGAAAGGGATGAAAAAAGAGGAGAGACCAAATATCATTTGAGCTTAATATGTTGGAAGAGAAAGAGGAGCTTGATGACTTAGACGCACATCAGCTTGAGTTGAGGTGTTCCCTATTGAGAGAAAACTTTCTGATGCTAGATGACGAAGAAATGTTTTGGAAGCAAAGGTCCCATGAAAATTGGCTGTTGCATGGGATGGTAATAATGATTTTTTCCATCGTATTGCAAACGGGAGAAGAAGGAAAAATAATATAGTTTTCCTGGAAGATAGTGATAGGAAAATAGTTGGGAATGAAAACATTCTAGAACATGCTACCCAGTATTATTCTAAATTATTTGGACCAGCTATGGGAAACATATTCCAAATGGATATGGGCATCTGGTTTGGTATTGAGAAGTTGAATGAGTTCGATAATCAAATTTTATGTGGAGATTTTACTGAGAAAGAAATAAAAGAGGCCCTATTTAAAATGGAAAAAACAAAGCAGCGAGCCCTGGCAACATTCCTGCTAAATTTTACCAAGTGTGTTGGGACGTCATAAAAAATGATATTGTCGGATTGTTCCATGATTTCCATGCAGGGGACTTGAATGTAAGTAGAATCGACTATGGCACCATTACCCTGCTGCCTAAAACGAAGGAAGCTACTAAAATTCAACAATATAGGCCCATCTGTCTTCTGAACTACTTGTATAAGCTGATCACTAAAGTCCTGACTGTAAGGAATGAACCATATGCGCAAAAGTTGATTAGTGAGCAACAGATCGCCTTTATCAAAGGCAGGAATATTATGACTGGGGTTATGATCCTGCATGAGATCCTTCATGAAACTAAGAAAAAAGGCGAATTAAGGCGAGGAACTTGAAAATGCTCATGTACATCTCTGTGAAGTTGGCAGGTTTGAAGATCAATTTTGTGAAGAGCGAGATCTTTGGGATTAATGGAGATGAGGACATTAATAGGCAATATGCCAATATATTTGATTGTCAGATAGGGACTTTTCCAATGCTTTATCTTGGAGTTTCTGTCAGTCCTAGTCGTCTTCATATAACAGACTGGATCAGGCTTTAGGAGAAGCTTGCAAAAAGGCTTGATAATTGGAAGGGTAATTCTTTATCTATTGCTGGGAGAATTGTCGTCATTAATTCCTGTTTATCCAATTCCCTGATTTATCATATGTCGATGTATTTGCTTCCTAAAACTACCATCAAGACGTTGGCTAGTAGAAGGAAAAAGTTTCTTTGGCAAGGTGGTGGTGACAAGAAAAATATCATCTAATCAATTGGGAAAGAGTGCACTGATAGGAGAAAAGGAGGTCTTGGAATTAAAAATCTGAAGTTGATGAATATTTGTCTTATGTGCAAATGGTGGTGGAAGCTTAAAAATGAGAAAGGGATTTGGCAAGAGATTGTTAATAAAAAATATTTTCTTGATAAAGGGATTCTTAAGGTCGAGTCTAGGGCGACTGACTCTCATGCGTGGAGTGACTTGGTGAAAGTCAAGGAATATTACATCGAGGGGAGACAGATTGATACTCGTTCTGGAGATAAAACTAGTTTTTGGGAGGACCCTTGGCATTGTGAAATGCCGCTTGCGATATCAGATCCGGAGTTATACGATATTTGCAATGATAAGGACATCTTTGTGATGGAGATCAGAGAGAAAAATGATCAGCTTGATTTCAGAAGGTGGTTTTGCGAAGGGTGGAGCAAGATGGAATAAAATCTTGGAGAAGTTTCATACCTTTGATTTCCAAGACTTAGGGGATTATGTTGTCCGGAAGTGGGAAAAAAGAAAGTGTTTACCGTGAAATCTTTATATGATTCCCTCGCCAATACTGCTTATGGGTCATATTTTAAACATATATGGAAAGGAAAATTCCTCCAAAAATTAAAGTCTTCATGTGGGTTTTAGAAAACAATGTCCTGCTAACCAAAGAAAATTTGGTTAGAAGAAAATGGGTCGGGGATACATCTTGTGGTTTCTGCCCTATGTTTGAATTGACTAATCATCTTTTCTTTACCTGTCATACTGCTAAATATGTTTGGGGTGTGTGGCGAAATGCCTTAACACGCAAACTATCCCTGGAAATCTAAGTCAATGTTGGATATGGCTTAACTCGAATATGCCTAATGTCAATGATATATGCATTGTTGGGGTCTCTGCTATTTGTTGGGCTTTATGGAAAGCTATGAACAATGTGTGCTTCGAAAAAATTGTAATTAAATCTCCGGTGAAGATTGTTTGACATGCATGTGTGCTGATCTCTTATTGAGCAGGTTTGAGCAAGAGGGAACTGCAGGACCTGCTACAGGATGTGCGAAGCTGCTCCTGAAGACAACAAACGCAAGACTCAATTATCAACCACAGCAGGCGGAAGAAGGCGGTGAAGAGTAGATGGGATGTTGGATCCTGAGGGATCATGCTTGCTGATACGTCTGTGATCGTGGTTGATGTATCGTCCTACTTGTCTTCTTTTGTCTAGAGATGGAGTAGCAGGGTCCTTTTTTTGCTTCTGGAAAATGTTTTCTGGCTCCTATGTGAGCGTTTGTTTGATGACCAGTTGAACTTGTCTTTCACATGTGTGGTGTTCGTGGTAGCTTGTGTGTGGGAATCAGGTCGTCAGTTGGCTCGTTTCTTCCTGAGGATGTTGATGTAACTCCCTTGCATTTCTGTTATGCAAATAATAGAATGCAAACCTTCCGTTCGAAAAAACTTCACGGCAAAAACTGTGGGATATCACAATGATTTTTTTCCCTTGCTTCATTGCATATTTAACTCCCACTTGTGTCTAAAAAATCTACTAAGGGGTCGTTTGGAATCTTATTTTTTTTAAAGATTTTTTCAAAGGATTTTTATTTTTTAAGAGAAATTAGTTCATTAGTTTATTTTCTCTTTTGAAAATGAAAATCGCTTGAAAAAATGAGGTTCTCTAACTAATCTTAACTAATCCTAAGGCAAAGGCAAGCAGCCTCACCATACCCGGATAAAATCTCAACATCAGAGCCATAGGATAACCCATTGTGATTCCTTTGAGGCCGTAGTACAGTAATGAATGGACAAATGGAAACGAAGGCATATCTTCTCAACGAACTATAGATCATAAACGGTGGAACTTGACAGAGAAATAGAGAATGGCAGCACCGTGTTGCACATCCTGTCTAACGCAATTCTGCGTTATCATGTCAGTGCAAGCTGCTTCGATTTCCAAACCAGAGTGAACTCTTAAGGAACCAAAGCACGTCTGATTCTGACTATTTCGATGCCACGAGTCCACAACAAGACAAGATAGCTAGCACTGCGGACAAATAGAAAGTGGAGGAAGAGGGGATCTTGCTTTGCTTGGCTGCTGCCAAACGAAGGCGGAGTGTCTGGGCTGTCCAAAGATGCGCGGTACGTCACGTGACAGCGGAGCAGCGTGTGGACGAGCAGCGCGGGCGCCCGGCGCGTAGGATGGGGGAAGATCAGGTCGAGAGGCACGGACCGGCGCCGCACGTGAGATCTGCGCGCAGCCCTGTGGCGCCGGCGCCGGCGCCGGCCTTGCGCGCAAGCTCAAGCGCCAGGACCACGAGGCTGGGATGGAGATCTTCCGATCCCGCCAGCACCCGGCGCCGCGACCACCATCCGACCGCCAGCGCCGGCGCACGGCGGCAGCCGACGTTGACGAAGCTCCCGGACATCGTGGAGAAAGCAGAGACGAAGGCTTGGTTGGAAATGGGGGAGAAGTGGAGAACTAGACGGCTAGACCCGACCGAGAGGGATTTGGGCCCTTGGTTGGACCTGCTCGATGGTCTGGGCCGAGTTCCTTTCTTAGAGGGAACGGGCTGAATGCATCGTCCGCTTGCAAGCGGGCCTGGCCATGGCCCCGTGTCCGCGCGAGAATGATAGAGCTCGCGGGCACATGGCACATGCGACAATCCAAGTGACCAAGTCTCTTTCCTTCCTGTCTCTTTCTGTGGTCGGGCACTCGGGCTTGTTCCGCAACCGCTTCCTCCCTGTCTCTTTCCACCCCGGTCGTCCGTGCGCATGGTGGGTGATCCAAGTGCCTGACCTAGCCGTGCCCCTACTCCTACGTGAGATTGGTGTTTCCTATGTGTTTCTATTCTGCATCCACCATTTATCTTTTCTCTTTCCTATGTGTTCGCAAGGCCTCCTGCTTCAAGCTGAAGGCCGAGCCGTGCTGTGGCCTGTGGTGGTGTTGGCCGTGGGAGCAGCGACGACATTCGCATTGAGTAGCCCGCTCAGGGCTTGTTCGGTTCTACCCCAATCCATATAAATTGAGGGGGATTGAGAGAGTTTTAATCCCAAACAAATCAAAATCCCCTTCAATCCGTATCAATCCCCTCCAATACATATGGATTAAAAATAACCGAATAAGATCTCAAGGTCTTCTGCCCGTCCCGGCCTCCACCGACCGTCGCAAGGGCAAAGGCCATATCTCCTCTTCTATGCTGAAAAAGAAAGGAAAGCTCTCAGACTCCACCTTTGGTACGGTATTGCTCCTAGCTCAGGTATCTATCTAGACTATGAGTCATCATCGTCATCCTGTGGACTACAGTCAGTCATCTCAAAATGTTAGGCAAATTCAATGTCAAGACGCTTTCAAGTTTGCCAAGAATGATATAGTGGATGCTCACTGCTTTCATAATCAATTTTAGCTTGAGTATTATATTTCAATGTTTGTTCAGAAAAGTGGGAAGATATTTAGGCACACATACATTGTTTGGGATGCTTTAAGTATGCTAGCCCCTCAACCAAACTTTAAGTATGCTAGCTGTCAGGAGTAGAATTGGGTCCGATGCGTGGGCGTGGCCCATGCAAATGTATATGGATAGATGGGCATTTGGCATTAGGTTCGCATTTCAGAAAAAAAATATTGCACAAACGCTGCTTGAGGCAGCCGCTGGAGCGCCAGGGATCGACTGTCGGCAGCCGGCAGCGGTACGGGCCAGGGCGCGCGTGTGGCCGCAGGAGGACTCGACGGTAATCAAACCTCGACGCTCGGCATGTGTACAGGTACTGGCCTGCTGGAGTGTGGGCCGCGGGCACTCGACATAGATGTTGTTTGTCGAGAGCCGAGCACTCGACATACATAGACGTTTGACGTTTCTGTTAACAATACCGAGTGTCAAGCGTTGACACTCGATAAAAACTATATTTTTATCAAGTGCCTTCTGAAAGACACTCGGCAAATTAATATTTTACTAAATATCTTTTTTTCGCTCGGTAAACTATATTTTTGTTTTTTTCACCAAATTTTTTATGGTGTCCCTATAGTATATAGACATAATGTTTAATTTTTGACACAATTATCAAAGTGTTTGCTATAACAATTATCAATTGTAGAGTATTTGACATAATTATTAAAGATGAGCATTTGTCGAGTGGCTCCTCTCAGAGCACTCGGCAAAAGAACTGACAAAGAAGCCCACGTAAGCCTTTTTTTGCCGAGCGCTAGAACAATATGCACTCAGCAAAGAGAGAGCCTTTGTCGAGTGTCACGGAAGGCACTCGGCAAAGGTTCTGTCACCGTCACTTGGTACTGTAACGGTGACTTTTCTTTGCTGAGTAACAGATGACACTCGACAAAGTCTTTACCGAGTACCCCACAAAAAAATACTCGACAAAGAAGCAGTTACTGATGTATAATTTGATAAGACTTTTTATCGAGAGTCATACTCAGTAATGAGTTCGCTGAGTATTTTTCAGACTTTACTGAGTGCCACTCAGCAAAACAGTTGTGTCGGATAGTGAAGGGCAGCCGCCAGCTGGGGCACTCATCCACGCAACTGCGGGAAGCCAGGAAGTAGGGCAGTTGCCAGTTGGCCGCGACCAGCTGGGCTGGGGGCTTATGGCGCTGGCCACCTAGGGCCTGGCCACATGTAGCTATGGCCGGTTTGGGCCTAACCAGCAGCAAGGTAGCAATAAGCCAATAATGAACAGGGTGTTAAGTAATCCTAGTTAGGGTTATGTGGGTAAATACCTGCTTTGCCCGTGAGAGGTCTCATATCTCTATATAAGGAACATGTACATCCCCTTATAATATAGAGAAGAAAAAAGAGGCCAGAGGCACAACCCTACATCATGTGTCTCGTGTGTTTCACTGTCGTGCTTCTGGGAAGGGATACAGGTCTTCCACATCTTCTCGCGCCTAAGGCTGTCTCCAGCAATGTCCCCTAAATTTTATCCCCTAAAAGAATATTCTCTGTCCTTTACAGCACTCTCTAAAGATTCTGTACTCTATATCTTCTTCATCTCCAGCAATATCCCCTAAATTTCATCCTCTATATCAACAGTGCTACTAGATTGACATTCTATATTATTTTTTACCGCTTGTCAGCACGTGCACAGAAATCAGCACAGTGTATAGAGCATCGCCGTACATCCTCTATACATAGCGCATGCATGTCATCCTCTAAATTTTAGAGGACCTTTTAGAGTCTCTTGTTGGAGGGATAGAGGATCTGACAAACCTCTACATTTAGAGGACAGGAGCTTTACAGGACCCTGCTGGAGCCAGCCTAATCTGCTAGCGGGAGGGAAGGGAGCGGATCTGGTGATCCGTGGTAACGTAGTTCTCAACACGTTATCAGCACGCTCTACCTCGACGTTGTCGCGGGATTAGATCTGCCACAACTCTCCGTCAAGCCGGCAGGTCCTCCGGCCTAGCCGAACTGTCCTACGCGACAGACTTTAATTTCCCTCTACGCAATCGAGTGGTATGAAATTGAATATATTCTTTTGAACCTGTTCATCGGACGACAATCCGGTCGCCACTTCGGTTTCCCCCGCAGGGGCACATGGCCCGTCACCGCTCTCTCTCACCGGTGTTGGGAAGACCAACAAGAGACAGAGTAGTACCGCGTCTTGCTGTAATTCGTGGGACGAGGAGGAGAACAAATTCATTTTTACTTTTTCCTCTTTTCATGTGCCAAATTGCGGGATGGTTGAGCGCTCTGTGGGATGGTTGAGCGGGTCCTGCATGTCCGCATGCAACACAAACTAACACAAACTACACATGCGTGAGGTGAGTGGCGTGCATGTTGTTG
>JAOPSE010000016.1:43375378-43577246 GCA_029449295.1 Zea luxurians
CCCAAACAACTCACATGCTCGACAGGACAAACAACCAGTACCACTACAACATCAGCCTTTGAAGAGACAGAAGAGAGTGACTTGCCCACTCAACCGGTACACTCCCTCAGCCTATGATTGCAGGGGCAAGATGACTGCATCCATGGACCTGGCACAGACTAGTGGCAAGAGGAAGGCACCCAGCGAGGCAAGGCTGGAGGAAGACAATAAAGCAAAAAAGATTTGCAGTGAAAAACTTCCAATGGATGTTGTGTATCATAGAAAGAAGGATCTGATGTTAAAAGAGATTTATGCTACACTCACGCCGGAGGAAGAAAATTAAGTAGAAAAGTTTTTTAAAGGTTGAAGGTAGAAACGTCAAATGGTTTCTAACTGGCTATTTTTCTTGAGCAATATCACAATTCTCTTTCTCTTTCTGTTTTACAGTGAAAACTTCCAGTGGTGCATAAAGCGAACATCACCATTGAAAAAGAATGTGTGATGAAGTTGAATGATGGAATATGGATAGGTGATAACATAATTGATTTCTACTGTAAATTGTTAGAGGAGAGGCAAACAATTTTTTCGGAAGCACATTGTTAGAGCACATGTGCCAAATGGGATGTTCGCTTTATGGACCACTGGACAAGAATATTGAATATTTCCACTTGGTTCCGGGAATATTCCATGCTCCCAAGTCATCGCCTGGGCCAGGGGCGACAGGGCTCTTGCGCCCGGGACAGGGGCAACAGGGTCTTCCATCTAACAATTTGCTGCATGTCATCACCATTTGGCACATGTGCTCCATTTCTACCAATCATGTCCAAAGCCCAAATGCAACAGGAGATTGCAAAAATACCCTTCAAAAATTTGCTGCATGTCATCATGATTGGTAGCCATTCTTCCATCTTCCTCAAGTTTGCCAATGAAATTCTTTTTCTTCCGATAACAGGCCTGTAAATGAAAGAACTTAGTGTTGGCATCACCCTCCTTTAGATAGTGGATTCGAGATCTCAACCGAGCAACAGTCCTTTCAAGAGACGCAAGGCTAAGGCAGCGTTGCTTCAACATGTTTGCAAACCAAACTTCCTCACTGGACAAAATTCTGATATCCTGCGCCATTTCCAGCCTATGCAACACTTCTCTGACAAGCCCCAGTTGCATCCTCACATTACCCACTTCTTTATGCCCCCAGGACTGTAGCACACGAGCTAACGTTTTAAGCTTGAATGACACCTGTTCCAATGGCAGGAGCTCCTAACTAGCATGCTCCAAGACGCACCCACCACCTCCAGAAATCCAGGAATTTTGGGCCAAAAACTCTTAAAGTGAAATCGTCTTTTCCCCATGCAGCCATCTCTGAGTGCATTGATTCTTTCTACACCAATCTCTTGGGGACCAGTGAAACCAGGGAGAGAAGTATTAATCTACAAAATTTGGGAATGCCATCCTATGATTTGTCTGAGTTGGAAGCCCCTTGTTCTGAGCAGGAAGTGTGGGAGGTCATCAAAATGCTTCCTTCAGATAAGGCACCTGGGCCTGACGGCTTCACTGGGAGGTTCTATAGGGCATGTTGGGATATAATCAAAGGTGATGTCATGGCTGCCATTTCTGCTGTTTGGGGAAGAAAGTTTGAGAATTTTGGTCGGCTAAACTCAGCATATATCACGTTGATCCCTAAAATGGATGGGGCTGAAAATGTTAAAGATTTCAGACCCATTAGCTTGGTTCATAGTTTTGGGAAATTAGTCACTAAAATCCTTGCATCTAGACTGTCCAAGAGGCTTCATGAGATGATATCACCAAATCAGAGTGCTTTTATTAAAGGAAGGTTCATCCAGGACAACTTTATGCTTGTTCAACAAACCACAAAGTTTCTTCATCAACAGCACAAAGCATGTCTGCTGCTGAAGCTGGACATTACCAAAGCCTTTGATTCAGTGTCCTGGCCATTCTTGATTGAAGTAATGCGACACCTGGGCTTTGGTCAAATCTGGAGAGATATCATTAGTAGATTATTAGCCACCTCCTCTACTCAAGTTTTGTTGAATGGTGTTCCAGGCTGTCGTATTATACATAGGAGGGGCCTTCGTCAGGGTGATCCTCTCTCACCCATGCTGTTTATTTTAGTAATGGATGTTCTAGGATTTTGTTCCTGAAGGCTGAAGAAGAGGGCTGCTGCAGCAGCTTTCATGTAGAAAGAAACTTCACAGGGTCTCCATGTATGCAGATGACGTTGCTCTCTTCTTGCACCCTTCTACAGCGGATATGGCCCTCTCTCTGGATATCTTAAATCTGTTCGGGGATGCTTCTGGGTTACATAATAATGCACAGAAGTCAAAAGTCTATCCTATAAGGTGCTCTGAACAAGACTTGGCAGCTGCCCAGAACATGATTCCAGGGGGTATTTCAGCATTCCTCTGCACTTATTTGGGGCTGCCTCTTTCCATACACAAGCTGTCCAAACAGCAGTTCCAACCAATTGTTGAGAAGATTGCTGATCAGCTCCCTAATTGGAAGGCAGATCTCATGACTCGAGCTGGGAGGAGAGTGCAGGTTCAGCATGTTCTCACAAGCATGTTGGTCTACCTTGCTATGGCAGTTGACATTCCAAAATGGGGTCTGGAGGCAATTGATAAAATTCGCAGGGGCTTTCTTTGGAGGGGCCGGAAGGAGGCGAGAGGAGGTCATTGTCTTGTAGCCTGGGGTCGTGTTTGCCGACCACTGCAGCTTGGAGGTCTTGGCATATCTAGTTTTCAAGAATTATGTTGGGCCCTTCGAATGCTTTGGCTCTGGCTGCAGAAGACTGATCCTACTCGACCTTGGTCTGATCTCCACATAAAAGTACCTGGAAAAGCTAGAGCTTTCTTCATGGAGGTGGTCATTACTGAGGTGGGGGATGGCACAAATACAAAGTTTGGAAGGATAAGTGGTTATATGGTAAGCGAATTAAAGATCTTACTCCAAGTCTATATATATTATATCCAAGAGGATTATCAATAGCAGGACAGTCTATGAGGCAATTACAGACAGAAAATGGATCTCTGATATTAAAGGTCCTCTGACAGTGGGAGTCTTAACAGAGTATCTTCAGTTATGGGACATGATTTCAGATTGGCAGCTGCAGCCTGAGGTTGAGGATAAACATGTTTTCAGTATTGCCCCCAATGGCATCTACTCAGCAAAGATTGCTTACGAGGGCTTCTTTTTGGGGTCTGTAATTTTCCCTCATTACAAGAAAATTGGAAAACTTGGGCTTGCCAAAATGGTCGTTTCTTCATTTGGCTGGTTGCACAAAATCGTCTCTGACAGCGGATAGACTTGCTAAAAGAGGGCTGAGTCATCCTGAGAAGTGCCCCTTTTGTGATCAAGAAGATGAAACCATTGATCATCTCCTTGTTACCTGTTCCTTCTCCAGGGATTTCTGGTACCGGTTGTTACGGAATTTTGGCCTGCACTCTTTGGCTCCTCAACCTGATGTTGGCTCATAATCTAGGCTGGTGGGAGTCGGTGGGGAATATTGCTGCTGGGCTCACTAAAAAAGGGCTTGATTCCCTTATAATTCTGGGAGCCTGGACCTTGTGGAAGCACAGAAAACAAATGTGTTTTTGATGGCTGCAGCCCCAGTGTTGTCATGAGTCTTAGAGCTGCTAATGAGGAAAGGATGCAATGGAGATTGCTGGTGCCAAGGGGCTCTGCCAGCTAGCTGTTCCGTTAGCTGAGAGATAAGTAGAGTCTAATGGATTCTTTTTTGTATGCTTCTTACTGGCCTCCGTAAGGAGGTGGTTTTGTTTTGTACTGGCCTTTCTTGGCCCCCCTTTTTACCTCTTCTTAATATATTATGAGGCGCAGTTCTCCTGCGCTTTCAAGGAAAAAAAACCACCAAAGATTTAACTGAGTCTCTCTTCACAAGATCATTCAGCCCTCTCACATTCCAGATTAAAAAAACAGTTTGAATCCATCTAAACAACAATCAAACACCACCAGCAAACCATCCCAACAGCACCTAAACAGGTTTGTTCTACGGCACCGTCCAGCCAAACAGCGCTGCCAAAGCAGCAATATAAACGCTGGAGAGCCCAGAAACAAATAACTATTGACCATATCCTTGTCTCTTGTGTGTTCACAAGAGTGTTCTGGTTTAACCACCTTAAACCGTTTGGTTTTCAAAGACTGGCTCCCTAGCCAGGGCATTCATCTTTCATGACTTGGTGGGAGCAAATCTTAGGAATGATCACTGGTCTTCCTGGAAATGGTCTCAACTCGCTTGCGGCCTTGGGAGTATGGACAATTTGGAAGCTTAGAAACAGTTGTGTTTTTGATGTTTGTACTCCTAGTTTGGATTTGTCCCTTAGGTTAGCTAGGGAGGAGAGGCAGTCTTGGGAATGGCTGGGGCTAAAGGTCTTTCATACCTTGCCGTCCTAATTCCTGAAGGCTAGGGTGTTGCTGGGTGAGTTTGATGGATTTTTTCAGTTTTCTGTGTTTTTTCCTCGAACGCGCAAGAGACATGCGCATCATTTCATTAAGAAGGGAGGAAAAAAAGATCCAAAATGGATCAGTACCGGAAGGCCCCCATTACGGTGGTCGAAAACAAGAAACAAAAAGACATCCATAAAGAAAAAGAACTAGGAACTACTCTGATCTAAAGACCTGGGATTGGGGCTACTAGGAGATCTAAGTTTGTAGCCCCTCCTAACACCCACAGATCCCTCCCCTCCTCGGTCCTCTTGATGGCTAAGACAGGGAGAAAGACCGTAAAAAACAAAGGCGTTTCGATGGTTCCACAAGATCCAGAGGCCGAGACTGATAAGCGAGTTTAGCCCTTTTCTGGCAATTCCATGGAACTGATCACTACATCTTTTCCACCAGAGCATGGTATTCTCTTCGTAAACTTGAGGAGTGAAATTCTGGAGGTTAACCTTTCTCAGCAGACCTTGTACTTTGTTTTAGGTCTCTTTGACCTGGGCTTATTTCTTCTTAATATATTGAGGCACAGTTCTCCTGCGTTTTCAAAAAAAAAGAACCCCAACTGTTAACGCACCTTTGATATCGCTTATCCATTTGTTATCTGTTAATGCCTCTTGAATAGTTCTCTACATTGGAAGGTTTTATAAGTCGTGCTGGCATATTATCAAAGCAGACCTTATGGCGGCCCTAATCACCCTACACCAAGGAAACGCTCACAAATTATGGCTGTTAAATTCAACATATCTTACTCTCATACCAAAGAAAGCAGATGTGGTGAGTGCGGGCGATTTTAGGCCAATTAGCCTTATACATAGTTTTGCAAAGTTGGTCACAAAGATCATGGCTAATCGCCTTGCCCCTATGCTCCATAAGTTAGTGGCAGTTAATCAGAGTGCTTTTGTTAAGGGAATATCAATCCATGATACCTATATGATGGTGCAACATACAATTAAACATCTTCATAGGAAAAAAATTGCTAGTCTGTTTCTCAAGCTTGATGTTACGAAGGCCTTTGATTCGTCTCTTGCGTCTTTCTTTTAGAAGTCTTAGTTCATCTAGGTTTTAGTTTGAGTTGGTGTAACTTGATTTGCAATCTGCTTTCCACCTCTTCCACACAAGTTTTGCTAAATGGTACCCCAATATCTCTTATTAGGCATCAGCGAAGTCAGAGACAAGGTGACCCCCTGTCTCCTATGCTGTTTATCATAGTTATGGATGTATGTAGCAGTCTTTTCAAAAAAACTGAGTGTTTGGGACTGCTGCAGAGTCTTGACAATGGTAAAATCAAATCAAGGATTTCAGTGTATGTTGATGATGTGGTTTTATTTATTAAACCGCAAGAAATAGACTTGAGTTGTACTAAGCTTATTCTTGACTGTTTTGGAGATGCCTCAGGTCTTGTAGCCAACCTATAGAAGAATTGTATTATCCCGATTGCTTATGATGAGCAGGCTATCTAGGAAAGTTGTGCCTTACCGCAGTGTCCTTCGGCAACCTTTCCATGCACCTATTTAAGGCTGCCCATCTCCAACAAGAAGTTGACAAAGAATACTCTCATGGTTTGGGTTGAAAAGGTAGCCAATTGTTTAGATTCTTGGAAGGCCTCTCTTCTTAACCTGGTGGGCAGAACTGCATTGGTTCGTTTTGTGCTCTCAACTATTCTGGTCTACCTCCTTATTGCCATGAGTGTCCTGAGATGGGTGATCAAGGCGATTGACAGGTTAGAAGGGCCTTCCTGTGAAAGGGAAGAAAGGAGGTGAAGGGAGGCAGCTGTCTGGTGTCCTGGGATTTGGTAACAAGGCCTCTAAAACCTAGGAGGGCTTGGTATACCTAACCTTCAATGCTAGGGATGGGGACGCCGCAAGCAAGGTGGCTTTGGTTAAATAAGACTGATGCTAGCAGACCATGGAGGGACTTGGACCTACCCATTCAACCACAGGTCAAGTTCTTTGCCATCTCAGTAGTTTCAACTATTGGTAATGGTACAAACACCCTGTTTTGGTCTGATCGTTGGTTGGATGGATGTTCCCTTTTGGAGGTTGCTCCAGATATTCTGCAGAGGTAGATAATAAAGTCATGTGTTCTAGGACGGTGGCTCAAGCTCTAGAAAACATATCCTTTTTTTAGAAAACGCAGGAGAACTGCACCTCAATATATTGAGAAGAAGAAAGAAACACAACACTTCTAAGTCACTTGCCCCCCCACCCAATGCAAGTTTTTCTTATGGCTGGCAATAAGGGACAAATGTTGGACTGCTGATAGATTACAAAAGAGAGGTATTCCACACCCCGCAGCTTGTCCCTTATGTGACCAAGCCCTAGAAACTGTGAAACACATCTTAATCTCATGTGTTTTCGCCCGTCAATTTTGGTTTAGTATCCTTCCCCCCTTCGGTTTGGGGTGTTAGAGTGGACGTCTAACCAGTTCAACCCAAAAGCTTAATCTGATGGGAGAAGGTAACCAATCCACTTATACACTTCAACACCTCCACTCACATGAGAAAGGCACAAATGCAGCCAGAGAGATAAAATTGCTGATCAACTGTCAAATTGGAAGGTAGACTTATTGACCAAAGGAGGGAGAAGAGTCCAAGTTCAGCATGTCCTTACCAGCATGACTGTTTATATGGCAATGGCAGTGGACATCCCCCAATAGGGTTTAGATGCCATTGACATAATAAGAAGGTTTTCTTTGGTGAGGTCGAAAAGAGGCAAAAGGTGGGCACTGCCTTGTGGCATGGGGAAAGGTTTGCCGCCCCTTCAGCTTGGAGGGCTGGGTATCTCCAGTTTACCAGAGCTCTGTTGGGCCCTCCGAATGAGATGGCTCTGGCTGCTTAAAACCGACCCCTTAAGGCCCTGGTTTGGTCTCCCCATTCAAGTTCCTAAAAAGGCTACACCTTTCTTTATGAGGTTGTGTTCACTGAAGTTGGGGATGGGACCAATACCAAATTCTGGAAAGACAAATGGTTACACGGTAAAAGAATTGCAGATCTGACTCCAAGGCTCTTTGCTGCAATTCCTAAACGGATGGTTAACAGTAGGACTGTGCATGAAGCTCTGATTAACAAGAATTAGATTGCTGATATTAAAGGGGCTCTCTCAGTTGTGTTTTAATTGATTACCTTCAGCTGTGGGAGCTGCTTTCAGTCCTTGAGCTGCAGCTTGGAATTGAAGACATACATATTTTTAGTGTTGCTCCAGATGTAAAGTACTCTACAAAATCTGCTTATAACGGGCTGTTCTTGGGTTCAATTTCTTTTGGACACTACAAGACTGTGGAAAACATGGGCTCCACCAAAGTGCTGCTTTTTCATTTGGCTTGTTGCCCATAATAGATGTTGGACGACTGATCATTTAGCTAAAAGAGGTCTAAAACCACCCTGAGAAATGTCTTTTATGTGTTCAAGCTGCAGAAACTTTGGACCGTCTTCTTGTGGCTTGTTCCTTCTCAAGAATCTTCTGGTATCAACTTCTATGGAAATTTGGGCTGCACTCTCTTGCCCCTCAGCTAGCTGCCACCTCCTTCCTGAGTTGGTGGGAGGAAGTCTCAGATGTTGTTTCGGGTCTTACCAAAAAAAGGCCTTGACCCCCTTATCATCCCTGGTGCTTGGATTATATGGATCTATCGGAATAGATGGAGGCTTTCTGATGTATGGTCTACTTTAGACCTTTGTTTCTCTATCTTAATAAATAAAGGGGCGTAGTTCTCCTGCGCATTTCGAGAAGAAAAAGAAGGTAGCCAATATAATAGGTGGAGGCACAAATAAAGCCTCTGCCAGGATTCGAACTCGAGACCAATGGCTTGGATACGATGTTAGAGTGGACACACTAACCAGTTCAACCCAAAAGTTTAAGCTGATGGAGAAGGTAGCCAATCCACTTATACTCTTCAACATGGAGCACCTGACACCCAGTTCTGATGCCTCATCCTTTATTGATTGGTGGTGGGATATTAGTTGCAGAATCAATAGGGATAAAAGGAAAGGCCTCAATTGCGCTATCATTCTTGGAGCCTGGTGCCTATGGTTGCAAAGAAACAAGGCTGTTTTTGAGGGGGAGTCTCATATACCCAAAGCGCAGCATTGCTTCTTAATAAGCTAGGATGTTGGGTCATGGCTGGGACAAAGCACCTTGGCAGCCTAGGTCTGGCTGAGGCCTTGTGTGTTGCTGGGTTGAATTAGTTAGTTTTTTTTCTTTTTTCTGTGTATTTTGTTTCTGTATGGCCTTGATCTGCTTGGCCTTCTTGTAAGACTTTTGCTTTCTCCTCTCTTTTATATAAAGATGTGTAGCGCTCCTGCGCATTCGAGAAAAAAAGTACTATAGAAACGTTTATTGTTTTTATTACCGGAAATCACTTACGTACCCTGAGTTTACCCCAATTTGCAAACATCCTGTTGAATGGGGCTCATTACAGCTATTGAGTGCTCACGTACTCCCGTAATCTTCTTCAAGTTCAACTTTGATAGTGTTGTCAGTGGTTGTGCCTAATTTGGAGTAGATGCTGTTGCAGCTATTAGCCCATTGCCTATGTAGAATAGTTGGAGTGGAAGAAAACTACGTGAATAAGATGATGATGGCATTGTTCTATGGCTAATGGATGACTTGTGGACCCTTGTGTACCATGACTCAGGAATGGTTGATATTAAGTGGAATAGTAAATTAAGGAAGCCATGTTCGTGAATTCTGTAGAACCCGATTCTTATGTGTTGACACGGGAGAAGTTGAGATTAAGTGGAATAGTAAAGTAACGAAGCCATGTTCGTGAATTCTGTAGAATCCAATTCTTATGTGTTGACACAGGAGAAGTGAGATTAAGTGGAATAGTAAATTAAGGAAGCCATGTTAACGATTCTATAGAACCCAATTCTTATGTGCTGACATAGGAGATGTTAAGTAATTGCTCACTTGTTGAATGGGTGTACTTGAAAATTACTTGGCATATGATGACACCCGGCTTGGTTGTCTATTTGATCATCAAATTTATGAACGGTAGCTGTTGTAATCTGATCTTGAACTTAGATTAGAAGAGGGTGCCACAGCAAAAGATGATCTTTACTTAGCAGAAAGCATCTCTTTACTTAGCAGAAAGAAAAGCGGAGCGCCATGAGTGACGCCTCGGCTCCCTGCCCTGGCGGGGCATCTTCCTCCTCAAAAAAAAAAACTCGACCGGGGAGGGAAAGACCGCCCTCCCGGTATTATATTAAGAAGAGGCCGAAAACATGTCCCGGCCGAGATAATCCCCGAACCCTGGCCCCCCATCACTAGCGAGCCGTCACCGCCCACTCTGCAATGGCCCAACCGGAGGGTGGCGCGTAGGACGTAACCCGGGAGCGGGCGGGGCACAGCGAGGGAATTTTTTTAACCAAGCCAGAAATTTGCTCCCGAGGGGGATCAAACCCAAGATCTAGAGGTGCTACTCGGAAGCCTTAACCATTACGCTAGAGGCCCGCCCGTTCGGTTCCCCTCCCCGCTCCCCTTCCACCAGCCCCTCGCCGGTCATCACCCCGGTACCGGCGACCACCCCCTTGACTTCCACCTCCTCGGCGTCTGTGTCCAGGCCGTCCCGGCGGCTGAGCTCCTAGGATGGGTGGTCCAAGGCCCAGTGTTGGTGCGGCGACTCTTCGGCTGGAGGTTCCCTTCCATCTTCACGTTCCTTTAAAGATGCAGTCCTCTCCAGCTCGGTTTGCGCCGCCAGCCTCTCTCCTTCGGCAAGCCATGTCTCCCCTCCCCTTCTGTGATAGCTGCTCCTGGTATCCTCGCCAAGGAGTCGGCTGGTGCGGCCCTTTCGGTTGATGAAGAAGGCTGGCAGGTGGTTGGCCGTAGACAGAGGACCCGCGGTGTGCATCTCCCTCGTCGAGGGTCCCGAGTGGATCTCCAAGGCCGGTGCTACAACTGCCTCTCTACCTCCCACCTCGTAGCTACCTGCCGACGACCTACAAGGTGCCTACGTTGTTTCAGTTTTGGACACCGGGCGGCAGACTGCTCGTCCCTGCCGGTTGATACACAGAAGCAGTCGGTGTGGCAGCGTCTGGGCTACGTCAAGAAGCGTCCTCCGGGGAGACAGGAGACCTCCTAGAGAGCTCCGGTGAGGTTGAGGATTTCTGTGCAGCCTCCGGTGTGGCAGAGGCTGTCTGGCATGGACAAGGCTTCTCCACTGGAGGGCGCGCGCCAGGACCCCCCATGTTGCAAGGTCTCGGTTTGGAGACGCCTTGCTACGTCGCATGATCATACTACGATGGAGGCCACCCTAGATTCAGTGAAGTAGCCGGCCTTTCAGCCCAAGCGTAAAAGAAGGCGCTCTAAGCGCGGGAAAGGGGCTGCGGTGCAGGGTTTGGGGCACAGCCAGTCTACCCCTGCTGTTACTGTTCCTAACATGTCGGCCATACCCTCTTGCGTTCTGGAATTATCTATGGATATGGCAAGGGAAGAAGTAGCACTCCGTCGAGCCTTATTTGTTACTGTTACTGGAACCAGACTTACTGTTCTCGGCTCGGAAGTGCTAGAGAAGTGGCCCATCGCTATTGCCTCAATATTGATGACATGTCTATGCATCAAACCATGCTGGAAGACTTCCTTCTATTCTTGCCGGATGAAGAAGTGGCGACTAGAGTGCTTAACGAAGGAAGGCCGTTCAGAGGTCCTATGTTCTTGCTCGTGTTCAAGCAGTGGACAAGATTTACACACGCTTCAGCTATGTCACTGCCTCTCTTGATGGACATTGAGATTCGGGGGATCCTAGCGCACGCGTGGGGTCTGTCCACAGCCATGAAGCTTCTCCACGACTCCTGTCACATTTTGGAGTTGCATCCCGCCTCTACGAGCAAGTTTGACCTCTCCTCGCTCAAGCTTCGGGCATGGTGTTTGGATCCGATGAAGCTTCGCAGGGATATGGACCTCCACATCATTGAGCGGGCGCCATTTAATCAGGAGGCGAGATGCCTGACCTACAAGATTAGCATTGCTGTTCTTCCGGCTCCCCTTCAGTTTCTCTCGGAGAGCAATCTGTCTCCTTCGGATGAGGATGAGTTCCATGGTGAGGAAGATGAGGATGTCCAGGGTCCGACCAACTCCCGGATCCGACAACTGGGCCCTTCTATGCAGCGTCAGTCTGTCCGCCTTCTCGGTTTCCATCAGAGAGCGGGCAGAGAACGGACTGCATGTGTGCATGGGGACATGGCTGTGGCACCGGTTTTAGCTCTGGAAGATGGTGCTGCTTTCTGTGTTGGTGATGGGCCGCTGACCTCCCCTAGACCTTCTTCGCCTCAGCGCAGAAGTATGGCTGAGCCGCTGGAGAAGGCTGGGTTGAGCTCCCTGTTTTGTCAATCAAGCTCCAAGCATGACAACCTCGAAGAACGTTTTGGAAGATTTATCCCCCCGCTGCCATGATCATGTTCCAGTTGCTCCCGGTGCTGTTTACTGTGTTGGTGATGGGTCGCTCATCTCCCCTAGACCTTCTTCACCTCAGCGCAGGAGTATGGCTGGGCCGCTGGAGAAGGCTGGGTTGAGCTCGCCCCGTTTTGCCACTCAAGCTACAAGCAAGATGACCTTGAAGAACGTTTTGGAAGGTTTATCCCCCCGCTGCCATGTCCAAGAACCAGTTGCTCCCCCTCCCATGTTGGTTTACTACCGTAAAAGATTGGGTCAAAGGCTTCCGGACACTCAGTTAGTTGATGTCGTGCAAGCTGCAGCATCTCTGCCTGCTCCATCTGCACCACTGCTGCAAGTCGCTACTGGGGACTCGGCATTGTCAGTTTCTTCTCAATTTGTGGAGTTGGCTGGTTTGTGCGTTGCAGCAGAGGCTCCTGATACAACTGTGTCTTTTATGGCTAATTCAGTTCAGGATGAGGGGACAGCTGCAAATGAGTCACAATCTCTGATGCCTACTTCAGTTCAGGATGACGGGACAGCTGCAAATGAGTCACAATTTCTGATGCCTCAAAAGATAAGAGAAGATTTTTTCAAAAAGATTACTCGGCAAGCTTCAGCCCTGGTTTCGGCTCCAAGCTGTGCTCTTCCAACAAAAACTGTATCTGCTCCAAGAAGAAGCCGTCGAGTAGCAGGTGTGGGGGTGGAATTTAACATGCAAGATTTGGGAAGTAGGGCCACTAAGAAAGTCATGAGGTCCCTGCATGTCATCTCAGAAAATGAGGGAATCAGCCAGGAAGCTCTGCAGGAGTATGTCAATCTGTTTATGCAGCCTCTGTCTCCCTGCCATGTGGAGGCTCTGTCAGCCCTGTTCGGATGGAGCACCCCGGATGGGGCCTGTTAGTTGAGCCTTCTCCCCTTGTGGATGCGTTGATGATGTACATTTAATAGATCCATCAAAAATTATCTGTTGGAATGTTAGAGGGCTTAACTCGTCCTCTCGGCAAAGTGCGGTGAGAGAACTTGTTCCTTCCTTTCGGGCTGAGGTAGTTTGTATCCAGGAAACCAAAATGGAAGAGATTTCTAGATTCTCTGTTATCTCTTGGCTAGGTGCAGATTTTGCTGACTTTGTGTTCCTTCCTTCTGTTGGAGCCAGTGGGGGTATTTTGGTGGCATGGAAAAGCCATTTAGGTTCCACCGGGGCTTCTAGAATTGATAATCATAGTGTTTCTGTTCAATTTCGCAAAGAAAATGGCACCTGCTGGTGGTTAACTTGTGTTTATGGGCCCCAAGACGATCAAGAAAAGGTTATGTTCCTTCAAGAGCTGAGGTCTATCAGGACTGTTTGTAATGGGCCATGGCTTGTTGGGGACTTCAATATTATTCTTTAGGCGATTGATAAAAACAATTCAAATCTCAATCGTCCTATGATGCACCGATTTAGAAGGCTAATTGAAGATGTGGCTCTAAAGGAGATTCCCCTGAATGGACGTCGCTTTACTTGGTCAAATCAGTGTGAAGCACCTGTCCTTGTCAAATTGGACAGAGTTTTTTGTTCCGTAGACTGGGAAATGATCTTTCCTAATGTTCTGCTTCAGAGTTCTGCTTCTATTGACTCAGATTACTGTCCCTTGATCTTGGGCCTTCATGATAATATCTCAGGAAAAAGAAGATTTCATTTTGAAGCCTTCTGGATTAAATTGGAGGGGTTCCACGATGTTGTTCAGACCGCCTGGGATTCTGTTACTGGGGAGATGTGTCCTTTCCAATCCTTTTTTCTGAAGTTAAAGAAGACAGCTAAAAGTCTTATTTCCTAGAGTAATAGTCAGGTGGGACACATCAGGTTCCAATTAGCCTTGGCGAAGGAAATCCTTCATAGGTTGGAGATTGCTCAGGATGGCAGGATCCTTTCTATGAATGAACTATGGCTAAAGAATAAGTTAAAGAAGCATACCCTGCTACTTTCTTCCTTGAGAAGGACCATGGCCAGGCTGCGATCCAGAATATCGTGGCTCAAGGATGGAGATGCAAACTCTAAGCTATTCCATTTGCATGCCAGACACCGTAAAAGGAAGAACATTGTAACCTCTTTGAGGGAAGGGGATGTCACCTTAACTGGGCATGATGAGAAGGCTGCAGCAGTGGATCATTTCTTCTTCAACCTGATTGGTACAAATGCAGGCAGAGATAGAATCATTGATTTAGATGCTCTTGATATTCCCAGTCATGAACTCTCTGAGTTGGATGCACCTTTTTCTGAAAAAACAGGTTTGGGACACTATTGTACGTCTCCCCCCTGATAAGGCACCTGGACCTGATGGTTTTACTGGTCGATTCTACAGAGTCTGTTGGCACATAATCAAACATGATTTCATGAAAGTGTTGTCAGCAGTTTGGGGCAGAAAATTCAACAACTTTGGCTAACTCAATTCAGCATACATCACTCTGATCCCTAAAAAGGAGGATGCTGCCCAGGTTAAGGATTTTAGGCCTATTAGTTTGGTTCATAGTGTTGCTAAGCTCATTGCTAAAATCCTTGCCAATCGATTTGCTGCAAGTGCTTTCATAAAGGGACGATTTATTCAGGATAACTTCATGTTGGTACAGCAGACCTCGCGGTTACTTCATCATCACAAAAAGGCCAGTCTTCTCTTCAAGTTGGATGTCACTAAGGTTTTCGATTCGGTCTCTTGGCCTTTTCTTATTGATGTCATGAAACACCTCGGTTTTGGTCAAATTTGGAGGGATATTATCTGTGGGCTGCTTTCCTCTTCTTCCACTCAAGTGCTTCTTAACGGTTTCCCCAGAAAGTGCATTATCCATCGGAGGGGTCTTAGGCAAGGAGACCCACTGTCTCCCATGCTTTTTATTCTTGCCATGGACATTATGGGTTTGTTATTTGCTAGAGTAGAAGATGTAGGACTTTTACAACTTTTGTCACCATCTCAGAGATTGCACCGGGTCTCTATGTATGCTGACGATGTGGCATTATTCCGGCACCCGGTGGCGGATGATATCCTAGCAGCTTTGGAGATTTTGCATTTGTTTGGTGCCTCCTCGGGCCATCAGAATAATGAAAGCAAGTCCAATGTCTATCCTATCCAATGCTCTGTGGAGGATATTACGGTTACTCAAAATCTGCTGCCTTGTGCGCTGTCAGTGTTTCCTTGTCAGTATCTTGGTCTTCCTCTCTCCCTAGTCAAGCTTACTAAAGACCAAGTACAACCTTTTGTGGATAAAATTGCAAGGCAGCTCCCTAACTGGAAGGTGGATCTATTGACAAGAGCGGGTAGAAGGATCCAGGTTCAGCATGTTTTGACTGGAATGATGGTCTATTTAGCAATGGCTATCGATTTCCCTTCCTAGGCCTGGGATGCCATTGACAAAATCAGAAAAGGCTTTCTTTGGAGAGGTCGCAAAGAGGCCAAGGGTGGTCATTGTCTTGTGTCTTGGGGGAGAGTTTGTCACCCTCTCAGGCTTGGTGGCCTGGGCATCTCCAGTCTGCCCGAGATGTGTTGGGCTCTTCGTATGAGATGGTTGTGGTTGCACAAAACTGATCCAACTCGTCCCTGGGCGTAGCTCCCTTTTCATGTGCCGAATAAGGTCCGAGCCTTCTTCTCCACTGTTCTAGTTTCAGAAGTTGGCAATGGTGTCAACACCCTTTTCTGGACTGATAAATGGATCTCAGGGCAGAGAATTTGTGATATTGCTCCAAGGATTTTTCAGTGTATTTCCAAGAGGATCACAAAAAGAACTGTGCAAGAGGCTCTACTAAATAGAAGATGGATCTCAGATATTAAGGGAGCCCTCTCGGTAGGAGTTTTGGTGGATTACCTTCAGATTTGGAACCTTATGTCTGTGATAGTGCTGCAGCCTACTATTGAAGACAAACATGTTTTCAGTATTGCCCCAGACGGTATCTATTCAGCAAAAGTGGCTTACGAAGGATTTTTCATGGGATATACCTTTCTCAGCCACTATTCCAGGGTGTGGAGGACTTAGGCCCCGCCTAAATGCAGATTTTTTCTTTGGCTTGTTGCGCACAACAGGTGCTGGACCGCTGACAGATTAGCTAGAAGAGGGCTGGACCACCCTCCGTTATGACCTCTGTGTGATCAAGAGGAGGAAACCTTAGACCATTTCCTGGTTTCCTGTGTTTTCTCAAGGATTTTTTGGTTTTAGCTTCTGAGGACTTTCGACCTTCATAGGCTCGCCCCTCAGTTTGGTTCGACCTCCTTCATGAGCTGGTGGGAGGAAGCTTCTTCTTCAGTCCGTGGTCTGGTTAGAAAGGGGCTGAATTCTCTGATTGTGTTGGGTGCTTACATTATTTGGAACCACCGCAACAGATGTGTCTTTGATAACTGGATTCCTAATGTGACTTTAGCCATTAGGATGGCTATGGAGGAAAGATGGATGTGAGAAATGGCTGGAGCTAAAGGGCTTTCCTATCTGTCTGCCCCCCTTCTTGAGGTTTAGCCTCGGAGGTTTCTTCAGTAGTTCGTTGCTGTCCTCAGATGGACTATTTTGGTTTTTTAGTTTTTCGACCTCCGTAAGGAAGTTGGTCGTTTTGTATCTGGTTCCTTAGACCTTGTTTTTTCTTCTTAATATAATGAGACGCAGTTCTCCTGCGTTTTTCGAAAAAAAAACTTAGCAGAAAGAAAAGAGCATGATCAAACGAAGAAATCACTCTTTGAAGCTCAAGAAACAAACAAGGAGTTATTAAAAAAATTGAGGAAGCTGAGAAAAACATAGATCAGCTTCTGGAGAATGTGGAAAAGTTTGGTTTTGTTTTGCTAACTCTATTTGGTAGTTTGGCATAACTAGCAGCTAAACTGAATTGTTGTGCACACAGTACTATAAAGATCCACTCTTATCTTTTTTAACCTTCTGAGCTAACACTGGTTTCCTGAATTTCACTCAATAATATAGACTGGAAAAAGATGGAATTATAAGAGAGTCTTTACTGCTTACAACAAAGCAAAGATATGATTACACCGCAAAATTGCTGCTTGAATCTCAAGAGAAAAACCGAGAGTTAGGGCACAAAGTAGATAGCTCAGATAGCAAAATTGTTCTGCTTGAAGATTCAGTAAAAATGTTTAATCTCTTCTCTTACAAGTACGGTTAAATTCAAACCAACTTTACACTAACTTTAATACTTCTCTTCTTTACACATAGACTCGAAGAAAGTACAGCAGATAAAGATTCTTTATTGGCTACAGAAAGACATGAAAACAGTGAAACCAAGAAAGAATTAGCTGGTTCTCAGAAAAAGATTGCGGAATTGCTAACTGAAGTGCAAGATACCGGTGCATATATTGCAGAACTTGAGGGCTCGGTTAGGAGGTCTGTAACTTCTCCTTATAGGGATGAGTCATCCTTCTCTGTTCTGACTTCAGCAATAACCTTATTTTATCTTCAATTGCATAACACGGCGATATGTTCCGATCCATGTGCATAGACTCGAAGGAAACTTGACAGTAACTGAAGCTTCATTGCTAACTGAAAAGGAACAGAATGCTTCCACCTTAAAATTACTTACAGAAGCACAATTGAGAATCGAAGAATTAATAAAAAAACTTGAAGGTTCAGATAGAAAATCTGATAGTCTTCGGGATACAATAACAAGGTCAGGTTGCTGTCTTTCTTTCCACTGTTTTCTTGGGTGGTTTGAAGAATTTTCCACTTTGTTCATGCATCAGTAAGCTCACAGAATGGTAAATCTTCAAATGATGGTAAATCTTCAAATGATCTCCATACAGGGAAAAACAACAATTTCCCCCTTTTTCTGATTGTAATGGTTAAGAATCTTTACTATTAGTGTATATGTATAGTTTATTTCTTCTAGTGTATTTTCTCTAGAATCTAGGGTTCTCCCTATAAATTACTTCGTGTACTTTTGCCCTTTGGGCCTTATGGAAAAGACAAGTTGCCATTTCCTTCACTCCTAACATATGGTACAGAGTTAGGGTTCCCAACTGCCAACCGCTGTCCACTGCCCCACCAGCCACCACCACCGTTACCGGTTGCGCGTTCGCCGCGTCCGCGCTCGCCCGTGCGCCTACGACTGGATGTGTTCCAGCGCCGGCCTCGGCTTCGTGCCCTTGCCGACTGCCAATGCCCACGCTTGGCTGCGCACCCTCGCTGGCTGCCGACCACGTTTGGCTGCGTGCCCTCGCCAGCTGCTACCTCGCCCGCCGCTCGCCTCGCTGGCCTTCCTGCTGCGGCGCCTCGCGTCAGCGTAGACGACCTCCGCCTACTCCGGCGACCAGCTCTCCGCGCTGACACCCCCGCGCCCGAGCGCGTGCCTCTGCTACGCCCTCTGTTCTTCAGCCCTCCGCGGCTTTCACCTCCTACTGCGCACTTCACCCTCCACTCAGCATGGCAGTTCCTCCTCGTTCTAACCCCGTTGTGCAACTTCCCTTTGTCACCTTCGATGGCACTAACTTCCGGGAGTGGTCCACTATGCTTCATTCGTGTCTCAATAGCCACCGTATATGGGGTCACCTTATCGGTCTGTCTCCTCCCCCTGATCCGGAACGTCCCGAGGAGCCCACTGCAGGGGTTGATGGTGTTCCTCCTTCTGCTCAGGTCATGGAGTGTTATGCCCAGTTGTTGAGCACTACATGGTGGACTTAGCCGATTATGATACTTGGCTTGCTGATGAGGCTCAGGTGACTCAGATTCTTCTTGGCAGTATGAAGGTGGGATTTGCCATAGATCTCTTTGCTCTGCCCTCCACTCAGGAGATGTGGGAGCGGGCACAAGCTCTCTACTAGCCGAGCAGCATCACTCTCTACATCTCCACCCTGGAGCTTGCTAGCTCTCTTCGTTAGCAGGACTCCTTCGTCGATGCCTTCTACCACAAGCTGACTGAGGTGTGGTGCTAGCTTGACTCGCTAGAGCCACCGTACTGTCGGACCTGTCCCTGTTGTGCCCTTCGGCATAGGCACCAGTGTTCTTCGCCTCCACGAGTTCCTCTGGCGTCTTCGTTTGGAGTTCGAGCAGCTTCAGGCTTAGCTCCTCACTCGTTCTCCTCTCCCATCCCTGGTTAAGGCGGTCACCTTAGCCTAGGTTGAGGAGATTTGTCTTCGTGGTGTGTTGTCGTCTTCTTCGACAGTTCTTGCTACTCCGACTGTGTCGCTTGTCGTAGCTCCTACTTCTACCCCGACTCTAGCAGCGATTCCTCTTGCCCACGGGGGCGCTGTTGTTGTTGTCTTCTACCGCTATTGCAAGTTGACAACACATACCATTGAGAAGTGCAGGTGATGTCCTCCATGCCACGGAGGAGGTGCCCCCACTATTGCTGCACCTGCTTCGCCTCAGTCATCTCCTGACTAGGCCCTCCACCTGACTCGGCGCATGGAGTGCCTTTTGTGCTACTTTGTTCGCTTCCTCGGTGGTCTCCTCGGTTGCCGCTCATGCGCTGGCCGCATATAGGTGCCTCATTGTCAGGTACTATAGTGCCCTGGATTCTTGGCTCAAGAGCTTCTTTTCACATGGTCCATGATTCTACTTCTCTTTGTTCCTTGAGTTCATCATCTGCTTCCTTGTTTGTTAACACTGCTGGTGGCACTTCCCACCCTGTTCTTAGTCATGTCACCCTTCACACTTCATGTTTTATAGTTCCTTCTATTTCTCATGTTCCTGATCATAATTCGTAGATGTCTGCTGGTCAGATCACTGATCATGATTGTCGTATTATTATTGAGTCTGACTCTTGCTCTATTCAGGATCGACGTACGTGGACCATAGTTGATATTGGTCGCAAGCTCTGTGATCCTCCTCGTCTTTGGGAGCTTGATTGGCTTCTTCCTTCAACTTCCACTTGATTCCACCACCACTTTAGTCAGCTTCGCTCAATGGCACCATCATCTCGGTCACGTGTGGGTCTTGTCTGTCATCACTTTTTTGTAGTGGTGTACTTGGGAAGGTTTCTGGTGATACCTCCCCCCCCCTTGTATGCGTTGTAAGCTTGGCAAGCAACTACAATTTCCCTATTCTAGTGGCCAAACTGTGTCTACTCGACCTTTGGATCTTGTTCATTCTGATGTATGGGGTTCTGCTCCTTTTAGTTTCTAAAGCGGGGCATCGTTATTATGTGACTTTCTTTGATGATTTTTCTTGTTTCACATGGGTGTATTTCTTGGATTCACGAGCTCAAGTGCTCACTACCTATCAGAATTTTGCTACTATGGTTCGCGCCCAATTTGATTCTCCCATTCGTGTTTTTTGGGACGACTCTACGGGCGAATATTTGTCTCGCGCTCTCCGACAGTTTCTTGCTGAGCAAGGCACCCTTCCTCAGTATTCTTGCACTGGTGCTCACACTTAGAATGGTGTTGCTGAGCATAAGCATCGTCGTCTACTTGAGACTGCTCGTGCATTACTTCTGACATCCTTTGTTCCTCCTCAATTTTGGGTTGAAGCTGTCTACAATTGCTTAGCTTGTGAACATTCAACCCTCTATTGCTCTACATGGTGTCACTCCTCCTGAACGTCTTTTTGGTTTCCCACAACAGTATAGTCACTGTCAGGGCCTAAGGAGGCCCACGGAGGGGCTGCGACAAGAGCAGCCATGGGCCCTCCAAGGGGATTAGATAAGGATAGTTAGAGATAAGATTAGAAGATTAGTTTAGATTATTTAGGAGATTAGTTGAGATTATCTAGGAAGGTTATCGGTTAGTTTGTTGAGAGTTTTTAGGAGAGTTTTAAGGAGATAAGGATCTCTAGGTAGACAGGGGCGGCAACCGACCTATTTATGTAATTAATGGATGAGAAATAAAGTAGGCAAGAATTAGAAGGGAGAAACCCTCCTCTTGCTCGGCCGTGGGTAGAGGCCCCTGGTCGACGTTCCTGCCCATCGATACCCCTCTCCAATCCCTCATCGATCTAGTGACCATAACATCTGATATCGGAGAGCTTGGGTTTCGATCCGATCCCATGGCTTTTGCTGCCAATTTCGTGGCATCGTCCTGGCAACCAGCGTCCCCATCTCCATGGACTGCACCGCATGTCACCTTCATCACGCCGTCCTGGCAACCGGTGTCCCCATCTCCATGGGCTGCGCCGCATGCCACCTTCGTCACGCCATCCTGGCAACCGGCGTCCCCATCTCCATGGGCAGCATCACCTGCCAATTTTGTCACCACATCCTGGACACCGGCGTGCCCATCTCCAGGGACAACGCCAAATTTCGTCACATCATCTTCGTTGACGGCGTCTCTGTCCCCATGGGCGACGCCACAAGGGGCAGCCACGGCTCAACAATTACTAGCTCCATCAATGGGGGACTTGTGGATCAACATAAAGGCTGATCTCGCAAAGATGCAAGCCTCGCTCTGGATGGTTGAGCAGGGGCTGCTGCAAATCAAGGCAGCAGTGCAACATGAGCAGCAACAGTTGGCGTTGTCCGCACGGCTCCAGACGTCGGCGGCTGTGGGCATACGGCTGCTGCTCGTGGCTTCCTTGCATGACGGAGAGTGCGAGAGATGCGCCGACAGATGCTCGAGGCAGCCTTGGTGACGATTGACCTCGGCACACAGGGGTGCGACCTGGCCCTGTCGGCCGGCCATCAGCAGCGGCACTGGGCCGCTATCTCCAAGTGCGAGCATGGTACGTGTCCCGCGGGTGACGAACTTCAACTCTATGGCGGCGGCGGTAGGGAAGGCACTCCCCTCGTCATCGGCAAGGGCGCACTGTTTAGTGCCACCACATTCCGCTACCGGCCGCCACGAGGGCGCCTCTGCTGGTTATTGTTGCGACCTATTCTAGGTGCCCATCTATGTGCTCTCCTTTCGTCTAGATGGCGTCCATGGGATCCAGATGGCTGCACACGTGCAAGTCCAATGCGCGGAGGGTGTCCGCCTTATCTTATGGGGTCAATTTTTATAGATTCGGAATAATAAGATAAGCCGAGATGTAAAAGTTTTGTCTTCTAGGTGTCTGGTTTTGAGTCAAGTAGACTTAGTCTTTAAGCACCTGTCATGCTGCAGCTCGAGGACGAGTTGCTTGTCCAGTAGGGATGTAGTGTCAGGGCCTAAGGAGGCCCACGGAGGGGCTACGACAAGAGTAGCCATGGGCCCTCCAAGGAGGATTAGATAAGGATGATTAGAGATAAGATTAGAAGATTAGTTGAGATTATTTAGGAGATTAGCTGAGATTATCTAGGAAGGTTATCGGTTAGTTTATTGAGAGTTTTTAGGAGAGTTTTAAGGAGATAAGGATCTCTAGCTAGACATGGGCGGCCACCCGGCCCATTTATGTAATCAATGGATGAGAAATAAAGTAGGCAAGAATTAGAAGGGAGAAACCCTCCTCTTGCTCGCCCGTGGACAGAGCCCCCTGGCCGACGTTCTGATACCCTCTCTAATCCCTCACCGATCTAGCGACCATATCAGTCACCTTCGTGCTTTCAGTTGTGTTGCCTTCGTCCTTCTTCAATCTCGCGAGAGGACCAAGCTCACTGCACAATCTGTTCAGTGCACCTTCCTTGGATTTGACTATGAGCGTAAGGGATATTGTTGTTGGGACCCTGTCGCTTGCCACCTTTGGGTGTCTCGGGATGTCACCTTTGATGAGTCTCGTCCCTTCTTTACTACTGATTTGTCCTCTTCTTCCTCTCCCTCTGAATATGTTAATTTCCTCTGTTCTGTTTCACCTCTATTCCTCCATCACTATCACCTCGACCCCCCTCACCTCCACCACTATCGACTTCACCTCCACCATCGCCTCCTCTACCTCCACCTCCATCTTCGCCATCCCCTCCATCACGTCCACCAATTCTTTTCCACTACACTCGACGTCCTAATCCTCCACCATCCCCTTTGGCACCATCTAGCCTGTCTCCATTTGTGCTAGGTGTGCCTCCTCCGCGATATGACCTTCGTGATCGACGTGCGCTTTGTTGTCTTGCTCATCTTGGTTTTGTCACTTCTGCTTCCATTCTTCCTGAGCTCACCTCCTATCGTGATGCGCTTTCCCATCCTGAGTGGCAATTAGCTATGGCTGAGGAGATTGTTGCTCTTGAGTGCACTGGCACTTGGGATCTTGTCCCACTTCCTTCCTCTGCTTCTCCTATCACGTGTAAGTGGGTCTATAAGATTAAGACCCGCTCTGATGGCTCCATTGAGCGCTACAAAGCACGACTTGTTGCCTGTGGGTTTCAATAGGAGTATGGGCGTGACTATGAGGAGACCTTTTCTCCTGTTGCCCGTTAGACCACCGTTCACACTCTTGTCGTTGTTGCTTTCGTTCGCCGGTGGGCTATCTCACAACTTGATGTGAAGAATGTTTTTTATGATGAGTTGCTTGAGGAAGTCTACATGCATCCTCCGCTTGGTTACCTTGTTCCTGATGGTCATGTTTGTCGACTTCGTCGTTCTCTCTATGGCCTCAAGCAGGATCCTCAATGTTGTTGTCATTGCTGCTTATTTCGTTGCCAGCCAACGTGATCCTTCTCTCTTTGTTCACACTTCATCTCGAGGTCGCACCCTCATTCTTCTCTATGTCGATGACATGTTGATCACCGGTGATGATCTTGATTACATTGTCTTCATCAAGGCACGACTCAGTGTGTCGTTCCACATGTCTGACTTGGGTCCTTTTAGCTTCTTTTTGGGATTGAGGTCACCTCCACACCTGATGGCTATTACCTCAACGCAAATACATTCAGGACATCTTGATCGTGTTGGTATTGCTGATCACCGTTATGTTGACACTCCCATGGATTTTATCTTCGTTTTCATGCCACAAATGGTGTCCTATTGAGGATCCCACTTGCTAACGCCATCTTGTTGGCAGTCTTGTCTACTTTGGCATAAATCGTCCTGATATCTCCTATGTTGTCCACATTCTGAGTCAGTTCATGTCTGCACCCACTAGCATCCACTACGGTCACCTTTGTGTCCTCTGGTACCTTCGAGGTACCATTGTCCGTTGTTTGTTCTTTTCTTGCACCAGCTCTCTTTAGCCCTGCTTATTCTGATGCGACTTGGGGTACTGATCCTTCGAATTTCAAGTCCATCTCTGCCTATTGTGTTTTTCTTGGGTCCTCCTTGGTTTCATGGAAGACTAAGAAGCAAACTATTGTTGCTCGTTCCAGTGTTGAGGCTGAGTTGCATGCCTTGGCTTGTGTGACGACTGAGGTGACATGGCTTCGGTGGCTGTTGGCTGACTTTGGGATTTCTCTCACTACTTCTACGCCATTAGTATTGCTCATGATCCGGTGAAGCATCAACTCACTAAACAAATTGGCATCGATTTTTTTATGTTCGGTTTGTAGTTCAAGATAATGTGGTTTCCCTTCGGTATGTGCTTTCAGAGTTACAGCTTGCTGATTTGTTTACCAAGGTTCATACTAGAGCTCCACATAGTTTTCGTCTCTCCAAACTCAGTGTTGTTGATCTATCATGAGTTTGAGGGGGGGGGGGGTGTTAGTGTATATGTATAGTTTCTTTCTTCTAGTGTGTTTTCTCTAGAATCTAGGGTTCTCCCTGTAAATTACTTTATGTACTTTTGCCCTTTGGGCCTTATGGAATGGCCAAGTTGCCATTTCCTTCACTCCTAACATTTACTACATGCATTGTTGGTCATCCTCGTATTTCTTTTCTATAGTTGAGATCTTATATGCCAACTAAACATCGATCTTTGTCAATTTACGACTTAGTAGTGATTTTCCCCTTTCCCATTCAGACTTGAACAAGATGTCTCTGCCAAAGAGGTCTTATTGCTTACAGAAAAGCAGGCACACGAGGCAACAAGGAAGACTCTCACTGAAGCTCAGGAAAAAAGTGAAGAACTTCTGAAGAAAATTCATGATAATGATAAACATATTCTTCAGCTTCAGTTTACTATACAGAGGTACGTTATTGTTAGTAGGTTTACTCGTTTTAACATATCAACTTATGCTAGACTGCAAATAATCAAATTTCCACCTTTTTTTGTCTAGGACACTAATTATTTGCAGAACAGTTCCCATCCCTCAAATATTTGACATATAAAGTCTTACTTCCTTTTACAAAAACAGGCTTGAGGAAACCACAGTTGCAAATGAGAATTTGCTGTTGAGGGAGAGGGAGCAGAATGACACAACAACAAAAGCGCACAATGAAAGTCAAGAAAAATATGAACAATTACTAAAGAAATTTATTGATGTTGACAGGAAAATCGACCTTCTTCAAGGTACCATAGAAAGGTATGTGATCTGCTTTTCTCATTGGGGTCTAGTCGGTGGTTGCATGTCAAGGGCATATAGTTATGAGATTCTAATGCTATATTCCATTCCTTCAATTCAGGCTTGGAGAAAATACAACAGCAAAGGATTCTCTGTTGCTATCAGAGAGACATGAAAAGGCTGCTATTAAGAAAGCACTTACTGAGGCTGAAGAGAAAAATGAAGAGTTACTGATGAAAGTTGAAGATGCTAATGAAAAAATAGAACACTGTCAAACTAAGATAAATATGTGTGTACCTTCTCTAATGCTTTGTCAATGGTTTATCCATACTCATTTGGAAGGTGGGGGTGGGGTGGCAGTATGTCTGTGTTTGGGGAGGGGGTACTGTAGCAATACAAAAAAATTGTACCTTGCCTAATTATTTTACAATGTTTTATATATATTCACACTTCCCATCATGTGTGCATGTGTGTCGTTAAGCCCATCATTTGCTATATCGAATTATAAAATTGTTCCTCAATAACACAGGCTTGAAGATAATATAGCCGCAAAAGATGTTTCTTTAGAAGCTGCAATGAAGGAAAATGACGCAACCAGGAAATCTCTTACTGAAGCTCAAGAGAGAAATGGTGAATTACTCAAGAAAATCAGTGACAGTGACTACAGGATCCATTTACTTCAAGACACGGTACAAAAGTAAGTGTCACCATTCTATGCTTATCTTTCTGAAATGGCCATATGCTGATATTATTGTTTTGAAATCTAATATTTTCTTCTCTGAAACAAGGCTTCAAGTAGATGCAATATCAAGGTTGTCGTCTTTTGTAATGGAAAAACAAGAAAGTGATGTTGCAAAGAGAGCCGTTACTGAAGCTCATGAAAGAAATGAAGATTTACTAAAGAGAAATGAGGACCTCCTCAAGAGGAATGATGATTTGATTAAGAAAATTGAAGACTCTAGTAAAATTGTCACTCAACTTCAGGAAGCTCTACAAAGGTGTGCACTTGTATACTTCTTGTTCAAATGTCTCAAATAGATGTATCAGGTACTTCTGTATGTCACTGTGAACTTCAAATAGTTCTTACCCATCCTTCCATAAACAGACTTGAAGGAAAAGCATCCAACTTAGAGGTTGAGAACCAAGTTCTTCGTCAACATGCAACTTCAACTCCACCTTCTACTGCTAAATCTCCAGCTTCACGCTCAAAGATCTCAAGGATCCATGTAAAGTCTCCCTTTAAGAACCTTCTTTAAATATACTTTGCATAGTCATTCAACACTCAAAATTGGAATTGATGCTGTTTTTACAGAGAAGTCCAGAGAATGTCCATATTTTGAATGGTGACATTAGGCAAACTGAAATGAAGCCCTCAACTGGCACATCAGAAGCAATAACCTCAGTAGTGAGTTTAACCATGTATATAGCTGCATAACACAAATCTGAAGAATATATCAAAAAATGAGCTGTTAAACTATGTGTTTGAAATATGTTTACAGGCTAATGTTCCTGACTTGGGTGACCAAAAGGAGTTTGAACATGGAGAAAAACTGCAAAGAATACCAAAACAGAAATATCAGGTATGGTAAATACTGTTTGTTGAATTTAACTCTAAATTTTATTGTTGTATTGATAGTTTTTTATTCTTTTTAAAGCCTTCCCATCACCAGCAGCCCCAGGACGATCAGCAGTGGCTACTCACTTGTATTTCACAATATCTTGGATTTTCTGGGAGCAAACCTGTTGCAGCTCTCCTTATATACCAATGTCTTCTCCATTGGAAATCATTTGAAGCCATGAAGACGGGTGTCTTTGATAGCATTTTGCATGCTATAAACTCAGCCACAGAGGTTCTCGCCACTTAGTTTGATTCTTTATTTTTAATTATTTCACCACAATTCTTTTTAAGGACCATTGCTGCTGCTGGAGCACTACTACTTGGGTGAAAAGGATTACATAATTTTTTTATCAAGTACTTCAGTAATCTGAACATAGAATCACATCTATTCAACATGTAATCGAAGTAAATATGGGTAATATTAGGGTCCACATGTGCAAAACTAAAAAGGGAAAGTTGCATGCCAACTTTTGAATCACTTTTTTTTCCATGTATTTTTATATTGCATACAAGACTGCATCATGCAATTGTACTAGAATTTGGCTAATTGTCCTTTTTATTTTCTTCCCTTAAAGGCTCAAAATGACATGAGGACATTGGCGTATTGGTTGTCTAACTTATCTACATTAACAGTTTTCCTTCAACGGTCATTCAAAACTACTAGGACCACAATCTCAACTCCACAAAGGAGAAGATTTTCGTCCGAGAGGATGTTTGGAAATCAAACTTCAAATGCTGGGCTTGCTTATCTCAGTGGTCAATCAGTTGTTGGATCTTCTGGATTGCTCCAAGTTGAAGCAAAGTATCCTGCTTTGCTATTCAAACAGCAGCTCGTGGATTTAATTGAAAAGGTTTATGGCATGATAAGTGACAGCGTGAAGAAGGAACTAAACCCTTTGCTTGAATTGTGTATACAGGTACTGCTACCAGAAAAAATGAATATTGGTTCAATTTTTTTGCCCCTATTGAACGCTGTCTAAACACAAAACTTGTCAGGATCCACAAACTTCTCAGTCAAGTATTGCAAAAGGTAATCTTAATGGCATGGGTCAACAGAACCAACTCACACATTGGCTGGGCATAGTGAAAATCCTCACTAGCTACTTGGATGTACTAAGGGAAAATCACGTAAGTGCTAAACTATTATTGACCTGTCCCCTGTGGCATGCATTAGTTAAAAAGTTCTGAATGTACATGTCTTGCTCTATCAAATTTGCAGGTTCCCTCAATTCTGGTGCATAAACTTTTCACTCAAATGTTCTCACTTATTGATGTTCAACTATTTAACCGGTAAACATTTTGTCCTTGTTATGATGCCACCTTGGCTTGTAATGTTTCTCTAAGATGTTTGCTTTGGCACTAGATTACTTTTGCGGCGTGAGTGCTGTTCTTTTAGTAACGGGGAATATATCAGAGCTGGACTAGCTGAACTAAAACATTGGTCCGACAATGCTACAAGAGAGGTTGATTACATATCTGTTTTGTGATGGTTTTCCCCCAAATGGCATTGGCTTATATGTTATATGTTTCACGCAGTTTGCAGGTTCAGCGTGGGAGGCATTGAGGCATATTAGACAAGCTGTTGATTTCCTGGTGCGGCAACACTTACTTTAGTACTACCTCGAGTCAATAAAATATAACATTTCAGACACAAAAATAGGTGAATATGATGTTTCGGACACAAAATAGGTAGAAAACAAGTCATTTATACCGTCTGAAATGCCATACTTAATTGACTGGCGATAGTACTAGATAAAGTTTTCTAATATTATTTCAGTTGATAATTTTCTAATCATAAATACATTGATCCCTGCTACTCTTTTATCAGGTGATTTCTCTTAAGCCAATGAGGACATTAAGAGAGATACGCACTGATGTGTGTCCTGTAAGTAGTTTTCTTGACCAATTTTCTTCTGCTGCTTATCTTCTCTCTTATGGTTGTACTTGTATTTTTATTGTATCTTTAGGCCCTCAGTATACAACAGCTAGAGCGAATAGTTAGTATGTACTGGGATGATGTGAATGGTACAAACACTATTTCAGCAGAGGTAAGTTGGTCAGTTTCCCCAATGTAGTTTACGATCTTGTGCCACATTTGGTTTGTGTTCTTTTTCAAATGACAGCAGCTGACAACTTATCTTTCTATAGTTTACATCAAGCTTGAAATCTGCCATACGTGATGAATCCAATATGGCCACAAATTTCTCTATACTGCTAGATGATGATTCCAGGTTTGTTAATCTGTGAAAAATGTTATCCACATTGTTTTTTTAAAAAAAAATCTATTACTACTGATATTTAATGGTTTCCCTTGTTCATTCCTTAATGCAGTATACCTTTTTCACTTGATGATGTTACAAAGACATTGCCAGTCATTGAGCTGGCTGATGATGACTTTCTGCCATTTGTCCATGAAAACCCAAGCTTTGCGTTTTTATTGCAAAGAGGGGAGTAGTCTTTTTTTTTGTCACCATTGTGACTTCACCGACCTGTGGATAAGTCAGGATTCCTGCTAGGATGTACAGTACGCGTGATTCTTTTTGTACCAGGTAGCAAGGCATCAAAGATTAGATGCTAGGTGAGCTTATATAGGCTTCTGGTTTTTATTGATTTGTTTGTTGGTTGTATATTTGTATTCAGGTTTTCCTTGCCATTTTTTTTCTACTTGTAGCCGTTTTTTGGGCTTGTATACTAGGTGGTAAGGGCAGAAGATCCTGCCCTGTAAGCATAGTTACACAAGGTCTTGCTGTAGGTAGGGAAGCTATACATGTGTTGTAAAGGATTATAGAAGGGGGAAAGTAGTGTGTAGTGATGGCTTTGTGGTTGGTGTGTTGCTTATCTTTGATCAATGATCATGTAGTGGTTCGTCATATATTGTTTATTGTACTGCACACCATTCCATTGTAGATAATTTACACGCTCAAGACTTGTTCTGGGATGTCAAATGAGTAATCTGTTACGGTACAGAAATGTCATGCTTACTTCCAGATCTTCTGTAATGAACACAAATAATTATCATTTTCATTTATTTTTGTTCTTAGATCCTGCTGCGGCTTTTATAGGGTAATCATCGAGAGAAACGTTGCGGTCTAAGGTTGGCCTGGACCAAAAATGCATGCGACAGTTGTTGCGAAGGCAACGGTTATAACATTTTTCCTGGATGAGCAGAACATTTTGTCCTAGAGAACACAGTTGCACGGTACCATAATCCAACCTATATAATCTAAAAGGAAAACAAACACACCCTAAGAATGGATTTGGACAACCATACGCCCACCGATGGTCCTAGCTCATCTCCATGGTCGGGCCGCTCGTTGGGTAAGGAGGCATATATATATGGAAGGTGAAGCGGCAAGATATACTGCACAAAGAGAAGCTCAAGGGGAAGAGGGAAGGCTGGTGAGAAACAGGGACCAAAACCCTACCACCCGACACCATCTTCTTTCATATGGGGCTGGTCAAGAGTAGAGCAGTAGGGACATCCTTACATGAGTATAGTAGGTATTGTGTTTAGCCTATTTAACCAAATCGATTTTGGTTGATTGAGTTTTTAACTGTTAATTTGATAATTTGATCGGTTAACATTTATTCAAAACAAAAACTCTACACGACCGATTACACCAAATGCTCAGGCCGGCCCACCTACGACACAACAGGCCTAGACCAGCTAGGCTCTAGCAACCAACACAACCTATAGGATGAAAATATATATCCAATGATGAACTTGAGAAATATATATCTTTGGAGAATGATGAACTTGAAGGCTTTTCTGTTTTCATGACAAAAACCCATGAAAAGCCTATTGCATATGAACTGTTGCAACAATAAACCAGTAGAAATTTAGAAATATATCTCTACTACTCTATAAGACTCTATTGTAGACCGTGGTTCTGCCCCTGCCCCCGTTACCACACCGACGCGCCCAACCTCACCTCCACGCTGCTGATTGTGCGACTTTGCTTTCTCGCCACCACGCTGGCCTAACATCACCTCACGCCGCCAAGGCACCAATTGTGTGACCTTCCTTTCTCACCCTTTCCCTCCCAACTGTCCCTGCCCTCCCTCCCCAAGATCACGCAACAAATCCCCCCTTCTGGGAATCCCCTCTGGCCTGGATGGCGCGGAGGAGGCATCTCTGGCATCGATCTCGGTCGAGCAGCTCGACGTGGAGGTGTACGAGGCGCAGTGCGCGGGGCAGACCAGCCTCACACGCCTCATCTAGGACACCAACCAATGGGGGGTGCACTGCTGCAGCAAGCGGCGACGACGCGAGGTGGTGGTGCGTGGGGGACATGTCGTGGGCTGGCCATGGCCAGCAGCTAGCCGGCGTCGACTGTCCCTGTCCGGGCTAGCAGGCTATCGGACCCCGTGCGGGTGCTTGTCTTCGAGGCCTCCGGCGAGCGAGTGGCAGAGGGCAAGGAAGGGGATGGTGTGCTGAGGCTGTTTGTGGGCCTCCCGTGGACGCGGTGGTCTTTGGCAGCTAACATCACCCTTCCTCCTTCCTGTTGGATTAGTTTCGCTTGCACTCACCAGCACACGCACCGTCGCCTGCGAGGTAGCGGTACGTGGGGGACATGTCGCGGGCTAGGCATGGCCAGCAGCTAGCCGGCATTGACTAACCCAGTCCGGGCTAGCAGGCTATCGGGCCCTATGTGGGTGCTTGTCTCCAAGGCCACCGACGAGCGAGTGGCAGAGGGCAAGGAAGGGGATGGCGCGGTGAGGCTGTTCGTGGGCCTCCCGTGGACGCGGTGGTCTCTGGAAGCTAGCATCACTCTTCCTCCTTCCTATTGGATTGGTTTCGCTTGCACTCACTAGGACACGCATTTCAGGTGACGAGAAGACAGGCCACCTAAAGCACCTCAAGATCAGCCCCAAAGATTGCCGTCGAAATCTAGGTGAGGGTAACGATAGCGGCTACGTCATGTGGAAAGATAACATTATTGATCTCTATCTTGGGTTGGCAAACTCTGAAACAGGTAAGCAAAAACTGAAGCAGTCAAGATTCTGATGCAAAACTCATCATCTTATCAGTTTTTTTTGAAGTGAAAGTACTGTAGGAAGGTCCTACAGTAATTTTATTAACTCAAAAAGAGAACCAAGGTCAGGAGAAGAAAAGTTACTACTAATAAATACATTTCTATAGCTACAAGGAAGAAGATGGGGCGTGTGGCAAAGATCTCGGTCCCTGTGATGGCGTCTGTGCTTGCACTCACGTCCACTGGCATGTACCTTGTTTGGATATGCAAGCTTAGAAGTACAATTAGAGGGAGCCAATATATTCACCATAAAGAGCTATCTAGGCTCAGTTTTTGTATTGCTAGCATAAGGTTTATCAATAACAATTGGAGTGGCTCTTCCTATCAGCCAAACGTCAAAACAAGGATAATTTGAGGAAAACGGTCCTAGGATACTTGAGTCCGTCAAACGAACTCGGTGATGAAAATGTAGAGCTTCCATTTGTCGGCTTTGGAAACAATGGAGCTGCAACATACAATTTTTCTGAGGAGAACATGCTCGGGCAAGGTGGCTTTGGGAACGTTTACAAGGTTAGTAATAAAAAAATACACACATCTTCTAAATAAATTGTAGAATCATGAGGAGAATTATGGCGCTGCTTGTTCAGACAACAATGGCGAAACAAAACAACGAAGGGTATGCTGGGACACAACGTAGAAGTCGCAATCAAAAGGCTCGGCCAAGGTTCAGGACAAGGTGTGTAGGAATTCAAAAACAAAGTTGTTCCGAATGCAAAGCTACAGCACAGAAACCTCGTTCGACTTATTGGATGGCGCATCGACGGAGATGAGAAGCTGGTGGTTTTTGAATACTTACCAAACATAAGCTTGGATTCTGTTATCTTTGGTATGTCTCCAAATTATATCTTCATGATTAATTTCCCAAGAAAAACATCATCCTTTTCCGCAAACAGAAAAAATGTGACATGTTTACATATGAAATTGCTTATTACTTTAGATGCTGCAAGGCAACTTCTCCTCTGTTGGCCAACACGTTTCAAGATAATCAAAGGAGTGTCTAGAGAGCTTCTCTATTTTCACCATGATTCAAGGTTGACTATAATTCATAGAGATCTTAAGATGAGCAACATACTAAGTTAGTAACATTTGAGTTGCTTTAGCTGTGTTGGCATAAATCACCAAAAAAGGAGAGATTGAAAGAGAAATGTTCTAGATAGCCATTTCTACCTATTTTGGTGTTTAAGTGTCCAACACACCAACATGGACTAACTAGTTTGATATGAGTATGAGCACGGGTTCACTTGAAGGCAATTTGAAGGTACTAAGTCCTAAAGAGCTAAAATAGAGGTTATAAAGTGCAACTTTGTGTAAAAGGGTGAAACCATGAGGTTTCAGTACTTAGATATGTTGCATATGCCTAATACTATGTGTTTAACACTTTTGTTTCATATCTAACTCTATTCTGTGAGAAAAGTGCTTCCAGGACTTAGTTTGAGCTAAAATGCAAATCCTAGTGAAAGACCAAGTAAAAGGTGAGTTCTCTACATTTAGTCAATTGGATTATGTGTTAATTATGTTTGTATAAGATGTAGGGAAGTTCCCAAGAATAGCCAAAAGGATTTGAAGAAGTTAGGCTCAAAAGAGCCTTAACTAGGTTGTTTTGGGCCTCATCGAATCGGTTCGGTGGCGCACCAAACCAAGTCCGCAGAGGCCTTGGACTTAGGCACTAGGCGGCCTGGCGCACCATACCGGGCCTGTGTGCATCAGACCGCCTGAACAGCTATACAAGTGACTCTCAGGAATTTGATTATAAAATTCACCGAACCAGTACTATTCACGATCCGTTGGTGCATCGGACTGTGTGGTAACGGCAAGCTCCGAGCATCCAACAGGTACTTCACGAGGAGGTGACACGTGGTGGTCCGGTGGTGCATGGACCCGGTCCGGTGCCTGGGTTTGGAAGGATCCAATCAGGATCCTAGAGACCACTCCCTATACCTGGTCCGGTGGCGCACCAGATCGGTCCGCTGCTCCCATAGAGGAGGTCATTGTCTTGTAGCCTGGGGTCGTGTTTGCCGACCACTGCAGCTTGGAGGTCTTGGCATATCTAGTTTTCAAGAATTATGTTGGGCCCTTCGAATGCTTTGGCTCTGGCTGCAGAAGACTGATCCTACTCGACCTTGGTCTGATCTCCACATAAAAGTACCTGGAAAAGCTAGAGCTTTCTTCATGGAGGTGGTCATTACTGAGGTGGGGGATGGCACAAATACAAAGTTTTGGAAGGATAAGTGGTTATATGGTAAGCGAATTAAAGATCTTACTCCAAGTCTATATAATATTATATCCAAGAGGATTATCAATAGCAGGACAGTCTATGAGGCAATTACAGACAGAAAATGGATCTCTGATATTAAAGGTCCTCTGACAGTGGGAGTCTTAACAGAGTATCTTCAGTTATGGGACATGATTTCAGATTGGCAGCTGCAGCCTGAGGTTGAGGATAAACATGTTTTCAGTATTGCCCCCAATGGCATCTACTCAGCAAAGATTGCTTACGAGGGCTTCTTTTTGGGGTCTGTAATTTTCCCTCATTACAAGAAAATTTGGAAAACTTGGGCCTTGCCAAAATGTCGTTTCTTCATTTGGCTGGTTGCACAAAATCGTCTCTGGACAGCGGATAGACTTGCTAAAAGAGGGCTGAGTCATCCTGAGAAGTGCCCCTTTTGTGATCAAGAAGATGAAACCATTGATCATCTCCTTGTTACCTGTTCCTTCTCCAGGGATTTCTGGTACCGGTTGTTACGGAATTTTGGCCTGCACTCTTTGGCTCCTCAACCTGATGTTGGCTCATATCTAGGCTGGTGGGAGTCGGTGGGGAATATTGCTGCTGGGCTCACTAAAAAAGGGCTTGATTCCCTTATAATTCTGGGAGCCTGGACCTTGTGGAAGCACAGAAACAAATGTGTTTTTGATGGCTGCAGCCCCAGTGTTGTCATGAGTCTTAGAGCTGCTAATGAGGAAAGGATGCAATGGGAGATTGCTGGTGCCAAGGGGCTCTGCCAGCTAGCTGTTCCGTTAGCTGAGAGATAAGTAGAGTCTAATGGATTCTTTTTTGTATGCTTCTTACTGGCCTCCGTAAGGAGGTGGTTTTGTTTTGTACTGGCCTTTCTTGGCCCCCCTTTTTACCTCTTCTTAATATATTATGAGGCGCAGTTCTCCTGCGCTTTCAAGGAAAAAAAACCACCAAAGATTTAACTGAGTCTCTCTTCACAAGATCATTCAGCCCTCTCACATTCCAGATTAAAAAACAGTTTGAATCCATCTAAACAACAATCAAACACCACCAGCAAACCATCCCAACAGCACCTAAACAGGTTTGTTCTACGGCACCGTCCAGCCAAACAGCGCTGCCAAAGCAGCAATATAAACGCTGGAGAGCCCAGAAACAAATAACTATTGACCATATCCTTGTCTCTTGTGTGTTCACAAGAGTGTTCTGGTTTAACCACCTTAAACCGTTTGGTTTTCAAAGACTGGCTCCCTAGCCAGGGCATTCATCTTTCATGACTTGGTGGGAGCAAATCTTAGGAATGATCACTGGTCTTCCTGGAAATGGTCTCAACTCGCTTGCGGCCTTGGGAGTATGGACAATTTGGAAGCTTAGAAACAGTTGTGTTTTTGATGTTTGTACTCCTAGTTTGGATTTGTCCCTTAGGTTAGCTAGGGAGGAGAGGCAGTCTTGGGAAATGGCTGGGGCTAAAGGTCTTTCATACCTTGCCGTCCTAATTCCTGAAGGCTAGGGTGTTGCTGGGTGAGTTTGATGGATTTTTTCAGTTTTCTGTGTTTTTTCCTCGAACGCGCAAGAGACATGCGCATCATTTCATTAAGAAGGGAGGAAAAAAAGATCCAAAATGGATCAGTACCGGAAGGCCCCCATTACGGTGGTCGAAAACAAAGAAACAAAAAGACATCCATAAAGAAAAAGAACTAGGAACTACTCTGATCTAAAGACCTGGGATTGGGGCTACTAGGAGATCTAAGTTTGTAGCCCCTCCTAACACCCACAGATCCCTCCCCTCCTCGGTCCTCTTGATGGCTAAGACAGGGAGAAAGACCGTAAAAAACAAAGGCGTTTCGATGGTTCCACAAGATCCAGAGGCCGAGACTGATAAGCGAGTTTAGCCCTTTTCTGGCAATTCCATGGAACTGATCACTACATCTTTTCCACCAGAGCATGGTATTCTCTTCGTAAACTTGAGGAGTGAAATTCTGGAGGTTAACCTTTCTCAGCAGACCTTGTACTTTGTTTTAGGTCTCTTTGACCTGGGCTTATTTCTTCTTAATATATTGAGGCACAGTTCTCCTGCGTTTTCAAAAAAAAAGAACCCCAACTGTTAACGCACCTTTGATATCGCTTATCCATTTGTTATCTGTTAATGCCTCTTGAATAGTTCTCTACATTGGAAGGTTTTATAAGTCGTGCTGGCATATTATCAAAGCAGACCTTATGGCGGCCCTAATCACCCTACACCAAGGAAACGCTCACAAATTATGGCTGTTAAATTCAACATATCTTACTCTCATACCAAAGAAAGCAGATGTGGTGAGTGCGGGCGATTTTAGGCCAATTAGCCTTATACATAGTTTTGCAAAGTTGGTCACAAAGATCATGGCTAATCGCCTTGCCCCTATGCTCCATAAGTTAGTGGCAGTTAATCAGAGTGCTTTTGTTAAGGGAATATCAATCCATGATACCTATATGATGGTGCAACATACAATTAAACATCTTCATAGGAAAAAAATTGCTAGTCTGTTTCTCAAGCTTGATGTTACGAAGGCCTTTGATTCAGTCTCTTGCGTCTTTCTTTTAGAAGTCTTAGTTCATCTAGGTTTTAGTTTGAGTTGGTGTAACTTGATTTGCAATCTGCTTTCCACCTCTTCCACACAAGTTTTGCTAAATGGTACCCCAATATCTCTTATTAGGCATCAGCGAAGTCAGAGACAAGGTGACCCCCTGTCTCCTATGCTGTTTATCATAGTTATGGATGTATGTAGCAGTCTTTTCAAAAAAACTGAGTGTTTGGGACTGCTGCAGAGTCTTGACAATGGTAAAATCAAATCAAGGATTTCAGTGTATGTTGATGATGTGGTTTTATTTATTAAACCGCAAGAAATAGACTTGAGTTGTACTAAGCTTATTCTTGACTGTTTTGGAGATGCCTCAGGTCTTGTAGCCAACCTATAGAAGAATTGTATTATCCCGATTGCTTATGATGAGCAGGCTATCTAGGAAAGTTGTGCCTTACCGCAGTGTCCTTCGGCAACCTTTCCATGCACCTATTTAAGGCTGCCCATCTCCAACAAGAAGTTGACAAAGAATACTCTCATGGTTTGGGTTGAAAAGGTAGCCAATTGTTTAGATTCTTGGAAGGCCTCTCTTCTTAACCTGGTGGGCAGAACTGCATTGGTTCGTTTTGTGCTCTCAACTATTCTGGTCTACCTCCTTATTGCCATGAGTGTCCTGAGATGGGTGATCAAGGCGATTGACAGGTTAGAAGGGCCTTCCTGTGAAAGGGAAGAAAGGAGGTGAAGGGAGGCAGCTGTCTGGTGTCCTGGGATTTGGTAACAAGGCCTCTAAACCTAGGAGGGCTTGGTATACCTAACCTTCAATGCTAGGGATGGGGACGCCGCAAGCAAGGTGGCTTTGGTTAAATAAGACTGATGCTAGCAGACCATGGAGGGACTTGGACCTACCCATTCAACCACAGGTCAAGTTCTTTGCCATCTCAGTAGTTTCAACTATTGGTAATGGTACAAACACCCTGTTTTGGTCTGATCGTTGGTTGGATGGATGTTCCCTTTTGGAGGTTGCTCCAGATATTCTGCAGAAGGTAGATAATAAAGTCATGTGTTCTAGGACGGTGGCTCAAGCTCTAGAAAACATATCCTTTTTTTAGAAAACGCAGGAGAACTGCACCTCAATATATTGAGAAGAAGAAAGAAACACAACACTTCTAAGTCACTTGCCCCCCCACCCAATGCAAGTTTTTCTTATGGCTGGCAATAAGGGACAAATGTTGGACTGCTGATAGATTACAAAAGAGAGGTATTCACACCCCGCAGCTTGTCCCTTATGTGACCAAGCCCTAGAAACTGTGAAACACATCTTAATCTCATGTGTTTTCGCCCGTCAATTTTGGTTTAGTATCCTTCCCCCCTTCGGTTTGGGGTGTTAGAGTGGACGTCCTAACCAGTTCAACCCAAAAGCTTAATCTGATGGGAGAAGGTAACCAATCCACTTATACACTTCAACACCTCCACTCACATGAGAAAGGCACAAATGCAGCCAGAGAGATAAAATTGCTGATCAACTGTCAAATTGGAAGGTAGACTTATTGACCAAAGGAGGGAGAAGAGTCCAAGTTCAGCATGTCCTTACCAGCATGACTGTTTATATGGCAATGGCAGTGGACATCCCCCAATAGGGTTTAGATGCCATTGACATAATAAGAAGGTTTTCTTTGGTGAGGTCGAAAAGAGGCAAAAGGTGGGCACTGCCTTGTGGCATGGGGAAAGGTTTGCCGCCCCTTCAGCTTGGAGGGCTGGGTATCTCCAGTTTACCAGAGCTCTGTTGGGCCCTCCGAATGAGATGGCTCTGGCTGCTTAAAACCGACCCCTTAAGGCCCTGGTTTGGTCTCCCCATTCAAGTTCCTAAAAAGGCTACACCTTTCTTTAATGAGGTTGTGTTCACTGAAGTTGGGGATGGGACCAATACCAAATTCTGGAAAGACAAATGGTTACACGGTAAAAGAATTGCAGATCTGACTCCAAGGCTCTTTGCTGCAATTCCTAAACGGATGGTTAACAGTAGGACTGTGCATGAAGCTCTGATTAACAAGAATTAGATTGCTGATATTAAAGGGGCTCTCTCAGTTGGTGTTTTAATTGATTACCTTCAGCTGTGGGAGCTGCTTTCAGTCCTTGAGCTGCAGCTTGGAATTGAAGACATACATATTTTTAGTGTTGCTCCAGATGTAAAGTACTCTACAAAATCTGCTTATAACGGGCTGTTCTTGGGTTCAATTTCTTTTGGACACTACAAGACTGTGGAAAACATGGGCTCCACCAAAGTGCTGCTTTTTCATTTGGCTTGTTGCCCATAATAGATGTTGGACGACTGATCATTTAGCTAAAAGAGGTCTAAACCACCCTGAGAAATGTCTTTTATGTGTTCAAGCTGCAGAAACTTTGGACCGTCTTCTTGTGGCTTGTTCCTTCTCAAGAATCTTCTGGTATCAACTTCTATGGAAATTTGGGCTGCACTCTCTTGCCCCTCAGCTAGCTGCCACCTCCTTCCTGAGTTGGTGGGAGGAAGTCTCAGATGTTGTTTCGGGTCTTACCAAAAAAGGCCTTGACCCCCTTATCATCCCTGGTGCTTGGATTATATGGATCTATCGGAATAGATGGAGGCTTTCTGATGTATGGTCTACTTTAGACCTTTGTTTCTCTATCTTAATAAATAAAGGGGCGTAGTTCTCCTGCGCATTTCGAGAAGAAAAAGAAGGTAGCCAATATAAATAGGTGGAGGCACAAATAAAGCCTCTGCCAGGATTCGAACTCGAGACCAATGGCTTGGATACGATGTTAGAGTGGACACACTAACCAGTTCAACCCAAAAGTTTAAGCTGATGGGAGAAGGTAGCCAATCCACTTATACTCTTCAACATGGAGCACCTGACACCCAGTTCTGATGCCTCATCCTTTATTGATTGGTGGTGGGATATTAGTTGCAGAATCAATAGGGATAAAAGGAAAGGCCTCAATTGCGCTATCATTCTTGGAGCCTGGTGCCTATGGTTGCAAAGAAACAAGGCTGTTTTTGAGGGGGAGTCTCATATACCCAAAGCGCAGCATTGCTTCTTAATAAGCTAGGATGTTGGGTCATGGCTGGGACAAAGCACCTTGGCAGCCTAGGTCTGGCTGAGGCCTTGTGTGTTGCTGGGTTGAATTAGTTAGTTTTTTTTCTTTTTTCTGTGTATTTTGTTTCTGTATGGCCTTGATCTGCTTGGCCTTCTTGTAAGACTTTTTGCTTTCTCCTCTCTTTTATATAAAGATGTGTAGCGCTCCTGCGCATTCGAGAAAAAAGTACTATAGAAACGTTTATTGTTTTTATTACCGGAAATCACTTACGTACCCTGAGTTTACCCCAATTTGCAAACATCCTGTTGAATGGGGCTCATTACAGCTATTGAGTGCTCACGTACTCCCGTAATCTTCTTCAAGTTCAACTTTGATAGTGTTGTCAGTGGTTGTGCCTAATTTGGAGTAGATGCTGTTGCAGCTATTAGCCCATTGCCTATGTAGAATAGTTGGAGTGGAAGAAAACTACGTGAATAAGATGATGATGGCATTGTTCTATGGCTAATGGATGACTTGTGGACCCTTGTGTACCATGACTCAGGAATGGTTGATATTAAGTGGAATAGTAAATTAAGGAAGCCATGTTCGTGAATTCTGTAGAACCCGATTCTTATGTGTTGACACGGGAGAAGTTGAGATTAAGTGGAATAGTAAAGTAACGAAGCCATGTTCGTGAATTCTGTAGAATCCAATTCTTATGTGTTGACACAGGAGAAGTGAGATTAAGTGGAATAGTAAATTAAGGAAGCCATGTTAACGAATTCTATAGAACCCAATTCTTATGTGCTGACATAGGAGATGTTAAGTAATTGCTCACTTGTTGAATGGGTGTACTTGAAAATTACTTGGCATATGATGACACCCGGCTTGGTTGTCTATTTGATCATCAAATTTATGAACGGTAGCTGTTGTAATCTGATCTTGAACTTAGATTAGAAGAGGGTGCCACAGCAAAAGATGATCTTTACTTAGCAGAAAGCATCTCTTTACTTAGCAGAAAGAAAAGCGGAGCGCCATGAGTGACGCCTCGGCTCCCTGCCCTGGCGGGGCATCTTCCTCCTCAAAAAAAAAACTCGACCGGGGAGGGAAAGACCGCCCTCCCGGTATTATATTAAGAAGAGGCCGAAACATGTCCCGGCCGAGATAATCCCCGAACCCTGGCCCCCCATCACTAGCGAGCCGTCACCGCCCACTCTGCAATGGCCCAACCGGAGGGTGGCGCGTAGGACGTAACCCGGGAGCGGGCGGGGCACAGCGAGGGAATTTTTTTAACCAAGCCAGAAATTTGCTCCCGAGGGGGATCAAACCCAAGATCTAGAGGTGCTACTCGGAAGCCTTAACCATTACGCTAGAGGCCCGCCCGTTCGGTTCCCCTCCCCGCTCCCCTTCCCACCAGCCCCTCGCCGGTCATCACCCCGGTACCGGCGACCACCCCCTTGACTTCCACCTCCTCGGCGTCTGTGTCCAGGCCGTCCCGGCGGCTGAGCTCCTAGGATGGGTGGTCCAAGGCCCAGTGTTGGTGCGGCGACTCTTCGGCTGGAGGTTCCCTTCCATCTTCACGTTCCTTTAAAGATGCAGTCCTCTCCAGCTCGGTTTGCGCCGCCAGCCTCTCTCCTTCGGCAAGCCATGTCTCCCCTCCCCTTCTGTGATAGCTGCTCCTGGTATCCTCGCCAAGGAGTCGGCTGGTGCGGCCCTTTCGGTTGATGAAGAAGGCTGGCAGGTGGTTGGCCGTAGACAGAGGACCCGCGGTGTGCATCTCCCTCGTCGAGGGTCCCGAGTGGATCTCCAAGGCCGGTGCTACAACTGCCTCTCTACCTCCCACCTCGTAGCTACCTGCCGACGACCTACAAGGTGCCTACGTTGTTTCAGTTTTGGACACCGGGCGGCAGACTGCTCGTCCCTGCCGGTTGATACACAGAAGCAGTCGGTGTGGCAGCGTCTGGGCTACGTCAAGAAGCGTCCTCCGGGGAGACAGGAGACCTCCTAGAGAGCTCCGGTGAGGTTGAGGATTTCTGTGCAGCCTCCGGTGTGGCAGAGGCTGTCTGGCATGGACAAGGCTTCTCCACTGGAGGGCGCGCGCCAGGACCCCCCATGTTGCAAGGTCTCGGTTTGGAGACGCCTTGCTACGTCGCATGATCATACTACGATGGAGGCCACCCTAGATTCAGTGAAGTAGCCGGCCTTTCAGCCCAAGCGTAAAAGAAGGCGCTCTAAGCGCGGGAAAGGGGCTGCGGTGCAGGGTTTGGGGCACAGCCAGTCTACCCCTGCTGTTACTGTTCCTAACATGTCGGCCATACCCTCTTGCGTTCTGGAATTATCTATGGATATGGCAAGGGAAGAAGTAGCACTCCGTCGAGCCTTATTTGTTACTGTTACTGGAACCAGACTTACTGTTCTCGGCTCGGAAGTGCTAGAGAAGTGGCCCATCGCTATTGCCTCAATATTGATGACATGTCTATGCATCAAACCATGCTGGAAGACTTCCTTCTATTCTTGCCGGATGAAGAAGTGGCGACTAGAGTGCTTAACGAAGGAAGGCCGTTCAGAGGTCCTATGTTCTTGCTCGTGTTCAAGCAGTGGACAAGATTTACACACGCTTCAGCTATGTCACTGCCTCTCTTGATGGACATTGAGATTCGGGGGATCCTAGCGCACGCGTGGGGTCTGTCCACAGCCATGAAGCTTCTCCACGACTCCTGTCACATTTTGGAGTTGCATCCCGCCTCTACGAGCAAGTTTGACCTCTCCTCGCTCAAGCTTCGGGCATGGTGTTTGGATCCGATGAAGCTTCGCAGGGATATGGACCTCCACATCATTGAGCGGGCGCCATTTAATCAGGAGGCGAGATGCCTGACCTACAAGATTAGCATTGCTGTTCTTCCGGCTCCCCTTCAGTTTCTCTCGGAGAGCAATCTGTCTCCTTCGGATGAGGATGAGTTCCATGGTGAGGAAGATGAGGATGTCCAGGGTCCGACCAACTCCCGGATCCGACAACTGGGCCCTTCTATGCAGCGTCAGTCTGTCCGCCTTCTCGGTTTCCATCAGAGAGCGGGCAGAGAACGGACTGCATGTGTGCATGGGGACATGGCTGTGGCACCGGTTTTAGCTCTGGAAGATGGTGCTGCTTTCTGTGTTGGTGATGGGCCGCTGACCTCCCCTAGACCTTCTTCGCCTCAGCGCAGAAGTATGGCTGAGCCGCTGGAGAAGGCTGGGTTGAGCTCCCTGTTTTGTCAATCAAGCTCCAAGCATGACAACCTCGAAGAACGTTTTGGAAGATTTATCCCCCCGCTGCCATGATCATGTTCCAGTTGCTCCCGGTGCTGTTTACTGTGTTGGTGATGGGTCGCTCATCTCCCCTAGACCTTCTTCACCTCAGCGCAGGAGTATGGCTGGGCCGCTGGAGAAGGCTGGGTTGAGCTCGCCCCGTTTTGCCACTCAAGCTACAAGCAAGATGACCTTGAAGAACGTTTTGGAAGGTTTATCCCCCCGCTGCCATGTCCAAGAACCAGTTGCTCCCCCTCCCATGTTGGTTTACTACCGTAAAAGATTGGGTCAAAGGCTTCCGGACACTCAGTTAGTTGATGTCGTGCAAGCTGCAGCATCTCTGCCTGCTCCATCTGCACCACTGCTGCAAGTCGCTACTGGGGACTCGGCATTGTCAGTTTCTTCTCAATTTGTGGAGTTGGCTGGTTTGTGCGTTGCAGCAGAGGCTCCTGATACAACTGTGTCTTTTATGGCTAATTCAGTTCAGGATGAGGGGACAGCTGCAAATGAGTCACAATCTCTGATGCCTACTTCAGTTCAGGATGACGGGACAGCTGCAAATGAGTCACAATTTCTGATGCCTCAAAAGATAAGAGAAGATTTTTTCAAAAAGATTACTCGGCAAGCTTCAGCCCTGGTTTCGGCTCCAAGCTGTGCTCTTCCAACAAAAACTGTATCTGCTCCAAGAAGAAGCCGTCGAGTAGCAGGTGTGGGGGTGGAATTTAACATGCAAGATTTGGGAAGTAGGGCCACTAAGAAAGTCATGAGGTCCCTGCATGTCATCTCAGAAAATGAGGGAATCAGCCAGGAAGCTCTGCAGGAGTATGTCAATCTGTTTATGCAGCCTCTGTCTCCCTGCCATGTGGAGGCTCTGTCAGCCCTGTTCGGATGGAGCACCCCGGATGGGGCCTGTTAGTTGAGCCTTCTCCCCTTGTGGATGCGTTGATGATGTACATTTAATAGATCCATCAAAAATTATCTGTTGGAATGTTAGAGGGCTTAACTCGTCCTCTCGGCAAAGTGCGGTGAGAGAACTTGTTCCTTCCTTTCGGGCTGAGGTAGTTTGTATCCAGGAAACCAAAATGGAAGAGATTTCTAGATTCTCTGTTATCTCTTGGCTAGGTGCAGATTTTGCTGACTTTGTGTTCCTTCCTTCTGTTGGAGCCAGTGGGGGTATTTTGGTGGCATGGAAAAGCCATTTAGGTTCCACCGGGGCTTCTAGAATTGATAATCATAGTGTTTCTGTTCAATTTCGCAAAGAAAATGGCACCTGCTGGTGGTTAACTTGTGTTTATGGGCCCCAAGACGATCAAGAAAAGGTTATGTTCCTTCAAGAGCTGAGGTCTATCAGGACTGTTTGTAATGGGCCATGGCTTGTTGGGGACTTCAATATTATTCTTTAGGCGATTGATAAAAACAATTCAAATCTCAATCGTCCTATGATGCACCGATTTAGAAGGCTAATTGAAGATGTGGCTCTAAAGGAGATTCCCCTGAATGGACGTCGCTTTACTTGGTCAAATCAGTGTGAAGCACCTGTCCTTGTCAAATTGGACAGAGTTTTTTGTTCCGTAGACTGGGAAATGATCTTTCCTAATGTTCTGCTTCAGAGTTCTGCTTCTATTGACTCAGATTACTGTCCCTTGATCTTGGGCCTTCATGATAATATCTCAGGAAAAAGAAGATTTCATTTTGAAGCCTTCTGGATTAAATTGGAGGGGTTCCACGATGTTGTTCAGACCGCCTGGGATTCTGTTACTGGGGAGATGTGTCCTTTCCAATCCTTTTTTCTGAAGTTAAAGAAGACAGCTAAAAGTCTTATTTCCTAGAGTAATAGTCAGGTGGGACACATCAGGTTCCAATTAGCCTTGGCGAAGGAAATCCTTCATAGGTTGGAGATTGCTCAGGATGGCAGGATCCTTTCTATGAATGAACTATGGCTAAAGAATAAGTTAAAGAAGCATACCCTGCTACTTTCTTCCTTGAGAAGGACCATGGCCAGGCTGCGATCCAGAATATCGTGGCTCAAGGATGGAGATGCAAACTCTAAGCTATTCCATTTGCATGCCAGACACCGTAAAAGGAAGAACATTGTAACCTCTTTGAGGGAAGGGGATGTCACCTTAACTGGGCATGATGAGAAGGCTGCAGCAGTGGATCATTTCTTCTTCAACCTGATTGGTACAAATGCAGGCAGAGATAGAATCATTGATTTAGATGCTCTTGATATTCCCAGTCATGAACTCTCTGAGTTGGATGCACCTTTTTCTGAAAAAACAGGTTTGGGACACTATTGTACGTCTCCCCCCTGATAAGGCACCTGGACCTGATGGTTTTACTGGTCGATTCTACAGAGTCTGTTGGCACATAATCAAACATGATTTCATGAAAGTGTTGTCAGCAGTTTGGGGCAGAAAATTCAACAACTTTGGCTAACTCAATTCAGCATACATCACTCTGATCCCTAAAAAGGAGGATGCTGCCCAGGTTAAGGATTTTAGGCCTATTAGTTTGGTTCATAGTGTTGCTAAGCTCATTGCTAAAATCCTTGCCAATCGATTTGCTGCAAGTGCTTTCATAAAGGGACGATTTATTCAGGATAACTTCATGTTGGTACAGCAGACCTCGCGGTTACTTCATCATCACAAAAAGGCCAGTCTTCTCTTCAAGTTGGATGTCACTAAGGTTTTCGATTCGGTCTCTTGGCCTTTTCTTATTGATGTCATGAAACACCTCGGTTTTGGTCAAATTTGGAGGGATATTATCTGTGGGCTGCTTTCCTCTTCTTCCACTCAAGTGCTTCTTAACGGTTTCCCCAGAAAGTGCATTATCCATCGGAGGGGTCTTAGGCAAGGAGACCCACTGTCTCCCATGCTTTTTATTCTTGCCATGGACATTATGGGTTTGTTATTTGCTAGAGTAGAAGATGTAGGACTTTTACAACTTTTGTCACCATCTCAGAGATTGCACCGGGTCTCTATGTATGCTGACGATGTGGCATTATTCCGGCACCCGGTGGCGGATGATATCCTAGCAGCTTTGGAGATTTTGCATTTGTTTGGTGCCTCCTCGGGCCATCAGAATAATGAAAGCAAGTCCAATGTCTATCCTATCCAATGCTCTGTGGAGGATATTACGGTTACTCAAAATCTGCTGCCTTGTGCGCTGTCAGTGTTTCCTTGTCAGTATCTTGGTCTTCCTCTCTCCCTAGTCAAGCTTACTAAAGACCAAGTACAACCTTTTGTGGATAAAATTGCAAGGCAGCTCCCTAACTGGAAGGTGGATCTATTGACAAGAGCGGGTAGAAGGATCCAGGTTCAGCATGTTTTGACTGGAATGATGGTCTATTTAGCAATGGCTATCGATTTCCCTTCCTAGGCCTGGGATGCCATTGACAAAATCAGAAAAGGCTTTCTTTGGAGAGGTCGCAAAGAGGCCAAGGGTGGTCATTGTCTTGTGTCTTGGGGGAGAGTTTGTCACCCTCTCAGGCTTGGTGGCCTGGGCATCTCCAGTCTGCCCGAGATGTGTTGGGCTCTTCGTATGAGATGGTTGTGGTTGCACAAAACTGATCCAACTCGTCCCTGGGCGTAGCTCCCTTTTCATGTGCCGAATAAGGTCCGAGCCTTCTTCTCCACTGTTCTAGTTTCAGAAGTTGGCAATGGTGTCAACACCCTTTTCTGGACTGATAAATGGATCTCAGGGCAGAGAATTTGTGATATTGCTCCAAGGATTTTTCAGTGTATTTCCAAGAGGATCACAAAAAGAACTGTGCAAGAGGCTCTACTAAATAGAAGATGGATCTCAGATATTAAGGGAGCCCTCTCGGTAGGAGTTTTGGTGGATTACCTTCAGATTTGGAACCTTATGTCTGTGATAGTGCTGCAGCCTACTATTGAAGACAAACATGTTTTCAGTATTGCCCCAGACGGTATCTATTCAGCAAAAGTGGCTTACGAAGGATTTTTCATGGGATATACCTTTCTCAGCCACTATTCCAGGGTGTGGAGGACTTAGGCCCCGCCTAAATGCAGATTTTTTCTTTGGCTTGTTGCGCACAACAGGTGCTGGACCGCTGACAGATTAGCTAGAAGAGGGCTGGACCACCCTCCGTTATGACCTCTGTGTGATCAAGAGGAGGAAACCTTAGACCATTTCCTGGTTTCCTGTGTTTTCTCAAGGATTTTTTGGTTTTAGCTTCTGAGGACTTTCGACCTTCATAGGCTCGCCCCTCAGTTTGGTTCGACCTCCTTCATGAGCTGGTGGGAGGAAGCTTCTTCTTCAGTCCGTGGTCTGGTTAGAAAGGGGCTGAATTCTCTGATTGTGTTGGGTGCTTACATTATTTGGAACCACCGCAACAGATGTGTCTTTGATAACTGGATTCCTAATGTGACTTTAGCCATTAGGATGGCTATGGAGGAAAGATGGATGTGAGAAATGGCTGGAGCTAAAGGGCTTTCCTATCTGTCTGCCCCCCTTCTTGAGGTTTAGCCTCGGAGGTTTCTTCAGTAGTTCGTTGCTGTCCTCAGATGGACTATTTTGGTTTTTTAGTTTTTCGACCTCCGTAAGGAAGTTGGTCGTTTTGTATCTGGTTCCTTAGACCTTGTTTTTTCTTCTTAATATAATGAGACGCAGTTCTCCTGCGTTTTTCGAAAAAAAAACTTAGCAGAAAGAAAAGAGCATGATCAAACGAAGAAATCACTCTTTGAAGCTCAAGAAACAAACAAGGAGTTATTAAAAAAATTGAGGAAGCTGAGAAAAACATAGATCAGCTTCTGGAGAATGTGGAAAAGTTTGGTTTTGTTTTGCTAACTCTATTTGGTAGTTTGGCATAACTAGCAGCTAAACTGAATTGTTGTGCACACAGTACTATAAAGATCCACTCTTATCTTTTTTAACCTTCTGAGCTAACACTGGTTTCCTGAATTTCACTCAATAATATAGACTGGAAAAAGATGGAATTATAAGAGAGTCTTTACTGCTTACAACAAAGCAAAGATATGATTACACCGCAAAATTGCTGCTTGAATCTCAAGAGAAAAACCGAGAGTTAGGGCACAAAGTAGATAGCTCAGATAGCAAAATTGTTCTGCTTGAAGATTCAGTAAAAATGTTTAATCTCTTCTCTTACAAGTACGGTTAAATTCAAACCAACTTTACACTAACTTTAATACTTCTCTTCTTTACACATAGACTCGAAGAAAGTACAGCAGATAAAGATTCTTTATTGGCTACAGAAAGACATGAAAACAGTGAAACCAAGAAAGAATTAGCTGGTTCTCAGAAAAAGATTGCGGAATTGCTAACTGAAGTGCAAGATACCGGTGCATATATTGCAGAACTTGAGGGCTCGGTTAGGAGGTCTGTAACTTCTCCTTATAGGGATGAGTCATCCTTCTCTGTTCTGACTTCAGCAATAACCTTATTTTATCTTCAATTGCATAACACGGCGATATGTTCCGATCCATGTGCATAGACTCGAAGGAAACTTGACAGTAACTGAAGCTTCATTGCTAACTGAAAAGGAACAGAATGCTTCCACCTTAAAATTACTTACAGAAGCACAATTGAGAATCGAAGAATTAATAAAAAAACTTGAAGGTTCAGATAGAAAATCTGATAGTCTTCGGGATACAATAACAAGGTCAGGTTGCTGTCTTTCTTTCCACTGTTTTCTTGGGTGGTTTGAAGAATTTTCCACTTTGTTCATGCATCAGTAAGCTCACAGAATGGTAAATCTTCAAATGATGGTAAATCTTCAAATGATCTCCATACAGGGAAAAACAACAATTTCCCCCTTTTTCTGATTGTAATGGTTAAGAATCTTTACTATTAGTGTATATGTATAGTTTATTTCTTCTAGTGTATTTTCTCTAGAATCTAGGGTTCTCCCTATAAATTACTTCGTGTACTTTTGCCCTTTGGGCCTTATGGAAAAGACAAGTTGCCATTTCCTTCACTCCTAACATATGGTACAGAGTTAGGGTTCCCAACTGCCAACCGCTGTCCACTGCCCCACCAGCCACCACCACCGTTACCGGTTGCGCGTTCGCCGCGTCCGCGCTCGCCCGTGCGCCTACGACTGGATGTGTTCCAGCGCCGGCCTCGGCTTCGTGCCCTTGCCGACTGCCAATGCCCACGCTTGGCTGCGCACCCTCGCTGGCTGCCGACCACGTTTGGCTGCGTGCCCTCGCCAGCTGCTACCTCGCCCGCCGCTCGCCTCGCTGGCCTTCCTGCTGCGGCGCCTCGCGTCAGCGTAGACGACCTCCGCCTACTCCGGCGACCAGCTCTCCGCGCTGACACCCCCGCGCCCGAGCGCGTGCCTCTGCTACGCCCTCTGTTCTTCAGCCCTCCGCGGCTTTCACCTCCTACTGCGCACTTCACCCTCCACTCAGCATGGCAGTTCCTCCTCGTTCTAACCCCGTTGTGCAACTTCCCTTTGTCACCTTCGATGGCACTAACTTCCGGGAGTGGTCCACTATGCTTCATTCGTGTCTCAATAGCCACCGTATATGGGGTCACCTTATCGGTCTGTCTCCTCCCCCTGATCCGGAACGTCCCGAGGAGCCCACTGCAGGGGTTGATGGTGTTCCTCCTTCTGCTCAGGTCATGGAGTGTTATGCCCAGTTGTTGAGCACTACATGGTGGACTTAGCCGATTATGATACTTGGCTTGCTGATGAGGCTCAGGTGACTCAGATTCTTCTTGGCAGTATGAAGGTGGGATTTGCCATAGATCTCTTTGCTCTGCCCTCCACTCAGGAGATGTGGGAGCGGGCACAAGCTCTCTACTAGCCGAGCAGCATCACTCTCTACATCTCCACCCTGGAGCTTGCTAGCTCTCTTCGTTAGCAGGACTCCTTCGTCGATGCCTTCTACCACAAGCTGACTGAGGTGTGGTGCTAGCTTGACTCGCTAGAGCCACCGTACTGTCGGACCTGTCCCTGTTGTGCCCTTCGGCATAGGCACCAGTGTTCTTCGCCTCCACGAGTTCCTCTGGCGTCTTCGTTTGGAGTTCGAGCAGCTTCAGGCTTAGCTCCTCACTCGTTCTCCTCTCCCATCCCTGGTTAAGGCGGTCACCTTAGCCTAGGTTGAGGAGATTTGTCTTCGTGGTGTGTTGTCGTCTTCTTCGACAGTTCTTGCTACTCCGACTGTGTCGCTTGTCGTAGCTCCTACTTCTACCCCGACTCTAGCAGCGATTCCTCTTGCCCACGGGGGCGCTGTTGTTGTTGTCTTCTACCGCTATTGCAAGTTGACAACACATACCATTGAGAAGTGCAGGTGATGTCCTCCATGCCACGGAGGAGGTGCCCCCACTATTGCTGCACCTGCTTCGCCTCAGTCATCTCCTGACTAGGCCCTCCACCTGACTCGGCGCATGGAGTGCCTTTTGTGCTACTTTGTTCGCTTCCTCGGTGGTCTCCTCGGTTGCCGCTCATGCGCTGGCCGCATATAGGTGCCTCATTGTCAGGTACTATAGTGCCCTGGATTCTTGGCTCAAGAGCTTCTTTTCACATGGTCCATGATTCTACTTCTCTTTGTTCCTTGAGTTCATCATCTGCTTCCTTGTTTGTTAACACTGCTGGTGGCACTTCCCACCCTGTTCTTAGTCATGTCACCCTTCACACTTCATGTTTTATAGTTCCTTCTATTTCTCATGTTCCTGATCATAATTCGTAGATGTCTGCTGGTCAGATCACTGATCATGATTGTCGTATTATTATTGAGTCTGACTCTTGCTCTATTCAGGATCGACGTACGTGGACCATAGTTGATATTGGTCGCAAGCTCTGTGATCCTCCTCGTCTTTGGGAGCTTGATTGGCTTCTTCCTTCAACTTCCACTTGATTCCACCACCACTTTAGTCAGCTTCGCTCAATGGCACCATCATCTCGGTCACGTGTGGGTCTTGTCTGTCATCACTTTTTTGTAGTGGTGTACTTGGGAAGGTTTCTGGTGATACCTCCCCCCCCCTTGTATGCGTTGTAAGCTTGGCAAGCAACTACAATTTCCCTATTCTAGTGGCCAAACTGTGTCTACTCGACCTTTGGATCTTGTTCATTCTGATGTATGGGGTTCTGCTCCTTTTAGTTTCTAAAGCGGGGCATCGTTATTATGTGACTTTCTTTGATGATTTTTCTTGTTTCACATGGGTGTATTTCTTGGATTCACGAGCTCAAGTGCTCACTACCTATCAGAATTTTGCTACTATGGTTCGCGCCCAATTTGATTCTCCCATTCGTGTTTTTTGGGACGACTCTACGGGCGAATATTTGTCTCGCGCTCTCCGACAGTTTCTTGCTGAGCAAGGCACCCTTCCTCAGTATTCTTGCACTGGTGCTCACACTTAGAATGGTGTTGCTGAGCATAAGCATCGTCGTCTACTTGAGACTGCTCGTGCATTACTTCTGACATCCTTTGTTCCTCCTCAATTTTGGGTTGAAGCTGTCTACAATTGCTTAGCTTGTGAACATTCAACCCTCTATTGCTCTACATGGTGTCACTCCTCCTGAACGTCTTTTTGGTTTCCCACAACAGTATAGTCACTGTCAGGGCCTAAGGAGGCCCACGGAGGGGCTGCGACAAGAGCAGCCATGGGCCCTCCAAGGGGATTAGATAAGGATAGTTAGAGATAAGATTAGAAGATTAGTTTAGATTATTTAGGAGATTAGTTGAGATTATCTAGGAAGGTTATCGGTTAGTTTGTTGAGAGTTTTTAGGAGAGTTTTAAGGAGATAAGGATCTCTAGGTAGACAGGGGCGGCAACCGACCTATTTATGTAATTAATGGATGAGAAATAAAGTAGGCAAGAATTAGAAGGGAGAAACCCTCCTCTTGCTCGGCCGTGGGTAGAGGCCCCTGGTCGACGTTCCTGCCCATCGATACCCCTCTCCAATCCCTCATCGATCTAGTGACCATAACATCTGATATCGGAGAGCTTGGGTTTCGATCCGATCCCATGGCTTTTGCTGCCAATTTCGTGGCATCGTCCTGGCAACCAGCGTCCCCATCTCCATGGACTGCACCGCATGTCACCTTCATCACGCCGTCCTGGCAACCGGTGTCCCCATCTCCATGGGCTGCGCCGCATGCCACCTTCGTCACGCCATCCTGGCAACCGGCGTCCCCATCTCCATGGGCAGCATCACCTGCCAATTTTGTCACCACATCCTGGACACCGGCGTGCCCATCTCCAGGGACAACGCCAAATTTCGTCACATCATCTTCGTTGACGGCGTCTCTGTCCCCATGGGCGACGCCACAAGGGGCAGCCACGGCTCAACAATTACTAGCTCCATCAATGGGGGACTTGTGGATCAACATAAAGGCTGATCTCGCAAAGATGCAAGCCTCGCTCTGGATGGTTGAGCAGGGGCTGCTGCAAATCAAGGCAGCAGTGCAACATGAGCAGCAACAGTTGGCGTTGTCCGCACGGCTCCAGACGTCGGCGGCTGTGGGCATACGGCTGCTGCTCGTGGCTTCCTTGCATGACGGAGAGTGCGAGAGATGCGCCGACAGATGCTCGAGGCAGCCTTGGTGACGATTGACCTCGGCACACAGGGGTGCGACCTGGCCCTGTCGGCCGGCCATCAGCAGCGGCACTGGGCCGCTATCTCCAAGTGCGAGCATGGTACGTGTCCCGCGGGTGACGAACTTCAACTCTATGGCGGCGGCGGTAGGGAAGGCACTCCCCTCGTCATCGGCAAGGGCGCACTGTTTAGTGCCACCACATTCCGCTACCGGCCGCCACGAGGGCGCCTCTGCTGGTTATTGTTGCGACCTATTCTAGGTGCCCATCTATGTGCTCTCCTTTCGTCTAGATGGCGTCCATGGGATCCAGATGGCTGCACACGTGCAAGTCCAATGCGCGGAGGGTGTCCGCCTTATCTTATGGGGTCAATTTTTATAGATTCGGAATAATAAGATAAGCCGAGATGTAAAAGTTTTGTCTTCTAGGTGTCTGGTTTTGAGTCAAGTAGACTTAGTCTTTAAGCACCTGTCATGCTGCAGCTCGAGGACGAGTTGCTTGTCCAGTAGGGATGTAGTGTCAGGGCCTAAGGAGGCCCACGGAGGGGCTACGACAAGAGTAGCCATGGGCCCTCCAAGGAGGATTAGATAAGGATGATTAGAGATAAGATTAGAAGATTAGTTGAGATTATTTAGGAGATTAGCTGAGATTATCTAGGAAGGTTATCGGTTAGTTTATTGAGAGTTTTTAGGAGAGTTTTAAGGAGATAAGGATCTCTAGCTAGACATGGGCGGCCACCCGGCCCATTTATGTAATCAATGGATGAGAAATAAAGTAGGCAAGAATTAGAAGGGAGAAACCCTCCTCTTGCTCGCCCGTGGACAGAGCCCCCTGGCCGACGTTCTGATACCCTCTCTAATCCCTCACCGATCTAGCGACCATATCAGTCACCTTCGTGCTTTCAGTTGTGTTGCCTTCGTCCTTCTTCAATCTCGCGAGAGGACCAAGCTCACTGCACAATCTGTTCAGTGCACCTTCCTTGGATTTGACTATGAGCGTAAGGGATATTGTTGTTGGGACCCTGTCGCTTGCCACCTTTGGGTGTCTCGGGATGTCACCTTTGATGAGTCTCGTCCCTTCTTTACTACTGATTTGTCCTCTTCTTCCTCTCCCTCTGAATATGTTAATTTCCTCTGTTCTGTTTCACCTCTATTCCTCCATCACTATCACCTCGACCCCCCTCACCTCCACCACTATCGACTTCACCTCCACCATCGCCTCCTCTACCTCCACCTCCATCTTCGCCATCCCCTCCATCACGTCCACCAATTCTTTTCCACTACACTCGACGTCCTAATCCTCCACCATCCCCTTTGGCACCATCTAGCCTGTCTCCATTTGTGCTAGGTGTGCCTCCTCCGCGATATGACCTTCGTGATCGACGTGCGCTTTGTTGTCTTGCTCATCTTGGTTTTGTCACTTCTGCTTCCATTCTTCCTGAGCTCACCTCCTATCGTGATGCGCTTTCCCATCCTGAGTGGCAATTAGCTATGGCTGAGGAGATTGTTGCTCTTGAGTGCACTGGCACTTGGGATCTTGTCCCACTTCCTTCCTCTGCTTCTCCTATCACGTGTAAGTGGGTCTATAAGATTAAGACCCGCTCTGATGGCTCCATTGAGCGCTACAAAGCACGACTTGTTGCCTGTGGGTTTCAATAGGAGTATGGGCGTGACTATGAGGAGACCTTTTCTCCTGTTGCCCGTTAGACCACCGTTCACACTCTTGTCGTTGTTGCTTTCGTTCGCCGGTGGGCTATCTCACAACTTGATGTGAAGAATGTTTTTTATGATGAGTTGCTTGAGGAAGTCTACATGCATCCTCCGCTTGGTTACCTTGTTCCTGATGGTCATGTTTGTCGACTTCGTCGTTCTCTCTATGGCCTCAAGCAGGATCCTCAATGTTGTTGTCATTGCTGCTTATTTCGTTGCCAGCCAACGTGATCCTTCTCTCTTTGTTCACACTTCATCTCGAGGTCGCACCCTCATTCTTCTCTATGTCGATGACATGTTGATCACCGGTGATGATCTTGATTACATTGTCTTCATCAAGGCACGACTCAGTGTGTCGTTCCACATGTCTGACTTGGGTCCTTTTAGCTTCTTTTTGGGATTGAGGTCACCTCCACACCTGATGGCTATTACCTCAACGCAAATACATTCAGGACATCTTGATCGTGTTGGTATTGCTGATCACCGTTATGTTGACACTCCCATGGATTTTATCTTCGTTTTCATGCCACAAATGGTGTCCTATTGAGGATCCCACTTGCTAACGCCATCTTGTTGGCAGTCTTGTCTACTTTGGCATAAATCGTCCTGATATCTCCTATGTTGTCCACATTCTGAGTCAGTTCATGTCTGCACCCACTAGCATCCACTACGGTCACCTTTGTGTCCTCTGGTACCTTCGAGGTACCATTGTCCGTTGTTTGTTCTTTTCTTGCACCAGCTCTCTTTAGCCCTGCTTATTCTGATGCGACTTGGGGTACTGATCCTTCGAATTTCAAGTCCATCTCTGCCTATTGTGTTTTTCTTGGGTCCTCCTTGGTTTCATGGAAGACTAAGAAGCAAACTATTGTTGCTCGTTCCAGTGTTGAGGCTGAGTTGCATGCCTTGGCTTGTGTGACGACTGAGGTGACATGGCTTCGGTGGCTGTTGGCTGACTTTGGGATTTCTCTCACTACTTCTACGCCATTAGTATTGCTCATGATCCGGTGAAGCATCAACTCACTAAACAAATTGGCATCGATTTTTTTATGTTCGGTTTGTAGTTCAAGATAATGTGGTTTCCCTTCGGTATGTGCTTTCAGAGTTACAGCTTGCTGATTTGTTTACCAAGGTTCATACTAGAGCTCCACATAGTTTTCGTCTCTCCAAACTCAGTGTTGTTGATCTATCATGAGTTTGAGGGGGGGGGGGGGGTGTTAGTGTATATGTATAGTTTCTTTCTTCTAGTGTGTTTTCTCTAGAATCTAGGGTTCTCCCTGTAAATTACTTTATGTACTTTTGCCCTTTGGGCCTTATGGAATGGCCAAGTTGCCATTTCCTTCACTCCTAACATTTACTACATGCATTGTTGGTCATCCTCGTATTTCTTTTCTATAGTTGAGATCTTATATGCCAACTAAACATCGATCTTTGTCAATTTACGACTTAGTAGTGATTTTCCCCTTTCCCATTCAGACTTGAACAAGATGTCTCTGCCAAAGAGGTCTTATTGCTTACAGAAAAGCAGGCACACGAGGCAACAAGGAAGACTCTCACTGAAGCTCAGGAAAAAAGTGAAGAACTTCTGAAGAAAATTCATGATAATGATAAACATATTCTTCAGCTTCAGTTTACTATACAGAGGTACGTTATTGTTAGTAGGTTTACTCGTTTTAACATATCAACTTATGCTAGACTGCAAATAATCAAATTTCCACCTTTTTTTGTCTAGGACACTAATTATTTGCAGAACAGTTCCCATCCCTCAAATATTTGACATATAAAGTCTTACTTCCTTTTACAAAAACAGGCTTGAGGAAACCACAGTTGCAAATGAGAATTTGCTGTTGAGGGAGAGGGAGCAGAATGACACAACAACAAAAGCGCACAATGAAAGTCAAGAAAAATATGAACAATTACTAAAGAAATTTATTGATGTTGACAGGAAAATCGACCTTCTTCAAGGTACCATAGAAAGGTATGTGATCTGCTTTTCTCATTGGGGTCTAGTCGGTGGTTGCATGTCAAGGGCATATAGTTATGAGATTCTAATGCTATATTCCATTCCTTCAATTCAGGCTTGGAGAAAATACAACAGCAAAGGATTCTCTGTTGCTATCAGAGAGACATGAAAAGGCTGCTATTAAGAAAGCACTTACTGAGGCTGAAGAGAAAAATGAAGAGTTACTGATGAAAGTTGAAGATGCTAATGAAAAAATAGAACACTGTCAAACTAAGATAAATATGTGTGTACCTTCTCTAATGCTTTGTCAATGGTTTATCCATACTCATTTGGAAGGTGGGGGTGGGGTGGCAGTATGTCTGTGTTTGGGGAGGGGGTACTGTAGCAATACAAAAAAATTGTACCTTGCCTAATTATTTTACAATGTTTTATATATATTCACACTTCCCATCATGTGTGCATGTGTGTCGTTAAGCCCATCATTTGCTATATCGAATTATAAAATTGTTCCTCAATAACACAGGCTTGAAGATAATATAGCCGCAAAAGATGTTTCTTTAGAAGCTGCAATGAAGGAAAATGACGCAACCAGGAAATCTCTTACTGAAGCTCAAGAGAGAAATGGTGAATTACTCAAGAAAATCAGTGACAGTGACTACAGGATCCATTTACTTCAAGACACGGTACAAAAGTAAGTGTCACCATTCTATGCTTATCTTTCTGAAATGGCCATATGCTGATATTATTGTTTTGAAATCTAATATTTTCTTCTCTGAAACAAGGCTTCAAGTAGATGCAATATCAAGGTTGTCGTCTTTTGTAATGGAAAAACAAGAAAGTGATGTTGCAAAGAGAGCCGTTACTGAAGCTCATGAAAGAAATGAAGATTTACTAAAGAGAAATGAGGACCTCCTCAAGAGGAATGATGATTTGATTAAGAAAATTGAAGACTCTAGTAAAATTGTCACTCAACTTCAGGAAGCTCTACAAAGGTGTGCACTTGTATACTTCTTGTTCAAATGTCTCAAATAGATGTATCAGGTACTTCTGTATGTCACTGTGAACTTCAAATAGTTCTTACCCATCCTTCCATAAACAGACTTGAAGGAAAAGCATCCAACTTAGAGGTTGAGAACCAAGTTCTTCGTCAACATGCAACTTCAACTCCACCTTCTACTGCTAAATCTCCAGCTTCACGCTCAAAGATCTCAAGGATCCATGTAAAGTCTCCCTTTAAGAACCTTCTTTAAATATACTTTGCATAGTCATTCAACACTCAAAATTGGAATTGATGCTGTTTTTACAGAGAAGTCCAGAGAATGTCCATATTTTGAATGGTGACATTAGGCAAACTGAAATGAAGCCCTCAACTGGCACATCAGAAGCAATAACCTCAGTAGTGAGTTTAACCATGTATATAGCTGCATAACACAAATCTGAAGAATATATCAAAAAATGAGCTGTTAAACTATGTGTTTGAAATATGTTTACAGGCTAATGTTCCTGACTTGGGTGACCAAAAGGAGTTTGAACATGGAGAAAAACTGCAAAGAATACCAAAACAGAAATATCAGGTATGGTAAATACTGTTTGTTGAATTTAACTCTAAATTTTATTGTTGTATTGATAGTTTTTTATTCTTTTTAAAGCCTTCCCATCACCAGCAGCCCCAGGACGATCAGCAGTGGCTACTCACTTGTATTTCACAATATCTTGGATTTTCTGGGAGCAAACCTGTTGCAGCTCTCCTTATATACCAATGTCTTCTCCATTGGAAATCATTTGAAGCCATGAAGACGGGTGTCTTTGATAGCATTTTGCATGCTATAAACTCAGCCACAGAGGTTCTCGCCACTTAGTTTGATTCTTTATTTTTAATTATTTCACCACAATTCTTTTTAAGGACCATTGCTGCTGCTGGAGCACTACTACTTGGGTGAAAAGGATTACATAATTTTTTTATCAAGTACTTCAGTAATCTGAACATAGAATCACATCTATTCAACATGTAATCGAAGTAAATATGGGTAATATTAGGGTCCACATGTGCAAAACTAAAAAGGGAAAGTTGCATGCCAACTTTTGAATCACTTTTTTTTCCATGTATTTTTATATTGCATACAAGACTGCATCATGCAATTGTACTAGAATTTGGCTAATTGTCCTTTTTATTTTCTTCCCTTAAAGGCTCAAAATGACATGAGGACATTGGCGTATTGGTTGTCTAACTTATCTACATTAACAGTTTTCCTTCAACGGTCATTCAAAACTACTAGGACCACAATCTCAACTCCACAAAGGAGAAGATTTTCGTCCGAGAGGATGTTTGGAAATCAAACTTCAAATGCTGGGCTTGCTTATCTCAGTGGTCAATCAGTTGTTGGATCTTCTGGATTGCTCCAAGTTGAAGCAAAGTATCCTGCTTTGCTATTCAAACAGCAGCTCGTGGATTTAATTGAAAAGGTTTATGGCATGATAAGTGACAGCGTGAAGAAGGAACTAAACCCTTTGCTTGAATTGTGTATACAGGTACTGCTACCAGAAAAAATGAATATTGGTTCAATTTTTTTGCCCCTATTGAACGCTGTCTAAACACAAAACTTGTCAGGATCCACAAACTTCTCAGTCAAGTATTGCAAAAGGTAATCTTAATGGCATGGGTCAACAGAACCAACTCACACATTGGCTGGGCATAGTGAAAATCCTCACTAGCTACTTGGATGTACTAAGGGAAAATCACGTAAGTGCTAAACTATTATTGACCTGTCCCCTGTGGCATGCATTAGTTAAAAAGTTCTGAATGTACATGTCTTGCTCTATCAAATTTGCAGGTTCCCTCAATTCTGGTGCATAAACTTTTCACTCAAATGTTCTCACTTATTGATGTTCAACTATTTAACCGGTAAACATTTTGTCCTTGTTATGATGCCACCTTGGCTTGTAATGTTTCTCTAAGATGTTTGCTTTGGCACTAGATTACTTTTGCGGCGTGAGTGCTGTTCTTTTAGTAACGGGGAATATATCAGAGCTGGACTAGCTGAACTAAAACATTGGTCCGACAATGCTACAAGAGAGGTTGATTACATATCTGTTTTGTGATGGTTTTCCCCCAAATGGCATTGGCTTATATGTTATATGTTTCACGCAGTTTGCAGGTTCAGCGTGGGAGGCATTGAGGCATATTAGACAAGCTGTTGATTTCCTGGTGCGGCAACACTTACTTTAGTACTACCTCGAGTCAATAAAATATAACATTTCAGACACAAAAATAGGTGAATATGATGTTTCGGACACAAAATAGGTAGAAAACAAGTCATTTATACCGTCTGAAATGCCATACTTAATTGACTGGCGATAGTACTAGATAAAGTTTTCTAATATTATTTCAGTTGATAATTTTCTAATCATAAATACATTGATCCCTGCTACTCTTTTATCAGGTGATTTCTCTTAAGCCAATGAGGACATTAAGAGAGATACGCACTGATGTGTGTCCTGTAAGTAGTTTTCTTGACCAATTTTCTTCTGCTGCTTATCTTCTCTCTTATGGTTGTACTTGTATTTTTATTGTATCTTTAGGCCCTCAGTATACAACAGCTAGAGCGAATAGTTAGTATGTACTGGGATGATGTGAATGGTACAAACACTATTTCAGCAGAGGTAAGTTGGTCAGTTTCCCCAATGTAGTTTACGATCTTGTGCCACATTTGGTTTGTGTTCTTTTTCAAATGACAGCAGCTGACAACTTATCTTTCTATAGTTTACATCAAGCTTGAAATCTGCCATACGTGATGAATCCAATATGGCCACAAATTTCTCTATACTGCTAGATGATGATTCCAGGTTTGTTAATCTGTGAAAAATGTTATCCACATTGTTTTTTTAAAAAAAAATCTATTACTACTGATATTTAATGGTTTCCCTTGTTCATTCCTTAATGCAGTATACCTTTTTCACTTGATGATGTTACAAAGACATTGCCAGTCATTGAGCTGGCTGATGATGACTTTCTGCCATTTGTCCATGAAAACCCAAGCTTTGCGTTTTTATTGCAAAGAGGGGAGTAGTCTTTTTTTTTGTCACCATTGTGACTTCACCGACCTGTGGATAAGTCAGGATTCCTGCTAGGATGTACAGTACGCGTGATTCTTTTTGTACCAGGTAGCAAGGCATCAAAGATTAGATGCTAGGTGAGCTTATATAGGCTTCTGGTTTTTATTGATTTGTTTGTTGGTTGTATATTTGTATTCAGGTTTTCCTTGCCATTTTTTTTCTACTTGTAGCCGTTTTTTGGGCTTGTATACTAGGTGGTAAGGGCAGAAGATCCTGCCCTGTAAGCATAGTTACACAAGGTCTTGCTGTAGGTAGGGAAGCTATACATGTGTTGTAAAGGATTATAGAAGGGGGAAAGTAGTGTGTAGTGATGGCTTTGTGGTTGGTGTGTTGCTTATCTTTGATCAATGATCATGTAGTGGTTCGTCATATATTGTTTATTGTACTGCACACCATTCCATTGTAGATAATTTACACGCTCAAGACTTGTTCTGGGATGTCAAATGAGTAATCTGTTACGGTACAGAAATGTCATGCTTACTTCCAGATCTTCTGTAATGAACACAAATAATTATCATTTTCATTTATTTTTGTTCTTAGATCCTGCTGCGGCTTTTATAGGGTAATCATCGAGAGAAACGTTGCGGTCTAAGGTTGGCCTGGACCAAAAATGCATGCGACAGTTGTTGCGAAGGCAACGGTTATAACATTTTTCCTGGATGAGCAGAACATTTTGTCCTAGAGAACACAGTTGCACGGTACCATAATCCAACCTATATAATCTAAAAGGAAAACAAACACACCCTAAGAATGGATTTGGACAACCATACGCCCACCGATGGTCCTAGCTCATCTCCATGGTCGGGCCGCTCGTTGGGTAAGGAGGCATATATATATGGAAGGTGAAGCGGCAAGATATACTGCACAAAGAGAAGCTCAAGGGGAAGAGGGAAGGCTGGTGAGAAACAGGGACCAAAACCCTACCACCCGACACCATCTTCTTTCATATGGGGCTGGTCAAGAGTAGAGCAGTAGGGACATCCTTACATGAGTATAGTAGGTATTGTGTTTAGCCTATTTAACCAAATCGATTTTGGTTGATTGAGTTTTTAACTGTTAATTTGATAATTTGATCGGTTAACATTTATTCAAAACAAAAACTCTACACGACCGATTACACCAAATGCTCAGGCCGGCCCACCTACGACACAACAGGCCTAGACCAGCTAGGCTCTAGCAACCAACACAACCTATAGGATGAAAATATATATCCAATGATGAACTTGAGAAATATATATCTTTGGAGAATGATGAACTTGAAGGCTTTTCTGTTTTCATGACAAAAACCCATGAAAAGCCTATTGCATATGAACTGTTGCAACAATAAACCAGTAGAAATTTAGAAATATATCTCTACTACTCTATAAGACTCTATTGTAGACCGTGGTTCTGCCCCTGCCCCCGTTACCACACCGACGCGCCCAACCTCACCTCCACGCTGCTGATTGTGCGACTTTGCTTTCTCGCCACCACGCTGGCCTAACATCACCTCACGCCGCCAAGGCACCAATTGTGTGACCTTCCTTTCTCACCCTTTCCCTCCCAACTGTCCCTGCCCTCCCTCCCCAAGATCACGCAACAAATCCCCCCTTCTGGGAATCCCCTCTGGCCTGGATGGCGCGGAGGAGGCATCTCTGGCATCGATCTCGGTCGAGCAGCTCGACGTGGAGGTGTACGAGGCGCAGTGCGCGGGGCAGACCAGCCTCACACGCCTCATCTAGGACACCAACCAATGGGGGGTGCACTGCTGCAGCAAGCGGCGACGACGCGAGGTGGTGGTGCGTGGGGGACATGTCGTGGGCTGGCCATGGCCAGCAGCTAGCCGGCGTCGACTGTCCCTGTCCGGGCTAGCAGGCTATCGGACCCCGTGCGGGTGCTTGTCTTCGAGGCCTCCGGCGAGCGAGTGGCAGAGGGCAAGGAAGGGGATGGTGTGCTGAGGCTGTTTGTGGGCCTCCCGTGGACGCGGTGGTCTTTGGCAGCTAACATCACCCTTCCTCCTTCCTGTTGGATTAGTTTCGCTTGCACTCACCAGCACACGCACCGTCGCCTGCGAGGTAGCGGTACGTGGGGGACATGTCGCGGGCTAGGCATGGCCAGCAGCTAGCCGGCATTGACTAACCCAGTCCGGGCTAGCAGGCTATCGGGCCCTATGTGGGTGCTTGTCTCCAAGGCCACCGACGAGCGAGTGGCAGAGGGCAAGGAAGGGGATGGCGCGGTGAGGCTGTTCGTGGGCCTCCCGTGGACGCGGTGGTCTCTGGAAGCTAGCATCACTCTTCCTCCTTCCTATTGGATTGGTTTCGCTTGCACTCACTAGGACACGCATTTCAGGTGACGAGAAGACAGGCCACCTAAAGCACCTCAAGATCAGCCCCAAAGATTGCCGTCGAAATCTAGGTGAGGGTAACGATAGCGGCTACGTCATGTGGAAAGATAACATTATTGATCTCTATCTTGGGTTGGCAAACTCTGAAACAGGTAAGCAAAAACTGAAGCAGTCAAGATTCTGATGCAAAACTCATCATCTTATCAGTTTTTTTTGAAGTGAAAGTACTGTAGGAAGGTCCTACAGTAATTTTATTAACTCAAAAAGAGAACCAAGGTCAGGAGAAGAAAAGTTACTACTAATAAATACATTTCTATAGCTACAAGGAAGAAGATGGGGCGTGTGGCAAAGATCTCGGTCCCTGTGATGGCGTCTGTGCTTGCACTCACGTCCACTGGCATGTACCTTGTTTGGATATGCAAGCTTAGAAGTACAATTAGAGGGAGCCAATATATTCACCATAAAGAGCTATCTAGGCTCAGTTTTTGTATTGCTAGCATAAGGTTTATCAATAACAATTGGAGTGGCTCTTCCTATCAGCCAAACGTCAAAACAAGGATAATTTGAGGAAAACGGTCCTAGGATACTTGAGTCCGTCAAACGAACTCGGTGATGAAAATGTAGAGCTTCCATTTGTCGGCTTTGGAAACAATGGAGCTGCAACATACAATTTTTCTGAGGAGAACATGCTCGGGCAAGGTGGCTTTGGGAACGTTTACAAGGTTAGTAATAAAAAAATACACACATCTTCTAAATAAATTGTAGAATCATGAGGAGAATTATGGCGCTGCTTGTTCAGACAACAATGGCGAAACAAAACAACGAAGGGTATGCTGGGACACAACGTAGAAGTCGCAATCAAAAGGCTCGGCCAAGGTTCAGGACAAGGTGTGTAGGAATTCAAAAACAAAGTTGTTCCGAATGCAAAGCTACAGCACAGAAACCTCGTTCGACTTATTGGATGGCGCATCGACGGAGATGAGAAGCTGGTGGTTTTTGAATACTTACCAAACATAAGCTTGGATTCTGTTATCTTTGGTATGTCTCCAAATTATATCTTCATGATTAATTTCCCAAGAAAAACATCATCCTTTTCCGCAAACAGAAAAAATGTGACATGTTTACATATGAAATTGCTTATTACTTTAGATGCTGCAAGGCAACTTCTCCTCTGTTGGCCAACACGTTTCAAGATAATCAAAGGAGTGTCTAGAGAGCTTCTCTATTTTCACCATGATTCAAGGTTGACTATAATTCATAGAGATCTTAAGATGAGCAACATACTAAGTTAGTAACATTTGAGTTGCTTTAGCTGTGTTGGCATAAATCACCAAAAAAGGAGAGATTGAAAGAGAAATGTTCTAGATAGCCATTTCTACCTATTTTGGTGTTTAAGTGTCCAACACACCAACATGGACTAACTAGTTTGATATGAGTATGAGCACGGGTTCACTTGAAGGCAATTTGAAGGTACTAAGTCCTAAAGAGCTAAAATAGAGGTTATAAAGTGCAACTTTGTGTAAAAGGGTGAAACCATGAGGTTTCAGTACTTAGATATGTTGCATATGCCTAATACTATGTGTTTAACACTTTTGTTTCATATCTAACTCTATTCTGTGAGAAAAGTGCTTCCAGGACTTAGTTTGAGCTAAAATGCAAATCCTAGTGAAAGACCAAGTAAAAGGTGAGTTCTCTACATTTAGTCAATTGGATTATGTGTTAATTATGTTTGTATAAGATGTAGGGAAGTTCCCAAGAATAGCCAAAAGGATTTGAAGAAGTTAGGCTCAAAAGAGCCTTAACTAGGTTGTTTTGGGCCTCATCGAATCGGTTCGGTGGCGCACCAAACCAAGTCCGCAGAGGCCTTGGACTTAGGCACTAGGCGGCCTGGCGCACCATACCGGGCCTGTGTGCATCAGACCGCCTGAACAGCTATACAAGTGACTCTCAGGAATTTGATTATAAAATTCACCGAACCAGTACTATTCACGATCCGTTGGTGCATCGGACTGTGTGGTAACGGCAAGCTCCGAGCATCCAACAGGTACTTCACGAGGAGGTGACACGTGGTGGTCCGGTGGTGCATGGACCCGGTCCGGTGCCTGGGTTTGGAAGGATCCAATCAGGATCCTAGAGACCACTCCCTATACCTGGTCCGGTGGCGCACCAGATCGGTCCGCTGCTCCCATAGACAACAAATTTTTGCTGCTTTTAGGTTGAAGGAGCAACGACTATGGAGCATCCTTGGGCTATAAAAAGGACCCCATGGTGCACTCCTTCAGTACCCAAGCATACCGAGAGCTATACTTCATTTCGACCCCATGGTGCTTGATCTTGTTCTTATGTTGCGTGGCTAGTTTTGGCTCTTGTGTTGTACTCTCTCCTCTCTCTTGTGCTAGGTTGTAACTCTGATCTTGTGTATGGCTGCAAGAGACTCCAATTTGTGGAGATTCCTTGCGAGAGGGATATAAGTGATATAAGGAAGATAGTGGCACTCAAGTTTGATAATTGGATCACAAGAGAGGGGTTGAGTGCAGCCCTTGTCCGTTAGGACACCACAATATGGAGTGGGCAAGCATTTTAGGCTTAGCCGACCCATAAGAAAAATCACCATGTCTTGCGTGCTTATTTGTTTGTGATTTTTCCTCCTCTTCCTTAGTTCTCTAAATTCACTTGTAATATTGATCTTAGTCAATTTTGTATCTTGAAAGAGCAATCAAGTGAAGAGAACTTTCTATCTTCTTCTCTATTGAACTTAGTTTAAGTTTCGCGCTAACTCCTAATTTTAGACCAAGTTTGTGTTTTGAGTTGTATTTTTGCACAACGACCTGTTTATGCCCCTCTAGGTGCTCTCACATACATAATGAATGGGAGTTAGAACTCCAATGGAATCAAGAGGGAGAAAGAACACACAAGAGCACAACACCACCACCAAAGAACCAAGAACACAATCACAAAACTTGTAGCATGGCTCTCCCTAGGCAATTCTTGCGAATCTGGATGCTTGGATCTCTCTAGAGTGTTGCTCTAATGCTTAGGAATGAATGTGTTGCTCTTGAGTGACTTGGGTGCTCAATTAGACTGATAGGAGGGGGTATTTATAGCCCCAAAGAGTCATTAAGAGAATTGGCATAATTCTGCTCTCGGCTAGTGCGTTGGACCAGTTGGGTGCACCACCGAACCTCCAACAGTCGCCCACCATCAACATGATCTGCACCAGCCTTCCCTCCATGGGGCACCGGCTGAGTCCGGTGCACCACCGGATCGACCATATGTCATGATGTTAGCTAGCCGTTGAGATGACCGTTGACGTCGTAGAGAGTCTTTGGACCCAAGGTCTGGTGCACCACCGAACTAGATCGGTGTGCTAGGTCACCGAAGTGCTTTGCAGAGCTATCTGGAACTTCAGCCCTGTACGCCATAGAGCTGCTCCGGTGTGCCAAGTCGCTAAAGTCCCATTCTAGACCTTGGTCTCATCGTAAGGATGGTCGAGGACCCTGATTCTGAAAGGGAAATAGGGTTAACCTTTTCCTACAATTAATTTTGGTGGTTGAATGTCCAACACAAATATATCGACTAACTAGTTTGCTCTAAAATACATGTTCTACAGGTGCATAAGGTTCAACACAAACCAATAAATATTCAAGTTAGGGATCCAATTCAAAAGGAGCAAAAAGGACATGAGTGTGATGTGGTCTGGCGCACCGGACTGTCCCGTGTGCCACCAGACAGTGTCCGGTGCACCAGGCCCGTACAGGGTTGAACCAGCCACTCTCGGGTTTCCGCAGGCACACTCCGCTATAATTTACTGGACTGTACGGTGTGCCACCGGACTGTCCAGTGAGCCAGCGGGCAACGGCTATCTGCGCGCAATGGTCAACTGCGAAAGAACCTGACGCGTGAATAGTGCAGCGGCAGAAGTCAGAGCCACGAAGTCAGAGGGCACCGAACTTTCCGGTGTGGCACCGAATTGACTGGTGCCGCAAGGAGACAAAACTCCAACGTTCGACTTCGCTCCAAACCTTAACGGTTGGGTGACGTGGCGGCGCACCGGACAGCCTACAGTGCCTGTCCGATGGCGCACCGGACTGTCCGGTGCGCCCATCGCCAGCAGCCTCCCCAACGGCTACTTTGGTGGTTGAGGGCTATAAATACCCCCAACCACCCCAACTCCAAGCATCCAAGTTTTTTGAAGTTTACATTCAATACAAGAGCTCTAGCATTCACTCCAAGACACAAAACAAAAGGTCAAATCCTCTCCGAGTCCCAATTCACTCCAAACACTTAGTGGCTTGTGAGAGAGAGATATTTGTGTTCGTTTGAGTTCTTATCGCTTGGATTGGCTTTCCTTCTTTTCCATTCTTATTATCAAGTGCTTTGTAAGCGAGGCAAGAGACACCAATTATGTGGTGATCCTTGCGGGGTCTTAGTGACCCGTGAGATTAAGGAAGAAGGCTCACTCGGTCTAAGTGACCGTTTAAGAGAGGGGAAACAGTTGGAATAGACCCGGTCTTTGTGACCTCCTCAACGAGGACTAGCTTCTTTGGAACCGAACCTCGGTAAAACAAATCACTGTGTTCATTCGCTTGATTCTCATTTGATTTGTTTTCGCCCTCTCTCCCGGACTTGATTTTAGTTCTAACGCTAACCTCGACTTGTAGTGTGTGTTTAAAGTTGTAAATTTTAGATTACGCCTATTCACCCCCACTCTAGGCGACTTTCAATTGGGTATCAAAGCCTGGTGCTTCATTAGAGTCTAACAACTCGAAGTGATGTCGGGAGATCACGCCAAGAGGGAGATCGTGACCGGCGACAAGCCCGCAAGCTCGAGGAGAACCCTTTCGAGGGAGTCCGGCAACAAGCATAAGGAGGAATCCTCTTCCTCGACCAAGTCGCATCGGAGAGGTGACAAGAAGAAGAAGATGAAGAAGGTTGTCTATTACGAGACCGACTCTTCGTCACCCTCCACATCAAGCTTCGAGTCATCCGTCGCTTCTAAGCGCCATGAGCGCAAGAAGTATAGTAAGATGTCCCTTCGCTATCCCCCGTATTTCAAAACACGCTCCATTACTTTTGGTTCCCCTAGGCAAACCACCATATTTTGATGGTGAAGATTATTGTATGTGGAGTGATAAAATGAGGCATCATCTAACCTCACTCCATGAAAGCATATGGGACATAGTGGACATAGTTGAATTTGGAGCGCAGGTACCGCAGGTGGGGGACAAGGACTATGACTCGGACAAGGCCGCCCAAATACGACACTTTAACTCCCAAGCAACTTCTATACTCCTCGCCTCTCTATGTCGAGATAAGTATAATAAGGTGCAAGGGTTAAAGACCGTCAAGGAAATTTAGGACGTCCTCAAAATGGCGCACGAAGGGGACGAGGTGACCAAGATCACCAAGCGGGGGACGATCGAGAGGGAGCTCGGTCGATTCATCCTCAACAAAGGAGAAGAGCCGCAAGCAATGTATAACCGGCTAAAGACAATGGTGAACCAAGTGCGCAACCTCGGGAGCACAAAATGGGATGACCATGAGATGGTCAAGGTTATTCTTAGATCCCTCGTATTTCGTAATCCTACTCAAGTTCAATTAATACATGGGGATCCTAGATATAAACTAATGTCTCCCGAGGAAGCGATTGGCAAGTTTGTGAGCTTTGAACTTATGATCAAAGACTCTAAACGCATTGTCAACTTGGAGCAAGGCGCCACCTCCACGCCCGAGGTGCAACCCGTCGCATTCAAAGTGACGGAAGAAGAGAAGAGGGAGTCTACACTAAGTAGGCTTCCAATCAACGCCTCCAAGCTCGACAATGAGGAAATGGCGCTCATCATCAAGAGCTTCTGCCAAATCCTCAAGCAAAGGAGGCGGAAGGACTACAAACCCCGCTCCAAAAGGGTGTGCTACAAATGTGGTAAGCTCGGTCATTTCATCGCTAAATGTCCAATGTCTAGTGAAAGTGACAGGGACGACGACAAGAAGGGGAAGAAGAAAGAAAAGAAGAGGTACTACAAGAAGAAGGGCGGCGATGCCCACATATGTTAGGAATGGGACTCCGATGAGAGCTCCACCAACTCCTCCGACAAGGACGCCGCCAACATCGCCGTCAACAAAACATGTCTAGCTCAGTCGGTAAAGCACAAGGCTCTTAACCTTGTGGTCGTGGGTTCGAGCCCCATGGTGGGCGCCAAATGTTGGAACTTGCTCTCCTGGGCAAGTTGATCCAACGGGGGAGTGGAAAGGATGCAAGCAAGGTTTAACTCGAGATGGCAATTGCTCTGTTAATCCAGCCTCTCTAGGGCACTGTACGGGGGTATTTATAGGTGTCCGAGCGCCCAACGTCCCGATGTAAGGATGCTTATACCCTCAGACACCTGGATTATCCCCAGAATATTCCCATAAGGGAGGATTACAAACTGTCATTACAGAAAAGCTATTACAAATTAGGCCCGTAACACGCCTGTCCGTGTGGGGCCTGTTACGATGGGTCGAATCCCATGTGGGCCTCCAGGTAGGACCGAGGACGCGGGATGGAAAGACTTCGTCGTAGGCCTTCGTCTTGCAGTGAAGAGGACGAAGGGTGGGCCGCGCCGGTCATCTTGCCTCCGTTGGTGCAGCGAGTTGACGAAGGCCTAGAGCGAAGGGTAGCGTCTTCGCCTTCGCCCCAACAAGGGCCTCCTCTTCCCTAACGTTGGCCACAAATGTTTCATGGCTAAGGACGGCAAGAAAAAGAAGGTACACACTAGAGCCACCCCCAAATATACAACATCTAGTGATGAGGGTAGCTCTAGTGAAAATGAAGATGATTTACTTACTCTTTTTGCCAACCTCAGCATGGAACAAAAGAAAAAATTAAATGAATTAATAGAAGCTATTCATGAGAAGGATGAACTCTTGGATAGTCAAGAGGACCTCCTTATTAAAGAAAATAAAAAACATGTTAAATTAAAAAATGCTTATGCTCAGTAAGTAGAGAAATGTGAAAGATTATCTAAGAAGCTTAGCATTTGTCATGATTCAATTTCTAGCCTTAGAAATGAAAATACTAGTTTAGTTTCTAAGGTTAAAGATTTAAATGTTTGTAATGATTCTATTTCCTGTCTTAGAGATGAGAATGTTAAATTTAATGCTAAGGTAGAAGAATTAAATGCATGCAAACCCTCTACATTTACTGTTGAGCATGTTTCCATTTGCACTAGATGTAGAGATGTTAATGTTGAAGCTATAGATGATCACCTTGCCATGATTAAAAAAACAAAATGATCATATAGCAAAATTAGATGCTAAAATTGCCGAGCATGAACTCGAAAATGAAAAATTTAAATTTGCTCGTAGCATGCTATATAATGGGAGACGCCATGGCATTAAGGATGACATTGGTTTCCAACAGGGGAGCAATGTCAAACTTAATGCTCCTAAAAGATTGTCTAATTTTGTCAAGGGCAAGGCTCCCATGGTTCAGGATACGAAGGCTACATTTTATATTCTGCTAATTATCATGAGCACAAAATTAGGAAGATTCATGCTAGGAAACCTCACACTGTTTCTCACCATGCATTTATGTATAAAAATGAGGCTTCTAGCTCTAGGCATACCACACATGTTAAAATGCCTAGAAAGAAAATTCCTGCTGTATCAAATGAACATAAAATTTCATTTAAAACTTTTGATGCATCATATGTGCTTACTAACAAATAAGGCAAAATAGTTGCCAAATATGTTGGGGGCAAACACAAGAGCTCCAAGACTTGTGTTTGGGTACCCAAGGTGCTTGTTTCTAACGTCAAAGGACCCAAGACTGTTTGGGTACCTAAGAACAAGGCCTAAAATTGTTTTGTAGGTTTATGCATCCGATGGTTCAAGTTGGATAATCGATAGCGGGTGCACAAACCACATGACAGGGGAGAAAATAATGTTCTCCTCCTATGAGAAAAACGAAGATCCTCAATGAGCTATCACATTCGGGGATGGAAATCAAGGATTGGTCAAAGGTTTGGGTAAAATTGCCATATCACCTGACCATTCTATTTCCAATGTTTTTCTTGTAGATTCTTTAGATTATAATTTGCTTTCTGTTTCTCAATTACGCAATATGGGTTACAACTGTCTTTTTATTGATATAGGTGTTACTGTCTTTAGAAGAAGTGATGATTCAATAGATTTTAAGGGAGTGCTAGAGGGTTAGCTATACTTAGTTGATTTTAATCAAGCTGAACTAGACACTTGTTTAATTGCTAAGACTAACATGGGTCGGCTCTAGCATCGCCGACTAGCACATGTTGGGATGAAGAATCTTCATAAGCTTCTAAAGGGAGAGCACATTTTGGGATTAACCAATGTTCATTTTGAGAAAGACAGGGTATGTAGCACATACCAAGCAGGAAAGCAAGTTGGCACTCATCATCCACATAAAAACATAATGATGACTGACAGGCCACTTGAGCTACTCCACATGGATTTATTCGACCCGATTGCTTACGTAAGCATCGGCGGGAGTAAGTACTGTCTAGTAATTGTGGATGATTATTCTCTCTTCACTTGGGTGTTCTTTTTGCAGGAAAAATCACAAACCCAAGATACATTAAAGGGATTCTTGAGACGGGCTCAAAACGAGTTCGGATTAAGGATAAAAAGATAAGAAGCGATAACGGGACGGAGTTTAAGAATTCACAAATTGAAGGCTTTCTTGAGGAAGAGGGCATCAAGCATGAGTTCTCTTCTCCCTACACACCTCAACAAAATAGTGTAGTGGAGAGAAAGAATAGAACTCTACTGGACATGACAAGGACCATGCTTGATGAATACAAGACACCAGACTGGTTTTGGGTCGAGAGGATTAACACCGCTTGCTACTCCATCGACCGGTTATATCTTCACCGAATCCTCAAGAAGACATCATACGAACTCCTCACCGGTAAAAAGCCCAATGTTTCATATTTTAGAGTCTTTGGAAGCAAATGTTTTATTCTTATTAAAAGAGGTAGAAAATCTAAATTTGCTCCTAAGGTTGTAGAAGGCTTTTTACTTGGTTATGACTCAAACACAAGGGCATATAGAGTCTTCAACAAATCCACTGGATTAGTTGAACTTTCTTGTGACATTGTGTTTGATGAGACTAATGGCTCCCAAGTGGAGCAAGTTGATCTTGATGAACTAGATGATGAAGAGGCTCCATGCATCGTGCTAAGGAACATGTCCATCGGGGATGTGTGTCCTAAGGAATCCGAAGAGCCCACACAAGCATAAGATCAACCGTCATCTTCCAACCAAGCATCTCCACCAACTCAAGATGAGGAACAGGCTCAAGATGATGATGATGAAAATCAAGAAGATGAGTCACCTCAAGAGGAGGACAATGATCAAGGGGGAGATGAAGATAATAAAGACAAGGAAGATAATCAAGAAATTCAGGGTCAAAGACCGCCACACCCAAGAGTCCACCAAGCAATTCAACGAGATCACCCCGTCAACTCCATCCTTGGTGATATTCATAAGGGGTAACCACTAGATCTCGAGTTGCTCATTTCTGTGAACATTACTCTTTTGTGTCCACTATTGAGCCATATAGACTGGAGGATGCACTAAGAGATCCAGATTGGGTGCTGGCAATTCAAGAGGAACTCAACAACTTCACGGGGAATGAGGTATGGCATTTAGTTCCACGTCCTAATGAAAATGTTATAGGTACCAAGTGGGTATTCCACAATAAGCAAGATGAGCATGGTGTGGTGAGAAGAAACAAAGCCCGACTTATAGCCAAAGGTTATTCACAAGTCGAAGGTTTGGACTTTGATGAAACTTATGCACCCATAGCTAGGCTTGAGTCAATTCGTATATTACTTGTCTATGCTACTTACCATGGTTTCAAGCTTTATCAAATGGATGTGAAAAGTGCTTTCCTCAATGGACCAATCAAGGAAGAGGTCTATGTTGAGCAACCTCCCGGTTTTGAAGATAGTGAGTACCCTAACCATGTGTATAAACTCTCAAAGGCGCTTTATGGGCTCAAGCAAGCCCCAAGAGCATGGTATGAATGCCTGCGAGATTTTCTTATCACTAATGGCTTCAAAGTCGGTAAAGCCGATCCTACCCTCTTTACTAAAACTGTTGCAAAAGATTTGTTTGAACGCCAAATTTATGTTGATGATATCATATTTGGGTCTACTAACAAATCAACTTGTGAAGAGTTCAGTAGGATCATGATACAGAAATTCAAGATGTCTATAATGGGGGAGTTGAAGTATTTCCTAGGATTTCAAATCAAGCAACTCCAAGATGGCACCTTCATCAGCCAAACAAAGTACATTCAAGACATACTTAAGAAGTTTGGGATGAAGGATGGCAAACCCATCAAGACACCCATGGGAACTAATGGGCATCTCGACCTCGACACGAGAGGTAAATTCGTAGATCAAAAGGTATACCGGTCGATGATAGGATCTTTACTCTATTTATGTACATCTCGACCGGATATTATGCTTTCTGTATGCATGTGTGCAAGGTTCCAAGCCGATCCTAAGGAAGTTCACCTTAGGGCCGTGAAAAGAATCATGAGGTATTTAGTTTACACTCCTAAGTTTGGACTTTGGTACCCTAAGGGATCCACTTTTGATTTAATAGGATATTTCGATGCCGATTGGGCAGGGTGTAAAATTGATAGGAAGAGCATATCAGGGACTTGTCAGTTTCTGGGGAGATCCCTGGTGTCATGGGCTTCGAAGAAACAAAACTCAGTGGCTCTTTCCACCACCGAAGCCGAGTATATTGTTGCAGGCCATTGCTGTGCGCAATTACTTTGAATGAGGCAAACCCTCAGGGACTATGGCTATAAATTGAGCAAAGTCCCTCTCCTATGTGATAATGAGAGTGCAATCCGCATGGTGGATAATCCCGTTGAACACAGCCGCACTAAGCACATAGACATTCAGTATCACTTTCTGAGGGATCACCAACAAAGGGGAGATATCAAAATAGCTTATGTAAACACCAAGAATCAATTAGCCGATATCTTTACCAAGCCACTAGATGAGAAAACCTTTAGCAAACTTAGGAATGAGCTAAATATACTTGATTCTTGGAATTTTGATTGAAACATTGCACACATTGCTCATTTATATACCTTTGATCTTATCTCTTTCATTTGGTGCAAATGCATAATTCTTATCATTCTTGTACCAAGGCTACAACTAATGTATTTTCAAGTGTGTTTCTATACTAAGTCGTAGATTGAAAGGGAAATGGAATCTTCGGCAAAGACAAGGCTTCCACTCCATCTCTGACGGTATCATTTACCCTTTGTCGTTGTTCCTCCACACTCTCAATTTGGTATAATCCTTCACTCTTATTTACTTGTACCAATGGGGAGAAAATACTTAAGGGCTCTCAAAGTCTCCATTTTTGGCGATTAATGCCAAAGGGGAGGAAATATTAAAGCCCAAAGCAAAAGGACCGCACCACCACCATAATTTCAAAAAAATCGAAATAAAGCTTTAATTGATATTTGGCAATTGGTATTCATGCTTCACTTGTCTTGAGAAAGCAAAATTTCAATTCATATCCAAATAATGGGAATCTCTTCAAATTGTATTGTTTTAATTTTCAAATTGGTATCTATTTCAAAACCCTCTTGAAAGCTAAGAGGAGAATTTCATTCAGGTGGAGTTTTATTAAGTCAAAAGAAATGCATTTGAAATAGGGGGAGAAATTTCAAATTCTGAAAATGCTTCTTGCAACCTTATTCAAATACCTTTGACTACTTGCAAAAGACTTTGAAAAGATTTTTCAAAAGGATTTGCAAAAACAAAACATGTGGTGCAAATGTGGTCCAAAATGTTAAAGAAAAGAAAAGCAATCCATTCATATCTAGTAAGTTTATCAATTGGTTTAATTCCAAGTAACCTATGCACTTACCATATGCAAACTAGTTCATTTCTGCACTTTATATATTTGATTTGGTTTGTGTTGGCATCAATCACTAAAAAGGGGGAGATTGAAAGGGAAATAGGGTTAACCTTTTCCTACAATTAATTTTGGTGGTTGAATGTCCAACACAAATATATGGACTAACTAGTTTGCTCTAGAATACATGTTCTACAGGTGCATAAGGTTCAACACAAACCAATAAATATTCAAGTTAGGGATCCAATCAAAAGGAGCAAAAAGGACATGAGTGTGCTGTGGTCTGGCGCACCGGACTGTCTGGTGTGCCACCGGACAGTGTCCAGTGCACCAGGCCCCTACAGGGTTGAACCAGCCACTCTCGGGTTTCCGTAGGCACACTCCGCTATAATTCACCGGACTATCCGTTGTGCCACCGGACTATCCGGTGAGCCAGTGGGCAACAGCTATCTGCGTGCAACGGTCGACTGCAAAAGAACCTGACGCGTGAACAGTGCAGCGGCAGAAGTCAGAGTTGCGAAGTCGAGGGCACTGGACTGTCCCGTGTGGCACTGGACTGACCGGTGCTGCAAGGAGACAAAACTCCAACGGTCGACTTCGCTCCAAACCCTAACGGTTGGGTGACGTGGCGACACACCGGACAGCCTACAGTGTCTGTCTGGTGGCGCACCGGACTGTCCGGTGCGCCCATCGCCAGCAGCCTCCCCAACGGCTACTTTGGTGGTTGAGGGCTATAAATACCCCCAACCACCACAACTCTAAGCATCCAAGTTTTCTGAAGTTTACACTCAATACAAGAGCTCTAGCATTCACTCCAAGACACAAAACAAAAGATCAAATCCTCTCCGAGTCCCAATTCACTCCAAACACTTAGTGGCTTGTGAGAGAGAGATATTTGTGTTCATTTGAGTTCTTGTCGCTTGGATTGACTTTCCTTCTTTTCCATTCTTATTCTCAAGTGCTTTGTAAGCAAGGCAAGAGACACCAAGTGTGTGGTGATCCTTGCGGGGTCTTAGTGACCCATGAGATTAAGGAAGAAGGCTCACTCGGTCTAAGTGACCGTTTAAGGGAGGGGAATGGTTGGAATAGACCCGGTCTTTGTGACCTCCTCAACGGGGACTAGGTTCTTTGGAACCGAACCTCGGTAAAACAAATCACCGTGTTCATTCGCTTGATTCACATTTGATTTGTTTTCGCCCTCTCTCCCGGACTTGATTTTTGTTCTAACTCTAACCCTGGCTTGTAGTGTGTGTTTAAAGTTGTAAATTTCAGATTACGCCTATTCACCCCCTTTAGGCGACTTTCAGATTCCTTAGGGCTTGTTTAGTTATTTTTAATCCATATGGATTGGAGGGAATTGGTAAAAGGAGTGCGCGTTTAGAACACTACACTTGTTGTGGGTGTCCCCTGGGTATCCCTGTTCTGGCACTGTATTCGCCCTTTTACCGGTGTGCAGATCATGTCGCGCGGGTGTGACCGTGTCAGCCTTCACGATTATCATATGTTGGCTCAAGCTATTCCCACATTGTTTCACAAGGATCTTCATGTGCTGAGCCATGGCTCATTCAAAGAGCGGGTGCGTCCCCTCGCTCGTCTCACCACGACTAGGGACAATGTTGTTGCTCCCATTGCTTGAGTGCACATCAAAGGACCCCAGTGACTCATCGGCTAGGAGGTCATAAAACAACTCCTGGACGTACCTCGTCATACCTATAAACTCGATGTTCATAGGAAGCTAGTGTGCGCATGACTTCTGGGCCTCGCGGCTAGGCCTTGGGCAATCACATATGTTGTTCGAGGACATCGTGAGGACATTTCCCATGCAAGTCATCAACCATGGAGTCATAGCCCCTAGAGCGCCTCGATGGCAATGTTGATGGAGGGTGACACGAATGCCACGACCCATGCCAGCGCTCCTTCAATGGTGACAATAAAGTCGATGTTCCAATACAAACATTGGTGCCTGGGACCCAGTTGATGGCATGCTTAGCCATCCGTAACAGTGTGGTAAAAATGAAAGTCATGACGCACAAATACCCCCTATTTAGTGTCACACCCGGTTTTAGAAGGCAAACCGAATGCGAACCATGTACGTGCCAGGATCGGCAATTCACGTACACAGCATTTACATAACATGGACATCATCACACAGTGCTCAAATAGTATTAAAAAGGGAAATAATAGTCGATTATATCATATGTCTGATACATCCACATAGTCTTTACAATAATCAAAGTGCGGAAAAGAAACGTAGATAAACGCGACCTTCACAGGCAGCCGACTGGAGGTTGCCGCTAACCCACGCCTAGAACTCATCGTAGTCTTGGAACTTCTGGAAGTCTCCTTCCACGGCTTCACCTTCTCCTGAGCAGTGGTTGCAATGCGGACAACCTGGGGGGGTTGGTGTGTAGAGCAAGGGTGAGTACACATCAACATACTCAGCAAGTGTCCTGTTTGGCTGTAGTGGACTAGCTTTATGTGGGGGTAAGTCAAGCAGTTGCTTTTAGTTGGTCAGATTATTATTACTAGTAGAGAAGGCCAGGTTTTAGAATTAACCCATGTTATTAGCCCAAACGTACACCTTTCCAAACGGAAAGAGTACCACTTACCATTACCAAAGTCAATGCCAAGAACCATCAATCTCATTGCCACCTGTAATCCGAACATCCCTGATCAAGTACCACTAATCATTGGAGCTCCCTTGGCCGCTCATAACCGCGAGCATGGCTGATATATTAGTTTTCAAACACTCTGCAGAGGTTGTGCACTTTACCCACAAGGCGTGATTCCCTTTCTGCTCGGAGATCATGACTCTCCATTGATCACTACCAAGGTGATCCAGCAGGGCATCACTATGTAGCCTTTACAAAGATTTCCCGGGGCTGTAGCCGCCCGTTAGGTTTCCTAAATGCACCACACTCCTCCCCAAGGGGCGAATCCAATCTTGGCAGAGCGAGCCGCATACACCGAGCCCCATTGATGGCACGATGGCTAAGGGCATCCCACTCCACCCTCATGGTTGCACTATTTTCCCGGGCGATCATCCAACAAACAGGTCCTTACGGAGAGGCGCTCAAGAAACCGCTCGAGCCCCCTTAAATGCCACAAGCATAACATTATAATAAAGGAAGGGAAAACAGCGTATCATTGATAATTCTCATCATGTTCATTGATTAGAGTTGAGCAATAGCATAAAGCTAAACAATAATAATCCGACCCAAAAAGGTAAACAAGGACATGGATAACAAAAGCTAGTCAATCCTTAGGTATAACTGTGAAATGCGGGAGGTGAATTAAAGAATGTACAGGACAAAGATGGGTCAAAGTACACTTGCCTTCACCAACCGACTGCTGCTCAGGGGCTTCTCCTGCGAGTTCTTCAGGCTCCTCAACCAGATCGTTCTCTATGCGAGCGCAAACATACATACATCCATCCATTCGAATTAGGAAATAAATAGTACATCATACAAGAGAACAGATAGATTGAATATGCATAGAGTATGACATATGATATTGCATTCGCCATGGCTAGAAAAAGAAGAAAGAAGGTCTCGCAGTGGTTAAAGCTATACTCGAAGCGTATAACGGGTAGATGCATAACTAATCGTTACGTGATCTAATTCCATCGAGTTACACTAACAAGTATTAGCCACATGCACTAATATAATTATAACTATTTTCAATTGATCAACATTAAACGAGGTCCAAGATTAGCTACATGAAATAATTAACATAACCAATTTCTAAATTGAGTTCCGTTTATTGATATAAATAAAGCGATCACTACGCACGAAGTACACGGGGGGGGGGGGGGTAGACGAGCGCGTCGAGGGCACGACGAGGCGCGCCAAAGCACTGCGCGCACCACGCGAGCACGCGCGCGCAAGGCCGCGCTGACGCGTCGCGCACACGCCAGGGCCGAGCTGCGCACGCGCCGCGCTACGCAGGGGCACCGCGGCCGCACGAGCCAAAGCCGCACCGGGCCGGGGCCGCGCTGCGCAGGGGCCATGCCGAGGGCGGGCCGCACCATGGCCGGGTCAGGGGGCCGCGCGGGGTCGCCACGGCCGCACCAGCCGAGCTCTGGCCACGCACCGGAGGCACGCCGGCCGAGCTCTAGGCCGCCGGCCGCGGGGACAGGACGGGGGCGCCGCGCGGGGTCGCCATGACCACGCCGCGCCGAGCCACGGGCCGCGTGAGTGCGCGCGCGTAGGGGCAGGGAAACGTGGCCGGGGCAGGGAAGTCGCGCCGGGTGGGGGCACGCCGCGCCACGCCGCGAGCACGCCGCGCCACGCCGCGAGCACGCCGCGCCACGCCGCGAGCACGCCGCACCGCGAACGGGGACGGCGAGCCGGGCGGGCGCGCCACGGCCGCGCCGGGGCAGGGGCGAGGTCGGGTGGGGGTGAGCCGTGCCGGGGCGGGGCTGCACGAGCGCGCGGGCCGAGGCCGCGCTAGGACGGGGCGCGAGGGAGGGAGAGCCGGGGCCGGGCGGGGGCACCGGGCCGCGCCCACACCGAGGAGGGGAGGGGAGGGCGGGACGCCAGGCCGGGGCAGAACGCCGGACCAGGGCGAGCCACCACGCGGGGATGGGGCTCGGTGGAGCCGCGCCGGTGAGGGGCGGGGCGGGCGCTCGCGACATGGTCAGCCACGCCGGGCCAAGCGGCGCCATGGCCAGGCCGCGTGGGCGCGAGGCCGCGCGCCGAGGGCGGGCGTGAGGGAGAGGAAGCGGGGGGTCGCGCCGTGGACCGAGGAAGAAGAAGAGGGGGGAAGTGGAGAAGAGAGTGGGAGGGGCTTACCACGCGGGGAGGGGCAAGGGCGGCGCCGGCAGTTTCCGGGCGACGGGCGAGCTGGGCAGAGGAGACGGGTCGAGCGGGGGAGAGGAGAGAGGGGTTTGGGGAGGGGGGCCTGACGGGTGGGGCCCGCAGGGGGAAGGCGGCGGCGGCGTAACCGCCGCGCGCGCACCACACGCGGGGAGCGGGGGGCGGCTGGGCCCACGGCTAGGCCGCGCAGGGGAAGGGCGAGCTGGGCTTCCGAGCTAGCCCATGAAGGGGGAAGGGGGGCGGCTGACGCGGCTGGGCCACGCGCCTGGCTGGGCCGCGCGCCTGGCCGGGCCGCAAGGGGAGGAGGGGGAAAAAGAAAAAAGAAAAGGTTTTCCTTTTTAAAATCTATTTTCTAGATGAATGCTTTCACAGTTTCACTCAATCAAAACAAATGCATGGTTCGGCATGGTGCAACAAACAAAATAAAGTATTTTCTAGGGTTTACTTTACACGAGATCTCAAGCTGAATCTCGCTATAACTTTGGAAAAGATCAAGGCTTAGCGAGGGGAAAAGGAAAAAGGAAAGGGTAACGCCCGAATTTGGTGAGCGAAGGAAAGAAAAATTCAACTCCAAAAATTTGGGGTGTTACAAACCTATCCCCCTTAAAAGAATCTCGCCCTCGAGATTCAGGGTTGGCTAGCAAAGAGCTCAGGGTACTTGGCCATCAGATCATCTTCACGCTCCCAGGTTGCTTCTTCCTAAGAGTGGTGATTCCATCTGACCTTGCACATTCTGATGGTCTTCCTTCGGGTGACTCTGTCTGTAGTCTCAAAGATTTGCGTTGGCTTCTCAATGTAGGTCGAGTCCTCCTGGACTTCAAGACCCTCCACTGGCAACTGTTCTTCTGGCACACGCAGACACTTCTTCAATTGAGACACATGAAAGACATCATGCACAACAGACAAGTTTTATGGTAGACTGAGCTGATAGGCCACTTCTCCACGCCTTGCGAGAATCTGGTACGGACCAATGTAGCGGGGTGCTAGCTTGCCTTTGACTCCGAATCTTCTGACTCCTCTGATCAGTGACACTTTCAGATAGACAAAATCTCCAACTTCGAAACTCAGCTCTCTTCTTCTTGTGTCTGCATAACTTCGCTGCCTTGATTGCGCTATCTTCAAATTCTCTCGGACCATCTCGATGTTCTTTTCAGCTTCAAGCAGAATGTCTGGCCCGAACACTTGCTTTTCTCCAGGCTGATCCCATTGCAATGGAGTTCTACAACTCTTCCCATAAAGCGCCTGAAATTGTGACATCTTCAAGCTAGCCTGGTAACTGTTGTTATAGGAGAACTCTGCATAAGGCAACCTCTTGTCCCATCCGGACTGATCTTGCAACGCACAGGCTCTCAACATATCTTCGAGGATTTGATTGGTTCTTTTGGTCTGACCATCTGTCTGCGGATGATAGGCTGAACTGAAATTTAGATGTGTACCCAAGGCTTCATGCAACTGCTGCCAGAAATGAGAGGTGAACTGTGTTCCTCTGTCTGACACTATCTTCTTTGGCACACCATGAAGACAAACGATCCGAGACATGTACAATTCTGCCAATACTGCACTGCTGTAGTTGGTCTTGATAGGTATGAAGTTGGCTGACTTGGTTAAGCGGTCCACCACTACCCAAATGGAATCGTAGTCGGCTCAAGTGCGAGGCAATCCGACTATGAAATCCATACCGATTTCATCCCATTTCCACTGAGGAATTTGCAACGGTTGCAACAATCCAGCTGGTCTCTGGTGCTCTGCCTTGATCCTTCGGCAACTATCGCACATAGCCACATACTCTGCAATTTCCCTCTTCATTCCGTACCACCAGAATTTCTTCTTCAGATCCTGATACATCTTCTCACTTCCAGGGTGTATCGAATAAGCCGTCTCATGAGCTTCCTTGAGAATCAATTCCCGAATAGACTGGACATTGGGAACACACAAGCGGTCTTTGAACCATATCACACCTTCTGCATCTTCCCGAAAATATTTACCTCTGCCATCTACAAAAGACACCGCAAGCATAAGAGTGAGAATAGAACTAGTATGACCAGCAAGTAATGAACCATAAATAAATGAAGGATTAGAATAAAACACAATTTTCAGCAAGGTGTAATATATAGTAGAACATAGGTTTGGTCGATACGACCAACTTTTGAAGGGATACCAAAGCCAAGGCAGGGACAGAGGTCTATAATCCTTAGAACGATCATTCTACTCTAGGTTAGCAGTCCTACAGTCAGCACGGCTTTGATACCACCTATGTCACACCCGGTTTTAGAAGGCAAACCGAATGCGAACCATGTACGTGCCAGGATCGGCAATTCACGTACACAGCATTTACATAACATGGACATCATCACACAGTGCTCAAATAGTATTAAAAAGGGAAATAATAGTCGATTACATCATATGTCTGAGACATCCACATAGTCTTTACAATAATCAAAGTGCGAAAAAGAAACGTAGATAAACGCGGCCTTCACAGGCAGCCGACTGGGGGTTGCCACTAACCCACGCCTAGAACTCGTCGTAGTCTTGGAACTCCTGGAAGTCTCCTTCCACGGCTTCACCTTCTCCTGAGCAGTGGTTGCAATGCGGACAACCTGGGGGGGTTGGTGTGTAGAGCAAGGGTGAGTACACATCAACATACTCAGCAAGTGTCCTGTTTGGCTGTAGTGGACTAGCTTTATGTGGGGGTAAGTCAAGCAGTTGCTTTTAGTTGGTCAGATTATTATTACTAGTAGAGAAGGCCAGGTTTTAGAATTAACCCACGTTATTAGCCCAAACGTACTCCTTTCCAAACGGAAAGAGTACCACTTACCATTACCAGAGTCAATACCAAGAACCATCAATCTCATTCCCACCTATAATCCGAACATCCCTGATCAAGTACCACTAATCATTGGAGCTCCCTTGGCCGCTCATAACCGCGAGCACGGCTAATATATCAGTTTTCAAACACTCTGCAGAGGTTGTGCACTTTACCCACAAGCCATGATTCCCTTTCTGCCCGGAGATCATGACTCTCCATTGATCACTACCAAGGTGACCCAGCAGGGCATCACTACGTAGCCTTTACAAAGATTCTCCGGGGCTGTAGCCGCCCGTTAGGTTTCCTAAATGCACCCTCCCCAAGGGGCGAATCCAAACTTGGCAGAGCGAGCCGCATACACCGAGCCCCATTGGCGGCACGACGGCTAAGCGAACTACACCCTGGTTCATCTAATTACTCAGCTCAGGGAGTCCCACTCCACTCTCATGGTTGCACTGTTTTCCCAGGTGATCATCCAACAAACAGGTCCTTACGGAGAGGCACTCGAGAAATCGCTCGAGCCCCCTTAAATGCCACAAGCATAACATTATAATAAAGGAAGGGAAAACAGCGTATCATTGATAATTCTCATCATGTTCATTGATTAGAGTTGAGCAATAGCATAAAGCTAAACAATAATAATCCGACCCAAATAGGTAAACAAGGACATGGATAACAAAAGCTAGTCAATCCTTAGGTATAACTGTGAAATGCGGGAGGTGAATTAAAGAATGTATAGGACAAAGATGGGTCAAAGGACACTTGCCTTCACCAACCGACTGCTGCTCAGGGGCTTCTCCTGTGAGTTCTTCGGGCTCCTCAACCAGATCGTTCTCTATGCGAGCGCAAACATACATACATCCATCCATTCAAATTAGGAAATAAATAGTACATCATACAAGAGAATAGATAGATTGAATATGCATAGAGTATGACATACGATATTGCATTCGCCATGGCTAGAAAAAGAAGAAAGAAGGTCCCGCAGTGGTTAAAGCTATACTCGAAGCGTATTATAGGTAGATGCATAACTAATCGTTATGTGATCTAATTCCATCGAGTTACACTAACAAGTATTAGCCACATGCACTAATATAATTATAACTATTTTCAATTGATCAACATTAAACGAGGTCCAAGATTAGCTACATGAAATAATTAACGTAACCAATTTCTAAATTGAGTTCCGTTTATTGATATAAATAAAGCAATCACTACACATGAAGTACACGGGGGGGGGGGGGGGGTAGACGAGCGTGCCGAGGGCACGGCGAGTCACGCCAAAGCACTGCGCGCGCAAGGCCGCGCTGACGCGTCGCGAACGAGTCGCGCACACGCCGGGGCCGAGCTGCGCACGTGCCGCACTACGCAGGGGCACCGCGCCGCGCGGGCCGAAGCCGCGCCGGGCTGGGGCCGCGTTGCGCAGGGGCCATGCTGAGGGAGGGCCGCGCCATGGCTGGGTCAGGTGGCCGCGCGGGGTCGCCACGGCCGCGCCAGCCGAGCTCTGGCCGCACACCGGAGGCACGCCGGCCGAGCTCCAGGCCGCAGGTCGCGGGGACGGGACAGGGGCGCCACGCGGGGTCGCCACGGCCACGCCGCGCCGAGCCATGGGCCACGCGAGTGCGCGCGCGCAGGGGTAGGGAAACGTGGCCGGGGCGGGGAAGTCGCGCCGGGCGAGGGCACGCCGTGCCGCGCCATGAACGGGGACGGCGAGCCGGGCGGGCACGCCACGGTCGCGCCGGGGCAGGGGTGAGGTCGGGTGGGGGCGAGCCGCGCCGGGGTGGGGCTGCGCGAGCGCGCCGGGACGAGGTCGCGCCAGGACAGGGCGCGAGGGAGGGAGAGCCAGGGCCGGGCTGGGGCACCTGGCCGCGGGGATGCCATGGCCGGGCCGCGCCCACACCGAGGAGGGGAGGTGAGGGCGGGACGCCGGGCCGGGGCGGGACGCCGTGCCGGGGCGGAATGCCGGACCGGAGCGAGCCACCGCGCGGGGATGGGGCTCGGCGGAGCCGCGCCGGCGGGGGGGCGGGGCGGGCGCTCACAACATGGTCGGCCGCGCCGGGCCGAGCGACGCCATGGCCGGGCCACGCGGGCGCGAGGGAGAGGAAGGGGGGTCACGCCATGGACCGAGGAAGAAGAAGAGGGGGGAAGCGGGGAAGAGAGGGGGAGGGGCTTACCACGCGGGGAGGGGCGAGGGCGGCGCCTGCGGTTTCCGGGCGGCGGGCAAGCTGGGCGGAGGAGACGGGTCGAGCGGGGGAGAGGAGAGAGAGGGGTTTGGGGAGGGGGCCTGACGGGTGGGGCCCGCAGGGGGAAGGCGGCGGCGGCGTAACCGCCGCGCGGGCACCACGCGCGGGGAGCGGGGGGGTGCGGCTAGGCCCACGGCTGGGCCGCGCAGGGGAGGGGGCGAGCTGGGCTACCGAGCCAGCCCACGAAGGGGGAAGGGGGGCGGCTGACGTGGCTGGGCCGCGCGCCTAGCCGAGCCGCAAGGGGATGAGGGGGAAAAAGAAAAAAGAAAAGGTTTTCCTTTTTAAAATCTATTTTCTAGATGAATGCTTTCACAGTTTCACTCAATCAAAACAAATGGATGGTTCGGCATGGTGCAACAAACAAAAGAAAGTATTTTCTAGGGTTTACTTTACATGAGATCTCAAGCCGAATCTCGCTATAACTTTGGAAAAGATCAAGGCTTAGCGAGGGGAAAAGGAAAAAGGAAAGGGTAACGCCCGAATTTGGTGAGCGAAGAAAAGAAAAATTCAACTCCAAAAATTCGGGGCGTTACATTTAGCGCGCCAACTTTCGATGTTTTGAAACCACCGACTAGTAATTCAATTGCTTTACACATCTAGGTGTGCAAGGTTGACACAAAAGTTTATACTGGTTCAGGCTGAATTTTCCTGTGCCCAAGTAAGTAACTTGTGTTACTCTGGCCTAAGTCTGTATAGGGTGGTTACAAACTGTCGGGAGAGGAAAGAGTCCCAAGTCTCAGGTGCGAGAGTGAGGAGAGAAGTGCTCTACATGATTACAGGTGTGTAGGCTATTGATGCGAGTTGTTGTCTGTGTCTTAAATCATGATCACCCTCTTCCTTTTATAGGCCAAGGCGAGAGGAGGGCTCGTTACATAAGCCTGAGTGGTTGGGTGAAACTAGTAGGGGCTGGGTCTTGTCCCGTAGCTCCTTGTCCTATGGGTTTTTTGTCGACCGAAGGACTCCTGTTGATGACCTTTCCTTCTTCCATCAGGATACCATGGCGACGTTGTGGTTGCCTTTATGTATCGTCTTGTCCTAGAGCGGACTACCATGATACATATTACTGACTTAAATAATATTAATATTATAAATAAATGATGTAATTAAAGTATAGAAGAGCATACTTCTCTCTCTCTCTATATATATATATTATTAACTACTTATTAAGGCAGCAAGGGTAGCCTGCCTCAACCTTGGTTCTGTCGTTCTGCCTCTCCTTGTTCTGCCTATTCTGGACTCTAACTGGTGGGCCTGCCATCCCTGTATCCCTGCACATCCTTGTGGCCCACCATGTCCAGGGCATTTAACAAAAAAATGGGATGCATGGAGGGAGTTCATATCTTGCCAGCTCATGTCTGCTAAACTACAAAGTGACAATACGATAGCAGCAGCGGAGCATATAAGCCGGTGGTAGCATCATTCGATGGTCGGTCTAGTACTAATCCTCAGTTCACAAACCATCAAGATGAAAGCCATAGGCATTCTAGACTGGGTGCTTTGGTTTGATGCAGATTTAATGGAAAACAACAGATCAGACGTCCTAGGCTAGATGTTTTGGTGTGGCCCAGATTTCATGAGAAACAGGTGTGTCTGCTCATCATCTGTGTGTGGGCAGCCTTCGTTGTCCACGGATGCTCGCGACACAATCAGAGCAACCGCTCTCCCTCTCCACGACCACGTCCTCCACTTCTCCCCCCTCAATCACGAGTTCATCGTCGTCCACAACCTCCCCTCCTCAAGGACAACAGACTTTGTCAGCACCCCTTCTATAGGCTCCTCAATCCCCACGCCGCCATTGACCCCGACTCCAAGCTTGAGTTCGATATGCCTGATGTCTTGCGTGTGTACAAGATCGACTGTGTCGAGCGCTTTGATGGCACCAAGACCGTCCCGTCGTCCCCCAATGGCAATTCCACCAACGGCGTCGCATCCAAGGACTTCGCTACAGGCATCTCCTCCCGCCTCTACCTACCCATGGGAGTGGATCCCGGGAAGAAGCTCCCCATCGTTGTGTTCTTCCACGACAGTGCATTCATGGTCCACAACGCCTCCTTCCCGCTGTACCACATCTACGCCGCCCCCCGTTGATGATGCGGTGCCCGCCAGTCGCTGACCGTGTTCCCTCGCTCGTGATGCTCCCCCCTGACTGGCCTCCCCTTTGTTTATTGAACAATTCTTGTATATTATTAGGTGAGGATTGGTAAATTCATTGACTGATCTTGCCCCCTCTCTTAGGTTCGGGTGCTGCTGTTGCGTGCACAAGTTCAATTGTCTACACTTGTACAACAATTTAGTGAGGTTGATACTAACTGTAGGCTCGCTTTGCTTTCCTTTGTGTTGCAGTTCTGTACAAGATTATGCTTAATATGAATAACTAAGGAATAGAATTCAGAGGTAAAGGTTGTAATTGTTTTTGCACGTTTCGTCTTCTGTATATGAATTTTGCTTTTTACATTATGTGTGTAATTGGTGTCGTTTCTGATTATTGATTGTGCCTCTTACCAGTTCGATCTGTTGTCTACACTGCAACTTATCCCAATAATAAGAGTGAAAATGTGCCAATTTTATAATCTTAAATAGACATGAGACCAAGGTGAGTTGATGTTTTTAAAAACTCACCCTCACTATTTGTTTCCACATGAGCAATTTGCATTTTAGTAGCATTTTTGCATCACACTTTATTACAGTGTCTTCTGTAAGGCTCTAATTGTTGTTAAGTGTTCGTGTATGCCCAGGTGATTTTTTGTTATCTTCCTGTATGTGCAGGTTTATTGTTCAAAATGGCGGCATTGGGTAGGCTTGGTGGTCTTCTAAGTTAGTTTAGGGCCACTAGTAGCTTGTCTCCTTCAATGTTCAATGCTTCTCATGTCCACTAGGCTATTCATTGCTGGTGACTTTTTGTTGTCTTGTTTCCTCTAATACTAGTGTATTGTTACATGCCATGCGCACGGTGTTAAATCCGTTTGTGAGATATTGATTTGTACACAAATAAGAAATAAAGAATGTACTCTCCACCCATTGCTTCTTCCAGCGCGTCATCATTGTCAAACCATTGATAAAGGATTTTAATTTGTACATAAATAAGAAACAGAATGTACTCTCCACCCATTGCTTCTTCCAGCACGTCATCATCGTCAAACCATTGATAACGCTCGTCATGTGTCTTCAGAGTGATGCTAGATGTCAGCAAATATTAAATATTGGTCCTAAATCCATTTCACAGTTACTATGACAACATACCTTGTCAGAAAGTGGGCAGCTTAAAGGTCTTCCTTCTACATTTTGAGCTGCACAGAACAAAAAGTTTCATGTGCATGATGAGTACGGATATGATAATGGCAAACTAAGAAGAAAGTCTGGGTGATGTTTACTTCTTTGCATGGGACATTTAAACTAATGGAAACCTATTACTATTGCATATGTGCTTGAAACAGGAACACATGACAGTAATTAATAGTTTTGACATGCACCTGTTGCCACCAAGCACCCAGCTCAGCATCGCAGGCATTCCATACTTGATGAAGAATCTGTCACCAACTCCTCCAGGGTGTGGTATCCACAACTTGGACGAAAACTACAAGTAAATAATTTTAGTATGCAGTTCAAGTAGTCCCAGTATGGAGTTCTTTAGTAATGTGCTAGGGAAAATAAAAATGGTTAAAAGCTATGAAATGATGTTCATAATTGTTATCGGTTCTCAAGAAGTATGTAGAGGTCATGTAGCTATATGAAAACAATTATAATATCTTACTGCTTAATTTTTCACATATTTTATTACTGCATTGAACTAAATTATGTCCATAGCTGCATGAACCCAGTTCAATTGAACATGAATATGGAACTATATCTCTAAAAAAATGTAACTACAAAAATGAGGGTCAACGTTGTTTCAGAAAGATAGAAATGTTTGTAGAGGTGTGTAATGTGGTGAAATGTCTGAACAATGTATCCATGTTGAGAATAAAACCGCATGGCATTAAGCTAAAAATGAACTTAAATATAACATAGAATGCTCTACAACATGTGGACACATGAGAAAGAAGAATCATGTTAATTCAGTTCAATTGAATAGGAAAATGAAACTGTACCTTTAAATAATTTAGGCACAAAAAGGAGGGTACATGTGTAAATGTATAACAGATTGTGAGATTATGCTTGAGAATATAACCTTTTGGGTGGTGATTCAATTGTATATGTTGGACCCCTTTCTCATTAGACACTATTGCAAACTGCACATATGGAAGGTAGTTGTAAAGAAGTGAAGATGTTCATTAATTTATTTTGTTTGCAACTAAAAGTATAGTAAGATTGTACGAAAGTGAAATTGTTATGATACGAACATAAGAAGCTTAGGCAAAAGAGAGAAATATAGCATGTTAGTGAAAAAAATTAAAATTGTACCTTCGTGCTTTATTCATCAATATCATCCTCTCTGGACTGGTAACTGGTGGATACGTAAGCTTCTTCGTGACCTACAAAAAATAATGTTTATATTATTTTAGCTTCATTTAAAAGGTGTTGTATGTGCAATAGACTATAGTATTATTTTGAATAAGAGGTATCATATAGATGTAGGAGTTGCAGCTATAAGGAAAATAGACCCTGGGCCATTTAGCTTAATAGATTTTGGTGTTTGATGATCAACATAACCTGTGGACTAATGTGTTTGCTAGTGTTTGTGTTTGTAGTTCACCAGATGCTAAAGCTACTTGGACCAAGACGTTGAGGAAAGCAACATCTCAAAAGAAGACATTATTAAGATCAAGTGAAGTTCAAGAGGAGAAAGAAGTGTTGCCTGCGGACTGTCTGTGCGAGAAGCACTGGACTGTCAGGTGCCACACGCCGGATTGTCCGGTGCACCAGGAACAGGAACCCTAACGGCTAGTTCTAGGTGGCACTGTGGAGAGAAGACCACCGGACTGTTCGGTGTGGAGTCCGGACTGTCCGGTGTGAAAAGCCTGTAGCGCCAACGGTCACCTGCGGTGTCAGGCCAATGGCTAGGCGTACCGGACAGGGGGCACCCGACTGTCCAATGCACAACGGGACTTCTGGTGTGCCACAGAGAAGCAGCAGCTTTTCTCCAACGGCTAGTTTTGTGTTGGGGGCTATAAATACACCCCCAACCGACCATTCCAAGGTGTGGGAGCCTGAAAGGGAAATGTGCCCTTGGGCAATTTCTATTATGTTTTGGTGATTAAGTGTCCAACACATTTAATTAAGTTCTTATGTGCTAAATGAAGAGAAAAGTGTAAATCAAGACATGAGGTATGTTTCTAGACTTAGTACATTGTTTTGAGTACTAACATATTTTGTCTAAGTGCTAGAAACAGGAAAACAAAGAATTGCAAAAGACTTGACTGTGTGCAGCCAAAGTCCAGCTCGGTCTGGCACACCGGACTGTCCGATGGTGCACCGGATAGTGTCCAGTGGTGCACCGAACAGTGTCCGGTGCGCCAGGCTGGTTTCCGGTGAACAGGCCGTTCTCGGGAAAGTTTGGTGGCGTACGGCTATAATTCACCAGACTGTCCGGTGGTGCACCGGACTGTCCAGTGAGCCAACAGTCGCCAGCTCAACGGTCGGCCACGCAATCGGCGGGCGACGCGTGGCCGGCGCCAACCGGCCCAGAGCTGCAACGTTCGTCTACGCCATAAAAGGAAGGAGATCGGCACTGGACCGTCTACAGTGACTGTCCGGTGGCGCACCGAACTGTCCGGTGCGCCACTCGACAGAAGGCAAGGATGCCCTTCCTTGTTGATCTTCAACGGCACCTAGCTACCTTGGGGCTATAAAATGGACCCCTAGACGCATGGAGGAGTTACACAAGCTTACAAGAAACATTCTAAGACTCCAATACTCCAACTTCACGCATTCGATTCTTTGAGATAGTGACTTGAGCTCCATTTGAGTTGTGAACTCCGTGCGTTGTGTTTTGAGCTCGAGTTGTGACTTGTGTGCGTGATTGTGCTGTGGATTTGAGTCTTGTGTGTGTTGCTCTCCCCTCCCTTGCTTCTGTGCTTCTTTTGTGATCATCATTGTAAGGGCGAGAGGCTCCAAGTTGTGGAGATTCCTCGCAAATGGGAGAAAGACTAAGAAAGGAAAAACCATGGTATTCAAGTTGATCATCAGATCACTTGAAACAGGTTGAGTGCAACCCTCGTCTATTGGGACGCCACAACGTGGAAGTAGGCAAGTGTTACTTGGCCGAACCACAGGATAAAATCACGTGTCTCTTGTGTGCTGTCTCTTTGATTGTCTGTGTTCACAAGAGCTCGTTTCAAGCTACTTAGCCGTTCTAACTTTTATAACTAAGTTTTGTGGCTATTAGTGTTGAATTTTACAGGATCACCTATTCACCCCCCCCTCTAGGTGCTCTCAATTGGTATCAGAGCCGTTCTCTTCACTTAAAGGACTAACCGCCCGAAGAGATGGATCCTAAGGGAAAGGGGATGGTGGTCAACGACAAGGAGAAGGAGTCCCTCTTCAACGAGCCAAGAGACGACAAGCCCACTAACTCTGGCTCGAGTCACAAGAAGAAGGACATGAAGAAGAAGAGGCGCATCAAGAAGATCATCTACTACGACAGTGATGCCTCGTCTTCTTCACCACACGACGACGACGATGACTCCTCATCAAAGAGGAAACCGGTGAATCAAAACTATTCATTTGATTATTCTCGTATTCCATTTAATTCTAATGCTCATTTGCTATCAATTCCACTTGGGAAACCTCCACACTTTGATGGAGAAGACTACTCTTTTTGGAGTCACAAAATGTGTAGTCACTTATTTTCTGTCCATCCTAGTATTTGGGAGATTGTTGAAAACGGAATGCATTTTGATAGTACTGACAATCCTGTTTTCATAAATGAGCAAATTCATAAGAATGCACAAGCTACTACTGTTTTGCTAGCATCCTTGTGCAGGGATGAATACAACAAGGTGAGCGGCTTGGACAACGCCAAGCAAATATGGGACACCCTCAAGATATCGCATGAGGGAAATGACGTCACCATGATCACCAAAATAGAGTTGGTGGAAGGCGAACTGGGAAGATTTGCGATGATTAGGGGAGAGGAGCCAACACAAACCTACAACAGGCTCAAGACCCTCATCAACAAGATTAGAAGCTATGGAAGCATAAGACGGACGGACCACGACGTTGTCCGACTTATGCTAAGGTCATTCACGGTAATTGACCCCCATCTTGTAAATCTCATTCGTGAAAACCCCAGGTACACCAAGATGACGCCCGAGGAGATACTCGGAAAATTCGTGAGCGGGCGTATGATGGTAAAGGAAGCGCGATACATGGATGATGCTCTTAATGGCCCTCTACCCGTCTACGAGCCTCAACCCGTTGCTCTCAAAGCAACAAGCAGCAAGGAGGCGCTACCAAGCAAGGTGGCACAAGTTGAGGCTGCCGGGCTAAACAAAGATGAGATGGCCCTAATCATCAAGCGCTTCAAGACCGCACTGAAAGGACGCAAGGAGTACCCCAACAAGAACAAAGCAAAGGGAAAGCGCTCCTGTTTCAAATGCGGTAAGACTGGTCATTTCATAGCACAATGCCCCGATAATGATGATGACCAGGAACAAGAAAAGCATGGAAAGAGAGAGAAGAAGAAGGTTTACAAGAAGGCAAAGAGCGAGGCACACCTTGGCAAAGAATGGGACTCAGACTGCTCTTCATCCGACTCCGATGATGAAGGACTGGCAGCCTCGGCCTTCAACAAATCTTCACTCTTCCCCAACAAACGCCACACTTGCCTCATGGCCAAGGAAAAGAAGGTAAGTGTTTGAGATACCTCTAAGTACACTACTTCTAGTGATGATGAAGTAGATTACTCCAGCTTATTCAAAGGTTTAGATAGAGCTAAGGTAGAAAAGATCAATGAATTAATTGATGCTCTAAATCAAAAGGATAGATTGTTAAAAAAACAAGAGGATATTTTATATGAGGAGCATGATAAATTTGTTAGCGTGCAAAAATCTCTTGCTTTAGAGATTAAAAGGAATGAAATGCTATCTTCTGAGTTATCTGCTTGCCATGGAACTGTATCTAGTTTAAAGAGTTTAAATAATGATTTAAATGCTAAGCTAGAGGAAGCTAATAAATCTAGCTCATGTGTAGAGCATGTTAGTATTTGTAATAGATGTAAGGACTTTGATGTTAATGCTTGTAATGAACATCTTATTGCTATTACAAAATTGAATGATGAAGTGGCAAGTCTTAATACTCAACTTAAGACTTGCAAAAATGATTTTGATAAATTAAAATTTGCTAGGGATGCCTACACAATTGGTAGACACCCCTCTATTAAGAATGGACTTGGTTTTCAAAAGGAAACCAAGAACTTAACAAGCCAAAAGTCTCCCGTTCTCAACAAAGAGAAAGGGAAGGCTCCTATGGCTAGTAGTTCTCAAAAGTGTCATGTCTACATTTATGATAGAAAATATTCTAGGAATGCTCATAGGACTTATGATCATAATGCTTTTGATTCACATGCTATGTTTGCCTCTAGCTCTACGTTTGTGCATGGTAGAAGTAGGCTTAGAAGAAATCATGTTGTGCATCATGTGCCTAGGAGAGTGTGTAATGAACCTTCCACTATTTACCATGCTTGTAATACTTCATTTGCGCTTGTATGTAAGAATAAAAAAGTAGTTGCTAGAAAGTTGAGATCCAAATGCAAGGGAGACAAGACTTGTATTTGGGTTCCAAAGGCTATTGTAACTAACCTTGTAGGACCCAACAAGAGTTGGGTACCTAAAACCCAAGCGTAAATTGTCTTGCAGGTTTATGCATCCGGGGGCTCAAGCTGGATTATCGACAGCGGATGCACAAACCACATGACGGGGAGAAGAAGATGTTCACCTCCTACGTCAAGAACAAGGATTCCCAGGATACGATCATCTTTGGAGATGGGAACCAAGGCAAGGTCAAAGGCTTGGGCAAGATAGCCATCACCAACGAGCACTCCATTTCAAACGTATTTCTAGTAGAGTCGCTTGGTTACAACCTCCTATCTGTAAGTCAATTGTGCCACATGGGCTACAATTGTTTGTTTACAAATGTTGATGTTTCTGTCTTTAGACGGAGTGATGGTTCATTAGCATTTAAGGGTGTATTAGACGACAAACTCTACTTAGTTGATTTTTTGAAAGAGGAGGCCGATCTAGATGCATGCTTAATAGCTAAGACTAGCATGGGCTGGCTGTGGCATCGCCGTCTAGCATATGTTGGGATGAAGAACCTTCATAAACTTCTAAAGGGAGAACATGTGTTAGGACTAACCAATGTCTGCTTCGAGAAAGATAGACCTTATGCAGCTTGTCAGGCAGGGAAACAGGTGGGAAGCACTCATCACAGCAAGAATGTGATGACAACATCAAGACCGCTAGAGCTTCTTCACATGGACCTCTTCGGACCCATTGCCTACCTTAGCATCGAGGGTAGTAAGTATGGTCTAGTAATTGTTGATGATTTTTCCCGCTTCACTTGGGTGTTCTTTTTGTAGGATAAATCAGAAACCCAAGGGACCCTAAAGCACTTTCTAAGGAGGACTCAAAACGAATTTGAGCTCAAGGTGAAAAAGATAAGAAGCGAAAACGGGTCTGAGTTCAAGAATCTGCAAGTGGAGGAATATCTTGAGGAGGAAGGCGTCAAGCACGAGTTCTCCGCTCCCTACACACCACAACAAAACGGTGTGGTAGAGAGGAAGAACAGGACACTTATCGACATGGCGAGGACGATGCTTGGAGAGTTCAAGGCACCCGAGCGATTTTGGTTGAAAGCTGTGAACACAGCCTGCCACGCCATAAACCGGCTATATCTGCATCGCCTCCTCAAGAAGACCTCCGACGAACTTCTTACCAGTAACAAACCCAATGTCTCCTACTTTGGTGAAGAAAGGTAGACATTATAAATTTGCTCCCAAGGCAGTAGAAGGGTTTTTACTAGGGTATGACTCAAATACAAAGGCGTATAGAGTCTTCAACAAATCATCGGGTTTGGTTGAAGTCTCTAGCGACGTTGTATTTGATGAGACTAATGGCTCTCCAAGAGAGCAAGTTGATCTTGATGACATAGGTGAAGATGATGTTCCAACGACCACAATGTGCACGATGGCGATTGGAGATGTGCGACCACAGGAACAACAAGAGCAAGATCAGCCTTCTTCTTCAACAATGGTGCATCCCCCAACTCAAGATGATGGACAGGTTCCTCAAGAATAAGTGCATGATCAAGGGGGAGCACAAGAAGAACAAGTTATGGAGGAAGAAGCACCACTGGCCCCTCCAACTCAAGTCTGAGCTACGCTCCAAAGAAATCACCCCCTCGATCAGATTCTGGGTGACATAAGCAAGGGAGTAACAACTTGCTCACGTTTAGCTAATTTTTGTGAGCATTACTCGTTTGTCTCTTCTATTGAGCCTTTCAGGGTAGAAGAGGCCTTGCAGGATCAGGACTGGGTGTTGGCCATGCAGGAAGAGCTCAACAACTTCAAGAGGAATGAAGTTTGGAGCCTAGTGCCACGTCCAAAGAAAAATGTTGTGGGAACCAAGTTGGTGTTCCGCAACAAGCAAGACGAGCACGGAGTGGTGACAAGAAACAAGGCTCGACTTGTGGCAAAAGGTTATGCCCAAGTCGCAGGTTTGGATTTCGAGGAGACTTTTGCTCCTGTGGCTAGGCTAGAGTCTATTTGAATATTATTAGCCTATGCCGCTCACCACTCTTTCAGGTTGTTTCAAATGGATGTGAAGAGCGCTTTCCTCAACGGGCCAATCAAGGAGGAGGTGTATGTGGAACAACCCTCTGGCTTTGAGGATGACAGGTACCCCGACCATGTGTTCAAGCTCTCTAAGGCGCTCTATGGACTAAAGCAAGCCCCAAGAGCATGGTATGAATGCCTTAGGGATTTCTTAATTGCTAATGCTTTCAAGGTTGGGAAAGCTGATCCCACTCTTTTCACTAAGACTTGTGATGGTGACCTTTTGTGTGCCAAATTTATGTCGATGACATAGTATTTGGTTCTACTAACCAAAAGTCTTGTGAAGAGTTTAGCAGGGTGATGACTCAAAAGTTTGAGATGTCAATGATGGGCGAGTTGACCTACTTCCTTGGGTTCCAAGTGAAGCAACTCAAGGATGGCACCTTCCTCTCCCAAACGAAGTACACTCAAGACCTTCTCAAGAGGTTTGGGATGAAGGACGCAAAGCCCGCGAAGACACCGATGGGAACCGATGGACATGTCGACCTCAACAAAGGAGGTAAGTTCGTTGATCAAAAGGCATACCGGTCTATGATAGGTTCTGTCGGAGAGGAAATTCTCCGGCCGGGTGGCGGAATGCACCCGCCCTAAGTCCTAAGATGTGGAGGGAGCTTAAGTGTTTTGCCTGTTGCGAGATGTAGGAATGAACACAAGAACACGCAAGAGTTTAGAGTGGTTCGGGCCGCTGGAGCGTAATACCCTACTCCACTGTGTGTTGTATTGCTTGAGAGAGTCTAAGTGTGTCCCGGATGACTTGGGTCTAAGAATCTGAGTCCCCGTCGTAACGTAGTGTGCCCTCCCTTTTATAGTTCAAGGGGGGCACATACAAGGATACTGAGCCCCGACATGTGGGCCCAGGGGCAAAACGGGTGTAGTACTTGGAGCCATTCATCCAGTGCAATCTCCTCGTGCCTTGATATCGGCGATCTCTGTAGCATTGGCTTGCAGCAGAAGTTTCCCTGGCAACGTACCAGTGCTAGTGGACATAGCGTATCTGATAGTCGCCTAGAGGGGGGGTGAATAGGGCGAAACTGAAAATCACAAAAATAATTACAACTACAAGCCGGGTTAGCGTTAGAAATATAAACGAGTCCGCGAGAGAGGGTGCAAAACAAATCGCAAGCGAATAAGAGTGTGACACGCGGATTTGTTTTACCGAGGTTCGGTTCTTGCAAACCTACTCCCCGTTGAGGAGGCCATAAAGGCCGGGTCTCTTTCAACCCTTCCCTCTCTCAAACGATCCCACGGATCGAGTGAGCTTTCTCTTCTTCTCAATCAAACGGGAACAAAACTTCCCCGCAAGGGCCACCACACAATTGGTGCCTCTTGCCTTGGTTACAATTGAGTGATGATCACAAGAACAAGTGAGAAAGAAAAGAATGCGATCCAAGCGCAAGAGCTCGAAAGAACACAAGCAAATCACTCTCTCTAGTCACTAAAGTGTTGTGTGGAATTTGGAGAGGACTTGATCTATTTGGTGTGTCTAGAATTGAATGCTAGAGCTCTTGTAGTAGTTGAGAAGTGGAAAACTTGGATGGCAATGAATGTGGGGTGGTTGGGGTATTTATAGCCCCAACCACCAAAAGTGACCGTTGCTGGAAGCGGTCTGTCCGATGGCGCACCGGACAGTCCGGTGCACACCGGACAGTCCGGTGCCCCTGCCACGTCACCATTGCCATTGGATTCTGACCGTTGGAGCTTCTGACTTCTGGGCCCTCCTGGGTGTCCGGTGCACACCGGACATGTACTGTTTGATGTCCGGTGCACCGGTATGGGCGTGCCTGACGTCTGCGCGCGCTGCGCACGCATTAAATGCACCGCAGGGAGCCGTTGGCGCCGCAGAGAGCCGTTGCTCCGCTGGCACACCGGACAGTCCGGTGCACACCGGACAGTCCGGTGAATTTTAGCGGAGCGGCTGCCGCGCGAACCCGAGGCTGGCGAGTTCCAGAGACCGCGCTTCCTTGGAGCACCGGACATGTCCGGTGCACACCGGACAGTCCGGTGAATTTTAGCGCGCCGGCTTCCGAGAATTCCCGAGGGCGAAGAGTTTGAGTTGGTGTCCTCTGGGCGCACCAGACACTGTCCGGTGCACACCGGACAGTCCGGTGCCTCCAGCCAGAGGTGCCCTCGGTTGCCTCATTGCTCCTTTGTTGAATCCAACATTTGATCTTTTTATTGACTGAATGTGAACCTTTTGCACCTGTATAACTTATGCACTAGAGTAAACTAGTTAGTCCAATTATTTGTGTTGGACAATTCAACCACCAAAATTATTTAGGAACTAGGTGTAAGCCTAATTCCCTTTCAATCTCCCCCTTTTTGGTGATTGATGCCAACACAAACCAAAGCAAATATAGAAGTGCATAATTGAACTAGTTTACATAATGTAAGTGCAAAGGTTGCTTGGAATTGAGCCAATATATACTTATATGATGCGCATGGATTGTTTTCTTTGTTTTTGACATATTGGACCACATTTGCACCATAAGTTTTGTTTTTGCAAACTCTTTTGTAAATTCTTTTCAAAGTCATTTTGCAAGATAGTCAAAGGTAAATGAATAAGATTTTACAAAGCATTTTCAAGTTTTGAAATTTTCTTCCTTTGTTCAAAATGCTTTTCCTTTGACTAAACAAAACTCCCCCTCAAATAAATTCTCCTCTTAGTGTTCAAGAGGGTTTTAAGATATCAAGTTTTGAAAATACTACTTGCTCCCCCTTTTTGAACACAAAGAGATACCAATTTGAAATTTTCCAATTGAAAACCATTAATTTAAAATTAGGGTGGTGGTGCGGTCCTTTTGCTTTGGGCTCATACTTTCTCCCCCTTTGGCATGAATCGCCAAAAACGGATACTTTGAGTGAGATATAAGCCCTATGAAGTACTTTTCTCCTCCTTTGGTCATGAAATGAATGAGTGAAGATTATACCAAAGTTGGAGAGATGATGCGGAGCGACGGCGAAGTAGTAGAGCGGAGTGGAAGCCTTTGTTTTCGCCGAAGACTCCAATTCCCTTTCAATATACCTATGACTTGGTTTGAAATACACTTGAAAACACATTAGTCATAGCATATAAAAGAGACATGATCAAAGGTATATTTATGAGCTATGTGTGCGAGACTAGCAAAAGAAATTCCTAGAATCAAGAATATTGAGCTCATGCCTAAGTCTGGTAAAGGATTGCTCATCAAGTGGCTTGGTAAAGATATCGGCTAATTGATCTTTAGTGTTAATGTAAGAAATCTCGATATCCCCCTTTTGTTGGTGATCCCGAAGAAAATGATACCGAATGGCTATGTGCTTAGTGCGGCTATGCTCAACGGGATTGTCGGCCATTTTGATTGCACTCTCATTGTCACATAGCAAAGGGACTTTGGTTAATTTGTAACCGTAGTCCCGCAGGGTTTGCCTCATCCAAAGTAATTGCGCGCAACAATGGCCTGCGGCAATATACTCGGCTTCGGCAGTAGAAAGAGCGACCGAATTTTGCTTCTTTGAAGCCCATGACACCAAGGATCTTCCCAAGAACTGGCAAGTCCCCGATGTGCTCTTCCTGTTAATTCTACACCCCGCCCAATCGGCATCCGAATACCCAATCAAATCAAAAGTGGATCCCCGAGGGTACCAAAGCCCAAACTTAGGAGAATAAGCCAAACATCTCAAGATTCGTTTCACGGCCGTAAGGTGTGATTCCTTAGGGTCGGCTTGGAATCTTGCACACATGCAAACGGAAAGCATAATGTCCGGTCGAGATGCACATAAATAAAGCAATGAACCAATCATCGACCGGTATACCTTTTGATCCACGGACTTACCTCCCGTGTCGAGGTCGAGATGCCCATTTGTTCCCATGGGTGTCTTGATGGGCTTGGCATCCTTCATCCCAAACTTGCTTAGGATATCTTGAGTATACTTTGTTTGGCTAATGAAGGTGCCCTCTTGGAGTTGCTTCACTTGGAATCCTAGGAAATACTTCAACTCCCCCATCATTGACATCTCGAATTTCTGTGTCATAATCCTACTAAATTCTTCACATGTAGATTTGTTAGTAGACCCAAATATGATATCATCAACATAAATTTGGCATACAAACAAATCATTGTCAAGAGTTTTAGTGAACAAAGTAGGATCGGCTTTGCCGACTTTGAAGCCATTTGCAATAAGGAAATCTCTAAGGCATTCATACCATGCTCTTGGGGCTTGCTTGAGCCCATAAAGCGCCTTAGAGAGCCTATAAACATGGTTAGGGTACTCACTGTCTTCAAAGCCGGGAGGTTGCTCAACGTAGACCTCCTCCTTGATCGGTCCATTGAGGAAGGCACTCTTCACGTCCATTTGATAAAGCTTGAAGCAATGGTAAGTAGCATAGGCTAATAATATGCGAATTGACTCAAGCCTAGCTACGGGTGCATAGGTTTCACCAAAATCCAAACCTTCGACTTGTGAATACCCTTTGGCCACGAGTCGAGCTTTGTTCCTTGTCACCACACCATGCTCATCTTGCTTGTTGCGGAAGACCCACTTGGTTCCTACAACATTTTGGTTAGGACGTGGAACTAAGTGCCATACCTCGTTCCTTGTGAAATTGTTGAGCTCCTCTTGCATCGCCATCACCCAATCCGAATCTTGAAGTGCTTCCTCTACCCTGTGTGGCTCAATAGAGGAAACAAAAGAGTGATGTTCACAAAAATGTGCAACACGAGATCGAGTGGTTACCCCCTTATGAATGTCGCCGAGGATGGTGTCGACGGGGTGATCTCGTTGTATTGCTTGGTGGACTCTTGGGTGTGGCGGCCTTGGTTGTTCATCCTCCTTGTCTTCATCATTTGAATCTCCCCCTTGATCGTTGCCGTCATTTTGAGGTGGCTCATCTTCTTGATCTTCTCGTTCAACCTCTTGAGCCTCATCCTCAATTTGAGTTGGTGGAGATGCTTGCATGGAGGAGGATGGTTGATCTTGTGCACTTGAAGGCTCTTTGGATTCCTTAGGACACACATCCCCAATGGACATGTTCCTTAGCGCTATGCATGGAGCCTGTTCTTCACCTATTTCATCAAGATCAACTTGCTCTACTTGAGAGCCGTTAGTCTCATCAAACACAACGTCACAAGAAACTTCAACAAGTCCTGAGGACTTGTTAAAGACTCTATATGCCCTTGTGTTTGAGTCATATCCTAGTAAAAAGCCTTCTACAGTTTTAGGAGCAAATTTAGATTTTCTACCTCTTTTGACAAGAATAAAACATTTGCTACCAAAAACTCTAAAATATGAAATATTGGGCTTTTTACCGGTTAGGAGTTCATAAGATGTCTTCTTGAGGATTCGGTGAAGATATAACCGGTTGATGGCGTAGCAGGCGGTGTTGACCGCCTCGGCCCAAAACCGATCCGGTGTCTTGTACTCATCAAGCATGGTTCTTGCCATGTCCAATAGAGTTCGATTCTTCCTCTCCACTACACCATTTTGTTGTGGAGTGTAGGGAGAAGAGAACTCATGCTTGATGCCCTCCTCCTCAAGAAAGCCTTTAATTTGAGAGTTCTTGAACTCCGTCCCATTGTCGCTTCTAATTTTCTTGATCCTTAAGCCGAACTCATTTTGAGCCCGTCTCAAGAATCCCTTTAAAGTTTCTTGGGTATAAGATTTGTCCTGTAAAAAGAACACCCAAGTGAAGCGAGAATAATCATCCACAATTACAAGACAATACTTACTACCGCCGATGCTTATGTAAGCGACCGGGCCGAATAGATCCATGTGTAGGAGCTCCAGTGGCCTGTCGGTAGTCATGATGTTTTTGTGTGGATGATGGACACCAACTTGCTTCCCGGCTTGGCATGCGCTACAAATCCTGTCTTTCTCAAAATGAACATCGGTTAGTCCTAAAATGTGCTCTCCCTTTAGAAGCTTGTGAAGATTCTTCATTCCAACATGGGCTAGTCGGCGGTGCCAGAGCCAACCCAAGTTAGTCTTAGCAACTAAGCAAGTGTTGAGTTCAGCTCTATCAAAATCTACCAAGTATAGCTGACCCTCTAACACTCCCTTAAATGCTACTGAATCATCACTTCTTCTAAAGACAGTAACACCTGTATCAGTAAAAAGACAGTTGTAGCCCATTTGACATAATTGGGATACGGAAAGCAAATTGTAATCTAACGAATCTACAAGAAAAACATTGGAAATAGTGTGGTCAGGAGATATAGCAATTTTACCCAATCCTTTGACCAAACCTTGATTTCCATCCCCGAATGTGATAGCTCGTTGGGGATCTTGGTTTTTCTCATAGGAGGAGAACATCTTTTTCTCCCCTGTCATATGGTTTGTGCACCCGCTGTCGAGTATCCAACTTAAGCCCCCGGATGCATAAACCTACAAAACAAGTTTAGTTCTTTGTTTTAGGTACCCAAACGGTTTTGGGTCCTTTGGCATTAGAAACGAGAACTTTGGGTACCCAAACACAAGTCTTGGAGCCCTTGTGTTTGCCCCAACAATCTTTGCAACTACCTTGCCGGATTTGTTAGTCAAAACATAAGATGCATCAAAAGTTTTAAATGAAATGACATTATCATTTGATGCATTAGTAGTTTTCTTTCTAGGCAACTTGGCACGGATTGGTTGCCTAGAACTAGATGTCTCACCCTTATACATGAAAGCATGATTAGGGCCAGAGTGAGACTTCCTAGAATGAATTTTCCTAATCTTGCTCTCAGGATAGCCGGCAGGGTACAAAATGTAACCCTCGTTATCCTGAGGCATGGGAGCCTTGCCCTTAACAAAGTTAGATAAGTTCTTTGGAGGGGCATTAATTTTGACATTGTCTCCCTTTTGGAAGCCTTTAGATGAGAAAAGGTTTTGTAGGTTGTGTAGTGAGCTAAATGTCTTAGATTCGCGTAACTTGGATTGATCTATAGCATACATGTGTTCTATGCATTTGATTATGCTACTTTATGCATTTCAATCCATTATTGTTTATTTGTGGTGCTCAAGTTGTACACATGATCCCCGGACCTCACAAGTCCATTTGCAAGTGATGCACTTATTTAGGGGGAGATATGCTACAACTTGACCCTTTGAGACTAACCTTTGTGTTTGAGTATTCTTGATGTAGTCTCAAAGGTGCATTGAAAGGGAAAATGGACTTGGATGTTGCAAAGACTTCCACTGCACTCTGGTATTGGTGTATTTACTTCCAAGTTCATACCTATGCTCTTATTGCCTTTTTGCTCTTAATTGACAATTTTGGTGAGGCAATGGGGTTAAAGGGCCAAGAATGATCTTGTTTTGGTGCTTAATGCAAAGGGAGAGAAATTAAGGCCAAAGCAAATGGATCAGCTACCACTTGTGAATTTTGAAAACAATAGAGTTAGAACGTTTGATTTGTCCAAAATACTCTCATTGCAAAATTTAGACTCTTGTGGGGGAGAATTTTTTATCATGGGAAAAGGGGGAGTTTTTTTGCACTTGATCAATTTCACTCCTGGATTATCTCTCTTTGTGCCCAAACAAGTGAGTTTGACTTAGACATAGGAAAATGAATTTGATATGCAAAAACAAACCAAGTGGTGGCAAAGAATGATCCAAATATGTCAAAACTTGTGCAAAGACAATTTTGTTCTCAATTGCATTGATGTTGCACTTCTTTTGGTTGCTTTTGGATGTGTTGGCATAAATCACCAAAAAGGGGGACATTGAAAGGGAAATGTGCCCTTGGGCAATTTCTATTATGTTTTGGTGATTAAGTGCCCAACACATTTAATTAAGTTCTTATGTGCTAAATGAAGAGAAAAGTGTAAATCAAGACATGAGGTATGTTTCTAGACTTAGTACATTGTTTTGAGTACTAACATATTTTGTCTAAGTGCTAGAAACAGGAAAAGAAAGAATTGCAAAAGACTTGGTTATGTGCAGCCAAAGTCCAGCTCGGCGTGGCACACCGGACTGTCCGGTGGTGCACCGGACAGTGTCCGGTGCGCTAGGCTGGTTTCCGGTGAACAGGCCGCTCTCGGGAAAGTTTGGCGGCGTACGGCTATAATTCACCGAACTGTCCGGTGGTGCACCAGGCTGTCTGGTGAGCCAACAGTCGCCAACGCAACGGTCGGCCGCGCAATCCGCGGGCGACGCGTGGCCCGCGCCAACGGTCGGCAAGGGGGCACCGGACAGTGTCCGTTGCACCAACCGGCCCGGAGCTGCAACAGTCGTCTGCACCATAAAAGGAAGGAGATCAGCACCGGACCATCTACAGTGACTGTCCAGTGGCACACCAGACTGTCCGGTGCGCCACTCAACAGAAGGCAAGGATAGCCTTCCTTGTTGATCTTCTGCCTTGAGGCTATAAAAGGGACCCCTAGGCGCATGGAGGAGTTACACAAGCTTATAAGAAACATTCTAAGACTCCAATACTCCAACTTCACGCATTCAATTCTTTGAGATAGTGACTTGAGCTCCATTTGAGTTGTGAACTCCGTGCGTTGTGTTTTGAGCTCGAGTTGTGACTTGTGTGCGTGATTGTGCTGTGGATTTGAGCCTTGTGTGTGTTGCTCTCCCCTCCCTTGCTTCTATGCTTCTTTTGGGATCATCATTGTAAGGGCGAGAGGCTCCAAGTTGTGGAGATTCCTCGCAAATGGGAGAAAGACTAAGAAAGGAAAAACCGTGGTATTCAAGTTGATCATCGGATCACTTGAAAGGGGTTGAGTGCAACCCTCGTCCATTGAGATGCCACAACGTGGAAGTAGGCAAGTGTTACTTGGCCGAACCACGGGATAAAATCACGTGTCTCTTATGTGCTGTCTCTTTGATTGTCTGTGTTCACAAGAGCTCGTTTCAAGCTACTTAGCCATTCTAACTTTTATAACTAAGTTTTGTGGCTGTTGGAACTTGCTCTCAACTGCAAGGGGATCCAACACGAGTGAACGGTGGTGACAACAGGGCACTCGTGTGTGATGGCAAAAGCTCTGTTAATCTGGCCTCTCACGGGCACTGTACAGGGGTATTTATAGGTACCTGGGCGCCCAGCACCTCGAGCTAAGGACGCATGTGCCCTCAGGTACCTAGGTTATCCCAAGAATATTCCCATAAAGCGGGGTTACAAACCGTAATTACAGAAATGCTTTTACAACATAGGCCCGTAACACAGGGCGGCCGAGCGGGGCCCGTTACGACGGGCCGGATTGTACGTGGGCCTCCGAGCTGGGCGAGGCCGCGCCGTGGGATGCCCTTCGTCGCCAGTCTTCGCCTGGAACGGAAGGAGCGAAGGGTATCCCCGCCTGTTTTGTTTCTGTCAGTTCAGCTGCTGCAGCGAAGGCTTCGAGCGAAGGGTGGCGCCTTTGCCTTCGCCCCAACATTTGCCCTCCGAGGGACCAGTTCGACAAAGTCACCTGGTGCCGAAGACGTCGTTAGATGGCGGAGATGCTGCCCTCGCTCGAAGTGGTTCCGCGGGGGTTTTTGATGTGACCGTTGATTGACGGCGTACTGTTGGACTGCGGGTTTCCCGAAGCGCCGCGTCCTGTCTATAAAAGGGGGCGGGGGTCGGTGCTTTTTGAACTTGACTTTTCCGCGCTCCACGAAAACCCTAGCCGCCCTTTCCGCCGACTTGCTGCTCGTCTGCCTGCCGCGGTCTTGTTCGCTGGAGATCTGGCTCGAGTGAAGCAGACCGCCCGCCGCCGCCGACTGTACGTTGCGATGCCGTCCTCGTCTTCTTCCGCTGCCGCTACGCCGCCGGCCGTTCCCTCGCCGCCGGCCGCCGCCTCGTCTGAGGAGACGCCGAGTAGCTTAATGGTGGAGGAGTTGCACGCCGGCGACTCTGTTGATTTCGGCGTATCGCGGATCTCGTCGGCCCGCGTGCAAGATATGCAGCGGTTGGGTTACTTCGGCAGCGGAGTCGGTCGAGTCCCGGGGGCGGAGGAAGTCCCCGAGCCAGAGGGCGAGTTGGTCGTTTTCGAGGCGTTCTTCGCCGCCGGGCTCCGCCTGCCTACGCACCGGTTTGTTGGCGAAGTCCTGCGCAGGTTCAACGTTCAAATACATCAGCTGACACCGAATGTCATAGTGGCACTGTCGAAGTATGTCTGGGCGACGACTTCGTACGGCGGACAGCCGTTGGTGGAAGTTTTTGCGAAGTATTATTGTTTGCATTGGCAGAAGAGGATGATTGGAGCCGAAGTCGCTCAGTTTGGATCCTGCACATTCACGCCGAAGACCGGCAAAACCACGATGTAGGTGGTTGAGTTGGTTCCTTGCGCCCGCAACAAGTGGGGCAACTGGAATGAATTTTGGTTTTACATCACTGAGGGTACCATCGAAGGCCATGAGGGACTCCCCGTGTCTGCGATGTGTTCTCATTTTTACTCAGCGTATCCGCCCTTTGAAGTGGCGGAGGAGGATGAGGACGAAGGGGCTCTTCGGTGCGCCGCCGGTTTGAGCAGTGGGCGCGACTTGGTTGAAGAGTTTGTGGCGTATGGGGTGTGGCCATTGGCGCGTGGCTGGGCGTTGGGCGAAGTATGCCCTCGCCAGATGCCTTTTCATGGTGGAAGGGTGGTGCGGAGTCCCGCCTTCGCCCTGAATCTGCAAAGTCGCGATCCGTCCGCCGTTGTGCGTGAGGCGGAGGATGGGGCGGTGCGGCTTGTTGGACGCTACGTGCCGAGGATAGAGGGCCAGCGTAGCTGGGATATCCGTGGGTCGAATGACCGCTTGAACAGGGTGTTTGAATTAAATCAATTGCCGTATGACGGCTACCCTGGTCAAGACGATGCGGACCGCCGTGGGAAGAGACCGGCGGTGGAGACCGGAGATGACCCCGCGCCGGCGGCCGCCCCGTCCTCTAAAAAGAGAAAATTAGGTACTGCTACGGGAGGACTTGAGGTTTCTGATTGTTTTGCTAGAGAGTTGACGAAGACGTGCGCGGCCCCGGGGGAAAGGATGTCTTCGCCCGAGCTCCGGGAGTCTTCGGCTCGGATGCTGAGGGTTACCGGGGGTTGTTGGCCTAGGAATGTTCCTGTCCCCCGCGCGGCTGGCGAGGACTTTTTTATATCTCGCATGGTTCGTGAATGGAGGGTCTTTCCTTACGGGCGGAATATTGCTGCTGTTGTGTCAGCAGTGATGGACAAGGATCGCCAGGGAGCTGCGCAAAAGCGCCAGGCGGCTATCAGGCTCGTTGAAGCCAGGCCGAAAAGGCAGCGGGGGATGGCGAAGGCTGCGGCCTCCGGCGGAGGCCGGCCGCCGCTGGCGGCGAAGTCAAGCGTCCCTGCATCTAGCAAGGCGCCGAAGGCTCGAAGTCGGCGAAGGCGGTGCCGCCGACTGGCGGAGTGGCGGAGGTCGCGAGGGCGGCCCGAGCGTTGTCGTTGGCGGGCAAGCGCGTCGCCGACTTCGCCACCGATATTAGCGTGGACGACTATCTCGGTGGTAGGTTTTTTTTTTGATCGTTTCATTGGTATGCTGCAGGGTTGGGCGAAGGCCAACTTGCTGTGGTTGCGCCTGGCGCGGCGGCCACGACGGCTGCCGCAGCGTCGAAGGCGAAGGGCGGGGTTCTGAGCGCCGGTGGCGAGGCGTCGGCCCTCGCGGTTGTCATGGATGAGGCGGGCGCTGCGTCCCGCCGGCTGGCGGAGGCGGCGGAGGCGCTACGTCAGGTCCGCTGAGTTGGACCTCGTCCCCCCCCCTTTTTTTTACACCGCAATCTTACGATTGTTCTGCAGGTGGCTGACTTCGCTAGCCGCACTGCGTCGGGGGCCCTCACGGCAGCCGTGGCTGCCGAATTCGAAAGGCTTCGGACGCAACACGCTGACGCCGTCCGCGAAAAATCGGCCGCCGACAGCAAGTGTCGCAAGCTGGCGGAGAAGGTGGCCACACTGGAGGACGAGAAGGCCGCCCTCCGTCGCCAGCTGGCGGGGGAAAGGAGGGAGGCCAATGAAGCCCTTGTCAAGGCGCAGGCTGCGCAGGCGGAGGCCAACCTGGCACGGGCGGAGGGCAACCTTGCCAGGGAGCGCACCGAGCAGTTGCAGGAGCGGCTCACCGCCCTGGAGAGCCGCGTGAAGGGGGCCGAGGCCGCGGCACGAGCGGAGGCAGAGCGGACGCGCCAGCTGCTCGTAGATACGTACCGTGGCCTGGGCGCGGGGACCGGTGAATTCGAAGTACCAGACCGAGAGCCCGGACTTCGGTGCCTGGAGTGGGTGCAGGAGGAGCTGCAGGCGCTCCCCACCGTCGTGGAGGGGTTTATGGCGTATGCCTCCCTGGTCACCTGCGAGGGGGCGATGAACGCGCTCTCCCGCGAAGGGTGCCGGCACTTCGAGGTCTTCGACCAAGTCGAAGAGGACTTTGAGCGAGATATCTTCAAGGTCGAGGACCCCGTAGTGAAGGATTCTGCCGGGGCTATCTTCGACCGGCTGTGGGGTCCGTACGGGCGCGAGGTGGTCAGGGAGCGCGCCGAGACGGCGAGGGCTCAGGTAACGTTTTCGCTTGTTTGGTATTTGTTGGACGTGGGCTGTGTGCGTGTTTGATGAATTTTGTGTGTTTTGGCTTAGGCGGTTCGCGGCGAGAGGGTCGACGACTTCGGGGCGCTGAACAGCATGTTGGCTGACCCGGAGTCGGCCCCGGCGGAGGCTGTGTCCGAGGTCGCCCTGGCGCCAACCTCGGCCGCATCCGCGGCGGCCGGCGAAGGCCTGCCCCCAGATGTCGCCGAAGGCGCGCCTGATGCTGCTGCAGCTGCCGCCCCGAGTGCTGAGGATCCCGCAGCGGTAGCGGCGGGGATAACAGCGGAAGCAGCGGCAGAGCCAGCAGCGGAGGCTCCCGCAACGTCAGGGCCGTCGCAGGTGGCGTAGTAGGTGTAGAGGGTTGGGGAAGTTTGTACATGTTACTAAATTTTGGTTGCTGCGCAGGTTCAAGATTTTGGGCCTGCGCACGCAACCGCTACTACTAAATTTTTAGCGGCTACGACCGCGGAAGATGGTAATGACTGTGGTGGTTCTTCATCTGAGTTTTTTGACTGTGCTGACTCTGAGAGCTCGATTGAGTGGACAGAGTCGTCGGAGGACTTAGACTACTTCGCGGCCTTGGATGTGGCTGCGACGGAGGCCTCGCTGCACGCCGCGGATGCAGGAGATGTGCCAGGTCCTTGCACCGGGCGACGGCGGCGAAGGGCAGTTGCGAAACGTATGGTTAGTGGGGTGGAGGGGGCCCGGCTTGGCGTAAGTGGGGCTGGTCGGCAGGAACTGTTATCTTTGCCGACCGCCGAGACTATAGGTGAAGGGGAACTGCGAAGTCTTTTTGCGGGTGAGGAGCTCAGGATAATGTTATTTAATTATAGGGAGATGGGAATTATTCCTAAGGTTGAGCCGATGTAGAGTGTGGTGCCCTCGCTTGTATATGTAGAGGCTTGTATGATGAAGTTGTGTGCCCTCGCGTGCATGTGTGTGTGCGAAGGCGTTGTGTACTTTGTCTGGTTTGTTTTGTTGTGCTGTGTTGGCGTGATTATAGTTGGTCTTGGCGTTGGACGGTTTGATGTTGTCGTTTGAGCCTTTTGTTGAGCTAGTCCGGTCTTCTGCACAGATAGTCTTCGGGTTTTTCGCACTTGTTGTGCTAATCCGGCTGCACCGTTAGGCGACTTCTGCGCGGGTAGTCTTCGCGATAGACTTAGATTTCTTTTTCCGCACTTGTTGTGCTAATCCGGCTGCACCCTTAGGCGACTTCTGCGCGGATAGTCTTCGCGATAGACTTAGATTTTTTTCCGCACTTGTTGTGCTAATCCGGCTGCACCCTTAGGCGACTTCTGCGCGGATAGTCTTCGCGATAGACTTAGATTTTTTTCCGCACTTGTTGTGCTAATCCGGCTGCACCTTTAGGCGACTTCTGCACGGATAGTCTTCGCGATAGACTTAGATTTTTTTCCGCACTTGTTGTGCTAATCCGGCTGCACCCTTAGGCGACTTCTGCGCGGATAGTCTTCGCGATAGACTTAGGTTTTTTTCCGCACTTGTTGTGCTAATCCGGCTGCACCCTTAGGCGACTTCTGCGCGGATAGTCTTCGCGACAGACTTAGATTTTTTTCCGCACTTGTTGTGCTAATCCGGCTGCACCCTTAGGCGACTTCTGCGCGGATTTGTCGCACGCGAGGGTAGCTAGCGCTTAGCCTCGCGGTGACCTCGTGGTGGTCGAATGTCGAAGACCGTCATCGCGGTCTTTTTCGACGCATGTCTTTGCGGGGGATTTTTCACGCATATATTACATGGCTCCGCCTCGTTAAAAACCTCACCCCCCGGGAGGAAAAGAGTGCGGGCCGGTGCAAGATTGTTTTTGCGAATTACAAGGGCGAAGACAGCCCTGAGGAGTCAAACAAAAAATTTACGGAGGTTGTCGATGTTCCAGGAGTGCTCCAGGTCCTCGCTGTTTGGCGTTGTGAGCCTGTAAGCGCTGGGGGAAGCTTTTGTCTTGACGATGAAAGGGCCCTCCCACCTGGGCTCCAGCTTGCCCTTGGACTCCGTCCGAGCTGTTCGAATGAGTACGAGGTCCCCCTCGCTGAACTCCCTCGGGGTGACTGAATGGTCGCGCCATGCTTTGGTCTGGGCTTGATACTTGTTCAGGGCCTGTAGGGCGAAGACACGGTCTCCGTCGATGAGATCCTTTGAAGTTGGCTCGTCCACATCTGGGACGGCTGATGGAACTGTTCGCGGGGACCCGTGCTTTATTTCTTGCGGGGTCATGGCCTCCGATCCGTATAGAAGACGGAAGGGAGTAAACCCGGTCGCCCTGCACTCAGTCGTGTTTAGTGCCCAGACTGCCTCAGGTAAGAAATCGGTCCATCTGCCCTTTTTTTCATCAAGGAGCATTTTTTTGATAGCTGTGAAGATTTTCCCGTTGGCGCGCTCCACGACCCCGTTGGACTGCGGATGATAGACTGAGGCGAAGGCAAGCTTGGTGCCAATGGAGAAACAAAAATCCTTGAAGTCTTGGTTATCAAACTGCTTGCCGTTGTCGACTGTTAATTCGGACGGTACTCCGAAGCGGCAAACGATGTTCTGCCAGAAGAATTTTTGGGCAGTCTTTGATGTTATTGTAGAGACAGCCCGTGCCTCGATCCATTTGGTGAAGTACTCGACCGCGACGAAGGCGAACTTAAGGTTCCCCTGAGCGGTGGGCAGGGGTCCGACATTGTCGAGACCCCAGCGCTGGAGAGGCCATGTATGGGCGATCAGCTTTGTATACTGCGAAGGGCCGCCTGACCGAGGGGAAAACTTCTGGCAGGCTTCGCAGGATCGAGTGACCCGATTTGCGGCGCAGATCATTGCGGGCCAGTAAAAACCCTAGCGGATCAATTTAGCAGCTAGGGCCCTCGGCCCCGCGTGTGAGCCGCACGTGCCACTGTGGACTTCACGTAGAATCTGCATGCCTTCGGCCTCGGTGACGCACTTAAGCATTGGCTGACTGACCCCTTTTTTGTAGAGTTGGCCTTCAATCAGAGCGAAGTCTCGGCTTCGATGTCTGAGACGCTTGGCCTCACTGATGTCGGCTGGATGATAATACCCCTGCATGAACAGGGTTATGGGTGCCCGCCAGTCTTCGGTCATGATGAGGTTGACTGTGCGGTGGCCCTCGCTGTCATTGGTTATTTGGAGCCCTTCGGGGCTCCGGACTGCTGGCGTGCCGATGACATGGAAGAACACGTCGGAGGGCAGAGTTTCACCCCTGGCCGCGGCCTTGGCCAATGCGTCGGCCTCCTCATTCTTGGCTCGGTCCACATGCTGCACGGTGAACCCCTTGAACTGCCTCTCGAGACTTCGGATGGCCGCGAGGTACTGCATGAGTGCGGGGTCCTTGGCTGCATAGTCTTTCTCGACTTGGCCGGCAACTACCTTGGAGTCTGTTTTGATGATGCAAGTGGTGACTCCAAGGGCCCTTAGCTTGCGGAGGCCAAGGATGACTGCTTCGTATTCTGCTATATTATTTGTGCATCTGTCGGATTTCAGATTGAAGCTGAGTCGTGCTGCATATCTGTGCTTGACCCCGACTGGTGAGGTTATGACTGCAGTGACGCCTGCCCCCGCATGGCACCATGCGCCGTCGCAATGGATCGTCCAAGTCTTCTCTGCGGACGGATCCGACTGTGTAGTTGGCCCAGTCCAGTCGACGACGAAGTCTGCCAGGACTTGAGACTTAATAGCTGTCCTGGGCTCGAAGCAGATGTGGTAGCCGGAGAGTTCGGCCGCCCACTTGGCAATCCTCACCGACGCCTCCGGGTTTCTGAATAATTCGCCGAGCCCCCTATTTGAGGTGACTCGGACCTTGAATGCTTCGAAGTAATGGCGCAGTTTGCGCGACGACATGACGACTGCGTAGGCAATCTTCTCCAGCTCTGTCATGTTGCACTTGGACGGTGTCAGCACTTCAGAGACATAATACACGGGGCACTGCCGAACCACGCCCTCGATAGTCTGCTCCTGCACTAGGGCCGCGCTGACCGCATGTGGCGAGGCCGCGATGTACAGCAGCAAGGGGAGCGAGGGGTCGGGGCTGGTAAGGACGGCCAACTCTGTCAGGTACTGCTTTAATGAGGCGAAGGCCGCCGCCTGCTCTGGTCCCCAAGCGAAGTCTTTTGCGCCGCGGAGTGTCTTGAGGAATCTGTTGAGAGCGGCCAATCTGCCTGTCAGGCGCTGGACGTCCCTGACGGACTGCGGAGGCGTCATGTCCAAGATAGCCTGAATCTTGGTTAGGTTGGCCTCGATGCCGCGGTGTGATACCAGGTAGCCCAATATTTTGCCCTGGCGAACGCCGAAGACACACTTTTCCGGGTTTAGGCGGAGTTGTGCGTCCCGCATATTCGCGAATGTTTCGGCGAGGTCGGCGAGGTGGTCCTCCTTGCTCTTGCTGGCGACGACAATGTCGTCTACATATGTGAATATATTTCTGCCAACCTGCCCCTCGAGCACTGTTTTAGTAAGCCTGGAGAAGGTGGACCCGGCGTTCTTGAGTCCCTCCGGCATTCTGATGAAGCAATATGTGCCGAAGGGTGTTATGAAGCTGGTGCTAGCCTTGTCTTCTTCCTTCATGTATATCTGGTGGTAACCGGAGAAGCAATCGAGGAGGGACATGACCTCGCATCCGGCCGCGCTATCGACTATTTTGTCGATCCGTGGCAACGGGAAATTGTCCTTTGGGCAGGCTTTATTGAGACTGGTGAAGTCGATGCACATTCGCCACTTCCCGCTCTTTTTCTGCACCATTACGACATTGGAGAGCCATGTGGGGTAAGCCACCGGCTCGATGAATTTGGCCTCCAGGAGGCGGTGCACCTCTGCCTTGGCGGCCTCCGTCTTTTCGTCGGACATCTTGCGAAGCCGCTGCTTTTTTGGCCGTACCGAAGGGTCGATTCCCAGACTATGCTCAATTATTGAACGGCTGACCCCGACCAGATCGAGGGCCGACCAGGCGAAGACATCTTTGTTCTTGGACAGGCAGCAGAGGAGCTTTTCTTCTTCATGCGAAGTAAGGTCTTCGCTGATAGTGACTGTCTGCCTGGGCGTGGCCTGGTCGAGGGGGACAGTCTTGGTCCCGTCGTGGCTCTGCAGCTGCGCCTTGTCATGTTGCTTATTGGTTGGGCTGGCAGGCGCGGGGGCTTCACGTTGGGCCGTGAGGCAGTGCACGTTTCTTTGACCGGGCACGAAGTCCCGCTCTATGTTACGCGCAGTCTGTTGATTGCCGAAGACTGTGATAACGCCTAACGGACCTGGTATCTTCATACATAGGTACAGTCCGTGAATGGCTGCTTCGAACTTATTAATGGAGCCCCGGCCCATGACGGCATTGTAAGGGTACACCATATCCACAATGTCAAAGGTTATTTGCTCGCTTCGGGCATTGGGTGCTACACCGAAGGAGAGGGGCAGCTCTATTTTGCCGACGGGGAAGGTGCCTTTGCCGCCGAAGCCATACAACGGGTTGTCCGAAGGCTTAAGCAGGCTGTGGCTTATGCCCATGCGATCGAAGGCGTGGAGGAAGATGATGTCCGCCTGGCTGCCGTTGTCAACGAGGACCTTGTGTAGGTCCCAGCCTGCCACGCTGCAATTGATAACCATGGCATCGCAGTGGGGGGCGCTGCGCAAGTCGACGTCCCGTGCGTCGAAGGTGAGCGGTATGTGGGACCACTTTGTCTGCACAACTGGGCCCGTGACGGCGACATGGTTTATGCTGCGGTAGTGGTCCCGCTTCTGCCGCTTGGTGTCGAAGTCGGTGCTGGACCCCCCAGTTATCATGTGGATGACTCCGCGATATGGTTGATCGGCGAAGTCTTCTTGCTTTGGGGCATGGGGGATGTTTTGGTGTTGCTGATGTGGTGGTGGGGGTGGAGGAGGTACGATTTGTACTTCCTGATGGTGTTGGTAAGCGTGGTGCGGTGGATGCGGGGCAGGAGCGTGGATATATGGCGGGGGGGGGTTGCTGGTAATTGTGCGCGACAATTCTGGGGTTGTCGGCTGGCTGCGCCCGTGCCATTCTGTCTCTGGTGGCCTTCGTTTCGGGGCAGTCTTTGGTGTGGTGGGCGCAGTCTTCGCCATGGAATAGGCAGTAGAATCGGCGCGGCGGCTGCGCACGCCCTCGGCCCCTGCCACGAGTGCCGTTTCCGCGGCCCTGGGGGGGATAGTCTTGGCGACGAGGGGGGTCGGCAGCGGGGTGCTGGTTGGCGATGTTGTGCACCTGCTGCTGAATGCGGCCGTCGTGACCGGAGTCTGGCTGCGGAGTCCTTGTCCACGTGCGGCTGGATTGTGGAGCATCTTTTGGCTTCCTCTGGGACTCAATCTTGCGTTGGTGGAGCTCTTCGGATCTGGCGTACTTTTCAAACAGCTGGTATAACTCTTGGAGGTTCTTTGGCGGATCTCTGATGCAGTGGCTGTAAAGGACGCCGGCGCGAAGACCACTGATAGCATAGTGGATGGCAATCTGGTCATCGACTGAGGGTAGCTGTGACTTGAGTGTCAGGAATTTGTGGTAATATTCCCTCAGGGTCTCCTTCTCTAGCTGCTTGCAGAGCGAGAGCTCGGCCAGGGCGTCGGTGTCTGGGCGGTACCCTTGGAAGTTGAGCAGGAACTTGTCCCGGAGACTTCTCCAGGAATCGATGGACAGCGGAGGCAACCTGGTGAACCAGGTGAGTGCGGGGCCCTCGAGGGCGATGATGAAAGACTTCGCCATTGTGGCGTCGTCCCCCCCGGACGATGCGACGGCGACCTGGTAACTCATATAGTATTGAGCCGGGTCGGTGCTGCCGTTGTACTTGGGATAGGTCCCAGCCTGGAAGTTAGCTGGCCACCGCGTCACTTGCAGGTGAGGCGCCAGGGGACTTCGCTCATCGAGATAGTTGACCCCTTGGAATGGCGCGGCGTGCGGGAAGGTGTGGTCGCGTTGAGGGAAACGCGGGTCCTCCGGCTGCGCGCGGTGTTGCAGGGGTGGCCCATGCTGCAGGCCGGGGTGGCCTTCGCGCGTGTCGTCGTTGTGTGCGCGCTGCTGGAGGGGTGACTCGTGCTGCAGGCCGAGGTGGCCTTCGCGCTGCATCAGCGCAATCTCCCGCTCGAGTTCCTGGGCCTTGTGCTCTTCGTCGCGTATCATTTGCCGCACTTTGGCTAGTGCGGACACGCGTTGGCGCTTGGCCTCCAGTATCTCCTTCTGCCTCTAGAGATTGCGGGTCTTGAGGCGCAGGGCGCGCAGCTGTAGCTGTTCTTCTGCCGAGACGCCGAGGACCTCACCGTCCTCGGCGAGGTCCGCGCCCTCTGGTGGTGCGAAGCCTGAGGGTGGCTGCGGTTGTCCCTCAGGGTCGCAGGTGCGGAGGGTGTCGTCTTCAGTGGCCTCTTGGTGGGTGGATTGGGTGAGGGCGAGGGCCTTGCCCTTTCTTGCGGCGAGCAGTGCTGCTTTCGCAGCCTCGTCAGCCTTCGGGTCAGCTCCCTTGGGTGCCATCGCGGGTGGTTTTTCTCGTAGCACGAACGGTGGGCGCCAAATGTTGGAACTTGCTCTCAACTGCAAGGGGATCCAACACGAGTGAACGGTGGTGACAACAGGGCACTCGCGTGTGATGGCAAAAGCTCTGTTAATCTGGCCTCTCACGGGCACTGTACAGGGGTATTTATAGGTACCTGGGCGCCCAGCACCTCGAGCTAAGGACGCATGTGCCCTCAGGTACCTAGGTTATCCCAAGAATATTCCCATAAAGCGGGGTTACAGACCGTAATTACAGAAATGCTTTTACAACATAGGCCCGTAACACAGGGCGGCCGAGCGGGGCCCGTTACGACGGGCCGGATTGTACGTGGGCCTCCGAGCTGGGCGAGGCCGCGCCGTGGGATGCCCTTCGTCGCCAGTCTTCGCCTGGAACGGAAGGAGCGAAGGGTATCCCCGCCTGTTTTGTTTCTGTCAGTTCAGCTGCTGCAGCGAAGGCTTCGAGCGAAGGGTGGCGTCTTTGCCTTCGCCCCAACAGTGGCTATTAGTGTTGAATTTTACAGGATCACCTATTCACCCCCCTCTAGGTGCTCTCAGAGCCCAAGCAACATACCATGGCATATTGTAGACATTTCCAAGTGCTCAAACACCCAAGTGCTTAATAGAATCACTCAATGATTAGCGTAGGTGCTTTGCGAAGTGTTTAGGTTAGTTAGACCGCATTAGCGCTTGCTCTAGGTGAATCCTAGTTAGTTGAGTGAGTTTAGACAAACCACATAACCCATCGGCTCTTGCGCGAGCCATTGTAATTGTACCGAGTGGGGCGAGAGTCTTGCGAGACTGTGACAACCATATTTGTGTCTCGGCCGCCACCGTGTACCGGAGGGAACGAGGCCTGCGGCGTTTCGGCCGGAAGCTTGATAGTGGATACGGCGGGGAGCGTTCGAGAGGAGCCGGAAGCGGAGCACCACTTGCGTGTGGAGAAGGCCCGCGGCTCTCTACGGAGTTACTCGACCGAGGTGCTTGGCCCTCGCATGGGCTTCCCTTTGCGTAGGGGCATCAACAAGGATTAGTCGGGACCTTGTGTGGTTCTGAATACCTCGGTAAAAATACCGGCGTCATCCATGAGAGTTTGCATCTCTACCTTGCTCTTTAGCTTCTGCATTTATATTAAGCATTTAAGTCTCAATCTTGTGTTTATAGTTATATTGTTGTAGATTGAAACTGAGCCATTGCGGTAGAGATAGCAACACTTAGACAAAACCTAGTTTGCACATTCTAGTTTGATTAATTGCATAGGTTTTGCTCTAGGGATTTATTTGTGGCCTAGTTTATTAAAAGTTTTAGAAGTCCTAATTCACCCCCGCTCTTAGGCGTCACATGTTTCTTTCAATTGGTATTGGAGCCTGGTTTGGCTCATTTGAAACGTTTTAGCTTCACCGCTAAAAGAGTCGACACTTTTTAGAGGAAGGGATGGATGCCCATACGCCACCACACTTCGACAGCACTAACTTCCCATATTATAGTGCTAGAATGTCCTGTTACCTAGAGGCCGTTGATCTAGGTGTTTGGAGAGTCACTCGTGACAGGATGAAACCACCCAAAAATCCCGTGAAACCCACCACGAATCAGGAAAAAGAAATTCATTTAAATGCTAGAGCCAAAAATTGCTTGTATGAATCTCTTAGCATGGACATTTTTAATCAAGTTTTTACATCGAAAACTGCTAATCAGATTTGGCTAAAATTGCATGAGCTCCATGACGCTACATCCAATGTCCGTGAGCAAAAATATTGCCTAGTCTTAAATGAGTATAATTCTTTTGCTATGAAAGATAATGAGCTTGTTAGATATATGTATTCTCGTCTAAATCTAATCATCAATGAGCTCAATTCTATTGGCATTAATAAGTTAGGTGATGCGGACATTGTGAGGAAGATTATCTCCCTGCTACCACAACAAAGATATGGGAGCATCATCACTATTCTCCACAACATGGAGGACTTGAGTACAATAACCCTGACCATTGTGATTGGGAAAATCGCGACCTTTGAGATGTCGCGAAAAATGTGTCGGGGAGAGGAGCCAACTTCCTCAAGACCATATGCTTTTGCATGTGATGAAAGGAAGGGTAAAAAGAAGGCTTCCACTCCAAGTTCCTCAAGTGAAGAAGAGGAAGAAGAATAAAGTGATGATGAAGAAGATAATCAACCATCAACATCATCCTCCAAGGACGAAGAAACAATCCGACGCGTCGGAAAAGAAATGGGGATGATCCGCAAGATTAATCTAATGGGTGTGCCCTGCAGGTAGAGGATCTTCTCTTTAACATTGACAAGAAAAAGCAAAGAAAGAGAGGATGCTTCGCATGCGGGGAGAAGGGCCACTTTAGGGACAGCTGTCCAACTATTGTCGAACCCAAAAAGGAGAGGAGCAAAGGCAAGGTGCTAACAAGTATCAAAACTTGGGACGATTCTTCAAGCGAAGATGAACCTCCAAGGACGCGCAGCCACCAATCTTCATCATGCAAGTGCCTTATGGCAAGAGGTAAAATGAGTATTCCATCCTCTAGTGATGAAAGTAGTAGTGATGATGAAGGTGAGGGAAATCCCTCCATAGATGAGCTTGCGGAAGCCATTAATTTTTTTCAGGATGTCTGCACTAAACAAAAAGCTCAACTTAAAACTTTGAAAAATAAGTTGATTAGCTCTCAAAATGAATATAAAGGTTTGCTAGAAAAATTTGAAGCATTTGCAAATTTGAATTGTGAGCTATCAACTAAAATTGAGCAATTAGAGTCTAGTGCTACATCCACAGCTACCAATGATGGCCTCATTAAAAAGAATAAAAAACTTAAGGCTAAGTTAGCTAGCTCCCAAGAAGCTATTGAAAATTTGCTTGGGAAAATGGAAATTCTTAGCATACACAATAATGAGCTAACTACTAAGCTAGAAAACATTGGTAACACCCCAGAAGTATCTTTGGTTGAAATACCTAAAATTATTAAGAAAGATGCTTCTACTTCCTGCTTTGATTTAATTGATGATTCTAACCCCTGCAATCAAGTTCTTGTTAAGAATGTTATTATAGAAACTTTTTCGAACGAGATTGCAATGGAAAATGAGCAATTAAAGCAAGAAGTGGCTCACCTTGGAAAAGCCTTGTATGACAAGAAAGGCAAAGCCAAACAAATTCAACCTCCACAGGATAACACCATTGCGGGAGTAAACAAGCCTATGGAGGGCGAAATTGTGATTTGTAGGCTATGTCACAAAGAAGGCCACAAGTCTTTCCAATGCAAGGCGAAGATCGGGGATAAACAAAAGGAAAAGCTCAAGCAAAAGCCAACAAGCAAAATCTGCAACACCTACATCAAAAAGGAGGATAAAAAGGCTGCTACACCATATTTGATCAAGAAAGAAAAAGAATGGAAAGGTGATAGCAATCAAGGACAACAAGCAAGCCAAACACATCTGGGTGCCAAAGGAAATAATTTCAACCATGAAAAGCACCAAGAAGGTTTGGATCCCGAAAGGGAAGTGAGGAGTCCGAAGAAAGTCGGGGAATTTGGAGACTTGGCAAAATTGGGATGTATATCATGGGATACATCCTATTGGATCAAGTTTATTGCCAAGTGGGTTAGTGAAATTGGACCCAAATTTTCCCACCCATGACTAAGGTAACTAGATTTATTGTATTTCTTATTTTTAGATATGTGTATCTATTTTCTTGTATCTAGTTTTATCTTTCATGCCTAGTATTTCATTTGGTACTTACTTTAGATTAACAATGCATGCATACTAGGTAAATCTCATGGTAGGATTCCTTGTTTTCAACTTATAATCTTGAGCAAACCTACATGATTTAAAATATTTAATTAAGCACGACACATAGCTTGTTTAACATCCCTAAGTAAATGACACTAACGCTTCAAAAGCTTATATCATTTAACTTATATGTGCCAAAGCTCGGATTATAGATAACTTGCCCCTCTTGATATCAAATCAAAGTGCATGTCTCCTACAAGTATTCAAAACTAGTATGCACATATTCAGGGGGAGGTTACTCTATAATCTAAGACTTTGAGACTAATATCTTTTTCAAGTCTATTTCATGTAATACTCTCATTGTAAGAAAAATGAAGTCCGCGGAGAAGGACAACAAGCTTCCACTGCAAATCTACAAGAACTCTTATGTCTCACAAGTCTACCACTTGTCTTCAAATGGTCCGCCATTGGTTTCAATTGGTAACTTTGAGACTACATTTAGCATTACTTACATGTCTTCTCCAGCATTTGGCTAGACTATATTTCATATCTTATACTTCTATGTTGCTATACATGCATAAGTGGTTAAATCATATTCTGTTACCTATGCATAAGGAAGTTAGTCTAATCAAATCATGTCTTGCACCTCTATTTTCACATGCTTTTTCCTAAGTAGAAGAGCTTTGTCAGGGGAGTATTTCTTCGTCTCTAAAAAAAGGGGAGAAATTTCTTTCTAAAGAGAACACTCATTTAGGGGGAGTAACAATTTGGTGTTTCAATTGGTATCCTACAATTGGTATCAATTGACAAATCCATTATGAGGGCAAGTCTTATTTGCTTCCTACATGCTTTTAATGTCTTCCTTTTTGGTGGTTGATGCCAAAGGGGGAGAAATTTAGGGACCAAAGCAATGAAAACTGTATCAAACACCAAACACCACAATTTAAAAATTTTATTTCTTCAAGTGGTTTTGGTTCTTTGGTCTAAAATAGGAAGTAAGTGAATTATGGAGTTAGGGGGAGGCTTAAGTCCATAATATCACATTGTGGGGACAAACATCCATCCTAGCAAATAGATTGCATATTTTCATTCAAATGTTTGTTATATTTGCATGCTTTGGTTGTGTTGTCATCAATCACCAAAAATGGGGAGATTGTAAGGAAAATGGACCCCGGGCCATTTGGCTTAATAGATTTTGGTGTTTGATGATCAACATAACATGTGGACTAATGTGTTTGCTAGTGTTTGTGTTTGTAGTTCATAGGATGCTAAAGGTACTTGGACCAAGACATTGAGGAAAGCAACACCTCAAAAGAACACATTATTAAGATCAAGTGAAGTCCAAGAGGAGAAAGAAGTGTTGCCTGCGGACTGTCTGTGCGAGGAGCACCAGACTGTCCGACGGCACATCGGACTGTCCGGTGCACCAGGAACAGGAACCCCAACGGCTAGTTCCAGGTGGCATTATGGAGAGAAGACCACCAGACTGTCTGGTGTGGAGTCTGGACTGTCTGGTGTGAAAAACGTGCAGCGCTTACGGTCACCTGCGGTGTCAGGCCAACGACTAGGCGCACCGGACAGGGGGCACCGGACTGTCCGGTGTGCCGCAGAGAAGCAACACCTTTTCTCCAATGGCTAGTTTTGTGTTGGGGGCTATAAATACACCCCCAACCGACCATTCCAAGGTGTGGGAGCCCAAGCAACATACCAAGGCATATTGTAGATATTTCTAAGTGCTCAAACACCCAAGTGCTTAATAGAATGACTCGGTGATTAGCGTAGGTGCTTTGCGAAGTGCTTAGGTTAGTTAGACCGCATTAGCGCTTGCTCTAGGTGAATCCTAGTTAGTTGAGTGAGTTTAGACAAACCACATAACCCCTCGGCTCTTGCGCGAGCCATTGTAATTGTACCGAGTGGGGCAAAAGTCTTGCGAGACCATGACAACCGTGTTTGTGTCACGACTGCCACCGTGTACCGGAGGGAACGAGGCCCGCGATGTTTTAGTCGGAAGCTCGCTAGTGGAGACGGCGGGGAGAGTTCGAGAGGAGCCAAAAGCAGAGCATCACTTGCATGTGGAGAAGGCCCGCGGCTCTCTACGGAGTTACTCGACCGAGGTGCTTGGCCCTCGCATGGGCTTCCCTTTGCGTAGGAGCACCAATGAGGATTAGTCGGAACCTTGCATGGTTCTGGATACCTCAGTAAAAATATCGGCGTCATCCATGAGAGTTTGCATCTCTACCTTGCTCTTTAGCTTCCTCGTTTATATTAAGCATTTAATTCTCAACCTTGTGTTTATAGTTATATTGTTGTAGATTGAAACTTAGCCATTGCGGTAGAGATAGCAACACTTAGACAAAACCTAGTTTGCACATTCTAGTTTGATTAATTGCATAGGTTTTGCTCTATTGATTTATTTGTGGCCTAGTTTATTGAAAGTTTTTGAAGTCCAAATTCACCCCCTCTTAGGCGTCACCTGTTTCTTTCAGCAACCGATAATAATTTTTATAGAGCTCTGGATGGACAGTCCTCAAGTAACAACGGTTTTAATCTATTCTGAGTTATTGGTGGTCCTTCTTGCTCAATATTTTCTATTTGCACCGGTAAGGAACAATGTCTCGTGTGTGTTGTTCAACGTTAACCATAACTTTCTTTTCTGGTAATGCTTTCATGTATAAAATAATACCAATATGGTCCATGGTGCATATGTAATCTAGAAGGAATAATGTTATTTTTAAAAAAACTTAATTATATCATAGCAAAATCAAAAGGAGGAAAATAATAAAAAAACTGATTATTTATATTGGGGCACGACTTTAACAAAGTTTGACTTATTTGGTTTGTTAGGTTGTCATATCCGAGTCAATGTCTTCAACTCGTCTTTGTTAGTTAGAAACCGATTTCCTTTCAAGCCTCATTTTCTATATCAAGTTTAAATTGATATGTATGCAGATGAACAAAACAAAAAATAGAATAAATAATGAATCTATAATGGTTATTAGAAGGCTAATGTTTAAACTGGTGCCACCACAGATGCTGACCCGTCTGCCCCCACTACAGACATCTTTATCCTTTGTCAATGAAGTGAGCGGCGAGCGCTGACCTTTAGCTAAAAAGCATTACCCGCCTGCTTCCGTCCTCTTCTCCCCTCCCCCTCCAACACCATTCAAAATACCTCGTACTCACTTCTCCAACCACATCTCCTACAAATAAAAAACCAGGTGATAAGACAAACAAAATCTTTCAACCACCGATTAACTGAGGGTGTTTTCTAACTTATCTTCTTCCTCAATTTTTCTTGGTTCAGAGGAGCTTCTGTAAATTTTGGTTGGTTGCAGGTAATGTTCAGGCTGCGTAAAGCTATGTCTGAATATTCTTCAAGCTCATTCAGTCATTATCTTTTGCTCCTAGACTTTAGCTCTCTATCTAGCTTTATATAATGACCTTGTAATTATTAAGCATCAAACAGGTAGGACCCTTCCTTTTGCTCTTAGTGCTTGTCTGGTTGGCATTACTTGAGACAGCAATCTCTGCTACCAAGCATCTTACCAACCGCCATCACCATGTTCTAATAACCCCATTTGCCAACCATCTCTTCAATTTAAACTACAGAAGCAATTTGTCAATCACAGCTCTGACCCTGCTTTCAGTATCCGTCTTGTTGTGGGCAAGATGAAGGACCTGTTTAACTTCCATAGTTAATAATTGAAATGATTGCCACACACGAGCTGATGGCCTTAGAGGAGAGGGCCAGAGGAAGTTATTGGATGGCCGCAGAGCGAAGAACAACCAGTGGAGACGAGACGATGGGGAAAGAGGAGGCCGGTGCGATATGGCGATAGAGGAGGAGGCAGAGGTTACCGGTTGAAGATAGCGAGCTACGGTGGTAGAGCGACAGCTGAGCATAGGACAAGGGCATGGCGTCGTCCACGTTGAGCAGCACAAGGAGTTTGAGGTCGAGTGTGTGCGTGACCGGACCGTGGAGGCAGCGTCACTATCATCTGTGATGGAATTCGACGAAGCGCGGTCGATGTGGTAGTAGGCATTGCCCGACGCGGCTGGCTTCACAGTAGCACGCCTGTGGAGCATTGCCCGGTGGGGGGGGGGGCTAGAGCTCCACGACCACCACCGCCCCCATGTCGTGCCGACCTGCACGTGTCAAGGCTATGGCGTCTGAGGGGGGAGGAGATCGGGGCTCCTAGAGGCGACCCGGGCACCGCGACGATGTTCGAGGGGAGGCAAGTCCCATAGCCCATAGTTCACTGCAACGCCGACCTTTCCACGCACGTCGGCGTCAAAATGTGCGGAGAGGGATCGAGGGGGTGTCTAGCCGAAGCTTCTTAAGGGCAGCGTTGAAGAGGGAGGGTTGGGGGCCTCCTTGGCCGAGGACGGCGCCCCAGCGTCATTTGACGGAGACGACACAAAGCTCCTGGAAGGCTTCGCTAGCGTGGTAGAAGGCTTAGAGGTGTCGTGGCCCTTGAGGCGGATTCGACGGCTGAAACAAAAAGATTGATGTGGCACTCTGTACGCGCGGCTTTCCGTTCGGCTTTAATAATAGGGTAAGGAAATACCAGTAGCCTTCCATTTTATGTTTATTAGTGTTCTTTGGTTAGGTCTTGACGTGAAACTAAGACAAGCATTGAGTTAGTTTGGACAGGTTACTAAAGATTTGTATACACATTTGAATGTTATTGTGATGTGTGTTAGTGGCTCACTAAATGGTGTTGATCCAATTTCCTCTACTGTTGCGTAATGGTAGATTACGAACAGCAAGCTAACAACTTCGATCATTGGGCTTTTAGTTACCGATATAGTAGTGATGTACCTTTTAGACTAGAGGAGAAGTATGTGGTGGAAAAATGTCAATTCTCCAAAAACAGTAATAATAATAGAGCCTTCTTTCAGAAAATCTAGACATCATCTAAAAAATATATAGCCAAATGAGAAGGAAAAATGCCAAAAAACAAGAAGGAAATATTTTTAGCAATATTTCATCATCTAGCATTATATACTTCTAGGTTCTCTTCCATCCACAACATTATTGAATTGTTTATGTTATATCTTACTTTGACTAGAAGTAGGATTTCCTGATATTTTTTCCTTTTCCTGCAGAACAAACAAGATACTTGGTTTCTCTGTGTCTCTCATCCTCGTCAATCTGGCTTCAAATATGGAGCGTGCTGATGAGAATCTCCTTCCAGCAGTTTATAAGGAAGTTAGTGCAATCTTCAAAGTTGGTCCTACTGATCTAGGATACTCACCTTTGTAATGAACTTTCTGAAGTCACTAGCATCTCCCTTAGTAGGTATCCTTGCTCTGCACTATGATCGACCAACGATGCTTGCAATAGGGACTATTTTGGCTGTCAGTGTTAGCCAGTATTTTGGGTAGGTTGCATTCAGGAGAGCAGTAAATGGCCTTGGGCTTGCCATTGTAATACCTGGTCTTCAACCGTTCATTACTGGAACTATTATTACTAGGTTTGACACATGTTAGATTTTTTTTATTGCATGTGGTCAAATATGCGATACAACTAAATTACTGCATGTTATTCCACTTTTATTGTTTGAAGTATGAATTGAATGGACTGTTCATTTATCAAATGTAATATGTTAGTGTTGCCTCTGTTCTAAACTATAACATGTTTTCGCTTTTTAGGATATATTGTTTTTATTATGTATTTACACATAGTGTATATCTACGTGCATAGCAAAGACTATGTATGTATCTAGAGAATGGAAAATGTTTTTATAATTTGAAATGAGGGAGTAGTTAACAAGGACCAATATGTCCTAAATTTTAGACTTTCCTGGGTCATTATTTTGGTTAATGCATGGGCCTCATGGTGCAAGATATGGAGCTCTAACTCAGCATACAACCCACTTTTTCCTTGGATGTAACTTTTGGGTGATTTGTTTGTAAATGTTGTAAGTGAATAACTAATCACAGGAGCATAAGGTTATTCTATTTTTGTGTGTTCCTTTCTATTTACTACCCATTGTACCTATGTTGTGATGAAATGTATTCTTGGTTGCAGAGTGGTCCCTTGAAGACTACGGTTACTGGTGTCGAGATGTTCAAAAAATACTTGGCCATGGAGAGGTAATGATTCTGAAAGTAGTTTGTGCTAGGTTTTGTATTGTTCCATATTATCTTACATGCAACTTCATATGTACAGGCTGGTGACAATGTTGGTCTTCTTCTTTGTGGTCTTAAGCGTGGCTAGGTTACCATACTTGTCAGTCCCATCCATTGGTAAGCATCTTGAGTCTTTTGGAGCTTCAGTCTTACTATGGGTCATGCAATATCCTAGAATCAATTGTTGGCTAAAATTTTGAAAGGAAAGTTGATAGTGGAGAACCATCATTGTAATTTACTGAAAGAATAATGCAAGGAAAACCATCACTCAGAAATAAACATGCTATCGACGAGCACAACAAGTGTGAGGTTAGTGGCCTCCCTTGCCTTCCAGTCTACTCGTCTAGTTTGGTGCTTCCGGTCTCCTCGCCCTATGCGATAGGTCCCACGCTAGCCTCCACCACGACGGCATGGGCATGGCAACAGGAGCATCGCCACAGGCAACGACACCACGCTCCATGTTCCCCCACGGTCATGCCTTAACATACTACATTAAATAACATGACCAACTTAATAGCCTACTATCCTAAATTGAATAAAAAACACCAGTGGTATAATATCTTGTCATGATTAGTTTTGTCAAATAGTCCTCAAATACGTATCTTGAAGATATTTGTCCGCTCATTGTTTTGGGTCATATATGATGTTTTTTAAGTGATGTATGCACAAACTTAGTTATGTTCTCTAATTCACTCATACTGTGAAACTATGCTTTTATAACTGCATAAATCCTATCATCATATATGTAGTCTGTCGTATGGTGGCCCTGTGAATGTTGTGACAATGTTGTTGAGTATGCTAGCCCTATGACTCCTTTGACCATGCTGGTGAGCTTGATGGCCCTGTGAATCCTATGAATCTCATAGACGATGGCCGGTTTTTTGTAAACTCACTCATTTAGTGCAGTTTGCACTGTGATGCATAGAGCCACTGAGTTTGTGATTTTATAACTGCACAAATCATATCCTCATGTATGCAGTCTACCCTATGATGGCCTTGTGATGCTTGGAGATGATGAACCTATTCTGTTAACTCACTTATTTTGTGCGGTCTGTCCTGTGATGCATGGAGCTGAGGGCCCTACTTTTTTATAGACATTAAGTTTGTGCAGTGACACATGTAATGCATATACATGCTAGCACTATTTGGTTCACGCACTAATTTTGTGTACACTTCCTTGTGATGCATATAGCTGAGGGTTCTGCTTTTGTACAAGCACTAAGTTTCTGCAGTAAGACTTGTTGTGCTTATACATGTCGGCCTTCTCCAGTTTGGACAAACAAGTTGTATGTTAGCGTCCTTGTGATGCTTATAGATGATGCACCTATTTTGTTCAGGATGATTTGGTAAGTATGTCCTGTGATGCATTTGGGGAGTTCCTTTACCTGACACAAAGGTGTATGTTGAGGGCTCTTTTCTTATGTACTTAGTGAGGTTATGTGTTTTTATTATTCTTTCGTCAAAGAATGTACTGATTGTGTTTCTATTTGTTAACAGATGAAGACAAAAGCTCCAAGTTTGGACAAAGCTCTTATGTTGTGAATCACTTGTGGGAGTTATGCGTAGAGAATGACATAGGTAGTGCTACTGCACAATGTAATTGTTATTGCTCCAAAATGATGTAACTGTTATAGGGAACTGATGCTCTCAACCCCTTGTCTGCTTAGGGATGTTGTAAAGTTTACTGATTTTTATGCTTCAGTTTGTTAATAATAACTCCATGCTAATCCAATTATGCAGTTCCTAGAGTTGGAAAAGTAGGTAACACTTTTTGTAAAGAGCATTACATAGAACAGATTCAGAAGTTATCTAAGAAGGTAGGTATTATGTGCTTCTGGTTGCTGATTCAATTTATGGACTCTCCACATTAGAGCGAGAGTGCAGCACAGCTTTCATGTGAACTTGGCTACCATTGTCTGCTTATTCAGATATTAGTCCTTAAGTAGATATTGTTTAGATAAAAAGAAGGTGTTGCAGCGCTGGGACTGATAAAATAGGGGAAAACAAAAGGATACATCACTATCAAATCCTATAACATAACTTCTAGGAAATACTCCTTAGGAATAGAAGAGAAATCTAAGGTTCGTACTTCTCCTAAAAATTTAGGGCTATTGACCAGCCTTTGGTTCATGCCTTTTGAACAAGCATTTTCTCTTGTTTGTTTATAGATATATGAGCCCATTACATGACCATGTTTCTGTGATGGGACAACACGGGAGTGTTTTGTTGGACACATCTTTTTAGTAGCTTTTGTTGCTTGATCTTCAAGAAACATAAGTACTATCTCTATTTTTTACTTGGCGCTCAATTGTTCAAGTGTATGCTAACAAAAGTCAAATAAAAAAAATTAGAGGGAGTACTTTTCATGGAACCTCAAACCATGGAGAGCTAGATGTTATATTGTTTTTTCTGTATATCAAATAACCTACTCCTACCGTGCTACTTGATTAATTCATCATCTTTGGCCAATTATTTATGAGTTGTCACATGGGTGTTGTTGATAATCATGTTTCTGGAAACATCTACTTATCTCACCTTTTACTTAAGTGCTTTGGACAACTATATGTTGGATTCTGTATAGAAGATCCTCTACAACAACAATTATGTATTGTTTGTGTTGAAATTCACCCCTGCCATTCTTTTCTGATTTATAAATGTTGTGTTTACTATTGTTACCTGTTGGGGGCCTTCATTTTCCAAAGGTCCTCAAAAACACGACTAACATATTTTTCAGTATAGTATACTGTCACAGGAAGCTTCGGGTTTAAGACGAAGGCATACATGGTGTGAAAAAGCATGATCTGGAAGAAGGATAGACCAACTCCGAAGCTGTGACTGGAGAAGCTTCGGCTTAGCACAAGAATGATGATGAAGAATGGAACCGACTTAAAAGGAAAAGACTGCTCAATCCTCGACAGATTACCTTTTAGCTAATAGTAAAAGTCAAGGGCATGAATGTAATTTTACTCAGACTATGTCTTATGTCTATAAATAGATGAACAGTAAAATCGTACTGTTCACGCTGACTTGTAATCACTCGCACATCACTCTTGGACTTTTACCTTCTGTCAAGCCGAAGGTACAAATGCAATTTACTATTATTAATGTTTGTTCATGATTATATAAGGACAATATGAGTAATCTAGAGATTTAATATAATCATTCATGCCCTTTCTATGTTTCATATATCCTTGATTATATTCTTTCATATTAAAATGATGAAGGCATGTCCTTCCTGACCTTTGTCTAGAGATCGTTATATCCTACGGGAGATAATGCTTTGAAGGACGAAGGTCTTTAACCATTAACATTTGTGTTGTCTTGTTCTTAACTCATAGCATTTGAGAACAAGTGACCAACATTGGCGCCCACCACCGGTGAACTCATTTGACCACCTTCGGCAAGCATCGACCTTCGTCATGCCGCCGAAGAAGACAGCAGCGCTAGGGGCTGCATTGTAGCCACTGGACACTAATCAGGAGACGCTACGTGAAGCTAGGAGCCAGAAGAGGAAGTCCACTAGCCCAACACTTCATGAGGAGGAGCTGGACCAGGAGATCAGGGACCTGGAAATCATTCACCAGCAAGTACAAAGGAAGAAGGAAAAGATGGCTCGCTTAGCCGATTTACAGAACAAGATTGACAAAGCTGCTGAGGAAATGCGTCATCTTACTCAAGATGACCAGGACCGAAGGCCCCAGCACAGGGAACTTCGTCAAGAGAGTTCATTCAACGACGATGAATGGTACGATGACTTTCATCATGGTAATTTTGCTTTTGATGATGCTTCTCCTTTGGCAGCAAAGTTGCAGACTACTCCATGGCCCCCATCATACAAGCCACCTCAGCTTCATATGTATGATGGACACTCAAATCCTAAGCAGTTTTTGATGAGCTATGAAGCAACCATATCTTCATATGGAGGCAATACTGCAGTCATGGCGAAATCCTTCATCATGGCAGTCCGAAGTGTGGCCCAAACATGGTACTCTTCTCTCCGACCAGGGACAATCACACCATGGCAGAAGCTCAAGGATATGCTAATCACTAGCTTCAAGGCTTTCAGACAAAGCCAGTCACTGCTCAGGCTTTGTTTCAGTGCACGCAAGACCATGAGGAGTACCTTCAGGCGTATGTCTGTAGGTTCCTGTGTCTAAGAGCACAAGCGCCTACAGTGCCCAATGAAATTGTCATTGAGGCCATGATCAAAGGACTTCGGCCAGGACCTACGGCTCAGTATTTTGCCAGGAAACCCCCACAAACCCTAGAGAAGCTTCTTCAGAAGATGGATGAGTATATCCGGGCTGATAATGATTTCCACCAAAGAAGGAAAGAAGCGTACAGGTTTTCTGAGATGACCAGGGGCTTCGGTGGAAGAATTCACCCCAGATACGTCAGATCAATCCATAATTCTAACCCAAATGATGACAAAGGAAGTCAACTTCAAAGGCAGCAACATAGCTCCCAGTCTTCGGGGTCACAACAAAGCTCCTTCAGGCCACCAGCCCCAAGGGGTAGAGGCGACAGGGGCTTCGGAGGAAGGTACGGAGATCAGCCTAGAAGACTGTATTGCTTATTCTGCGGTGAAGACAAGGGCCACACCACAAGAACATGTCAAATCACAATTCAAAAGCAAAAAGAGTTTGCCGAAGCTTAGACACGGTAGAATCAGCCGAAGCAGGTCCTACATACTGCTTCATGTTATTCTCCTTATGTCCTAGAATACGTAGGTAATCAACACCCTACGGCCTCTATCGCTTTGGCAAGTCACTCTCAGGCTTCCTGGGCCCAGCTTCCACCACCACCACCGCTACCACCTGCTCTAACCCAAAGCCAGTAGCCAGAAGGGCACCAACAGCAGCGCGACTTTCGGGAAGAGTCCGAAGCTCGCACAGTCAATAGCATTGTGCCTGAATCCAAGCATATTTACTGAAGAATATTCTACATCTAATGTACCTTTATCTTTTTTGTGATCTTATTTTTTCTTGTATGGAAAACACTTCACGAAGGACTGAATTCTGATATGTAATAACTCATACCGTCGAGTGGAATGCTTCCTTTTAACAAAGTTCTGAAGCTACAAAAGTCGTTCCTAAGGGAGCGCAGACAAAGTTCCAAAGCTACAAAAGTCGTTCCTAAGGGAGCGCAGAGTAAGTTCCGAAGCTACAAAAGTCATTCCTAAGGGAATGTAGAGCCAAAATACCACCGAAATAGAAGGTGAAGAAGCTCCAAAGTCGTTCTTAAGGGGATGCAGAGCTTAGATACCACCGAAATAGAAGGTGAAGAAGCTCCAAAGTCGTTCCTAAGAGGATGAAGAGCTTATATACCACCGAAATATAAGGCGAAGAAGCTCCAAAGTCGTTCCTAAGGGGATGCAGAGCTTAAAGACTCCAAAGTCATCCCCAAGGGGATGCAGAGTCTTGGGTGTTTCAGAGTGGCCATGTGACCTCGACATAAACATTATGTTGCATCATATCATCGCATCATTCCGCATAGCATTACATCATACATCATATTGCATCAACAGCAAAAGGTCGAGCACGAAGCAGACCTTCGGCAACAATTTGAATGAAAATGTGCTGAGGCACGAATCGAACCTTCGACCGATTTCATTCTATCAGGGAAATCTATTAACAGTATCACACAACAGATTCACCATAAAAAAGAGGTTTCTTTCTTTACGAAGCATGAAAAGAAGGGAAGGTATTTTTTCGCCGAAGGCTCAAAAAACGATATGTGTGTAAATTTCATGCATCGCAAAGAAATATATAACATCAACATACACAAATGTTACATTGTTCCACAATTGTTTTATACACAAATGTTACATTGTTTCACAATTGTTGCATACATAAAATATTACATTGTATCATCACAACAAAAGCTTAGTCTTCTTTAAGAATTTTCTGTGCAGCTTCATTCAACAGTCTATCGACAACTTCGTCGATAATGGAATTAGCGACACTCATTACATCCAACGCCTCCTTCATAACGGGATCGGCCTAGGGGTCGTATGGCTCCGGCAGCGGAGAGAGTTCAGCTGTAGTAAAAAATCGTTAGTCCGAAGCTAGAAAATAAACACCGAAGCTAAAAATTCAACAATAATACCTATACGCCTTGCGCGCTCGGCAGCCTCTTCGGCTCGCCTAGCTTCTTCTTGGGCATCATGGGTTTCCTTTTAATTCTTCTTTATAATTTCATTGGCCAGTTCTTGGCCACCGTTTACCCAGACATCGGAGTAAAATTTTCCACCTACTAAAGTAGCTTCGGCAGAGGGACCTCTCGTGTCGTCTGTGGAGAAGGCGGCTTCGGCCTGGGCTGCAGCTTTAACATGGTCACAACCAGCCTTCTCTAGAATTGCTGCAATCCCTCGAGCGCCAGCGAAGGCACAAATGTCCCCGCGATCACTGAGGATCTCTTCAAAAGCTTCGGCTTCTCCACTTATCCAATCAATAACACCCTCGGGGTCACCTCGAATAAAATTCTCCTCAGAAGAGTATGCACCAACCTTGGCAAAGCTGGTTTTCAATTTTCTCACGCAATCCAAGGATTTTTCAAAGCATCTCTCCTTAGACTCACGAAGCTCCTTAACATTCTTTTCCAACCTTGTGTTCTTCCATTCACTTATTTCTTGACTTGCTTTTGCAACTTCAAAATTCTCATTAGCTTCGGCAAGCTTTTTTCGAAGATCTTCAACTTCGGCTTTATGAGCATCGGATTAGGCATTAAATTTTGCTTCATCTTTCTTCATTTTATTTACCAATGAAAGTAGAATTCTTGGCTTCATTCCTCAACTTGATAACTTCTGACCGAAGGTTACCGAGGGCCATCTGGCAGCTTTCATCTTCAGCATTCTTTTGCGCCCTCAAAGCATTGGTAAGAATTAAGCCCTGCAAAAAGATAGAATCAGCACGAGAATACAAGACAAGATAATCTATTTTTAAAATTCATCACATTCGTACCTTCAGACTGTTGTATGCAAGGTTGTCTGCGAGGTTATCTTTTGACATCACGGAGAGGCCAGCTTCAAGCTTCGAAAATCCCATATTCTTGGCCATCTCCCAGCAGACGGATATCTCCTTGTTGTCTGGGAGACAGTATAAGAAATCATCTTCATCCGTGCCATTGTACACCAAGGCCCCCTTTGGGTATTTCAGTTCCCGGGCGTAGTGTTTGGCTTCCGCGATTTCTTCTTCAGATAACTTTTTTCCCGAAGCATGTCGAATGATAAAATCAAGATCTTCGGACGATGCTTCAGGAGCAGGAGATTTAGCTTTTTCAAGTACATCCTTCTTCTTCAGGGCTATGCCAGTATCTGGAGATTCTTGCATAGCCTTCTGCTCAAATGTAGCAGGATCAGCCTCGGCGGGCGCTGAGGGCTCAGCTTCAGTTTCAGCGCAGACTGTAGCAGCCTCGACAACCTTCTTTACAGAGGTAGGAGTTAATACCCTTGTCGTCTCCATAATAGCGTCCAGCACGCTTGCCATTCTCCTCCTCTTGGGAGTTACTGCAGAAGTTTTTGCCACCTTCGGCAACCCCGGCTCTACTGGCGGACTCAAGATTTTTGACAGCTCTACAACTTCCTCTAGCTCTGGCTCTTTGGCTGCCTTTTCTTTGGCTTCGGCACCGCGTTTTGGTGTTTCGGCCAGACCAGCTGCAGGAACCTTCGGCAATTCAGTCAGGACTTCCTTGGGGATGGCAGGAGTACGTTGTTCTGCTTCGGCAGTAGAAGATGTCCCTTCACCAAGCTTCATCACTGTGGCTGTCTCGATGTATCTTGGCCGGTGTGTCAAGACCTTAATCTTCTTGCCCTTTGGCACAGCAGAAATGGCCGAAGTAGCAGCTTTTCTCTTCTTCCCCTGCTTTCGCGAAGGATAACTATAATCGGGGTATACGAAGCCAATGACATCAAAAACTCTATTCAATCTTTTCTTTCCTCAGCCTTCGAAGGCCAAGTCATTGCATCATCTCCCGCCCTTGTATAGGCCCCAAGCAATTCATCACTGGTTGCCTCAATACTGCTCAACCACTCATCATTTGGTTCATCAAACTCGCCTCTGTATCTGAAGGTGTACTTCAGATAGACCAAGCCGCCCTGACTAGACCCGGCAGTAGCCTCCTTCGGCATCTCCCACTCATTCACAAGCGGCCATACTCTGTAGGTGACGTGTTCTTGAACCAGGTATCTAGTGCCAATAAAAGTACACATAGTGTTGAAGCTTCTCTGGCATGTCTTGATATCGTTCCCCAGAGCGGTGGCTGGCCTCCTGATGCCGAAGCGAGACCAGATGGGGCGTTGGATAATCCCCTTTATGTCTTCTCTTTCTATCAGATTATTCTTGACATAAAACCATTCCTCAATCCAGGCCCCGGGCCACCTTTTTCGAAAGGTTGGGACGGGATAGCTCACATCGGAGCGAGAAACGAAGCCATAACAACCGAAGTTGTTGTGATATTGCTCTTTACCAGTGGCCTTCGTCTCGTACAATAGTTCGTGCATGTTGCAGAAGCACTTCGTGCTCGGCTCTAGCCCTTGGCTCCTCACGGCCCAAATAAAAACCCCCATTCTAATATTGGCTTCGGGGGTAATTTGATGTAGGAAAATTTCGAAGGTCTTCAGCACTTCGACCAGGAATCTGCTTAATGGGAAATGAAGCCCTGCCTTCATAAAACTCCTATAAACAACCACCTCATTCTCTTCGGGAGCAGGTGCAGCGCTATCTCCTCCAGCTCTCACAATTGAAATATCTCAGAAATACCTCCCCTTCATAGCATCAATTTGATTTTGCTTAATGGATGATTTTCCGAATATAGTGTGACTTGGTCGCCAGGGCCGATTTTCTGCATCTTCGTCTTCACTTTCCATATCAAAGCTCCCACTATCATTAGAATCTTCAGACAAATCAGCTACTATCTCGTTTGTAATCTTCTCTGTGTTTGTTTTTTCTATAGCCTCATAAAAACCAGCCAGGGTAGGATCAGCAACTTTCTTCTCGTCGGCCATCTGGTTGGAAATTGAGCAAATGTTGAAGCTCACAAAACAAGTAAAATCTGGCAGCAAGGAAATTAAAACTCGAGAAAACAGCACAAGCAACTGAAATGGCGCAGCAGATGCTGTTGTTGTGGGTTTCTATTTATATGCCTAGTACATCACAACTTGGCGGGCCCCATTTGTCATCGACTTTTGCTATTCTAGCGAAGGGAAGGTGTTTTTTCGGACCTTCGGCTAAAGGCCTTTGTTCACGTCGCAGTCTGAATTTGTTAAACAACAAATTAACACTGTGAGGGGCTACTATTGGGGGCCTTCATTTTCCGAAGGTCCTCAAAAACACGACTAACATAATTTTCAGTATAGTATATTATCACAGGAAGCTTCAGGTTTAAGACGAAGGCATACATTATGTGAAAAAGCGTGATCTGGAAGAAGGATAGACCAACTTCGAAGCTGTGACTAGAGAAGCTTGGGCTTAGCACAAGAATGATGATGAAGAATGGAACCGACTTAAAAGGAAAAGACTGCTCAGTCCTCGACAGATTACCTTTTAGCTAATAGTAAAAGTCAAGGGCATGAATGTAATTTTACTCAGGCTGCGTCCTGTGCCTATAAATAGATGAATAGTAACACCGTACTGTTCACGCTGACTTGTAATCACTCGCACGTCACTCTCGTACTTTTACCTTCTGTCAAGCCGAAGGTACAAATGCAATTTACTATTATTAATGTTTGTTCATGATTATATAAGGACGATATGAGTAATCTAGAGATTTAATATAATCATTCATGCCCTTTCTATGTTTCATATGTACTTGTTTATATTCTTTCATATTAAAATGATGAAGGTATGTCCTTCATGACCTTCGTCTAAAGATCGTTATATCCTAAAGGAGATAATGCTTCGAAGGACAAAGGTCTTTAACCATTAACATTTGTGTTGCCTTGTTCTTAACTCATAGCATTTGAGAACAAGTGACCAACATTACCCCTGCCATTCTGATGTTCCAATGTTCTAAAAAAAGTTGACTTTTCACTCGCACTCATTATTCTTTTTGAATTTGGATCTTTGCTAGCAAGATTTTTTTTCATATTGACTTTGTAGCAACGCACGTGCATATAGGTGCCTCTCCCTGCCGTCGCCGCAGTGCGAAGCTCTGTTGCACACCGACCCCGACGCTGCTCTACCGCCCGCTGCGTTGTCCCTCCCCCGGCTCCCACGTACACCTTCTCGACCGTGCGCCGCTACTCCACTACCGTCCCTCGGAGGTTGCCCCCTCCCCGAGACTGCCACCCTCCACCTCGTGTGCCTCATAGACGGGTGACCTCGCACCATAGGCTTGGCGCTCGACCGTAGCCTGAGTTTCGCTTCGATGTCATCCCGTACAGCTCAAGTACGCTATCCTCCATCTCATAATAGTATAATACACATTTGTTCATAAGTTATCGTGATATTATATGTTTCCGTTACAACGCACGGGCACTGACCTAGTGTGTATGTGTGCGTGTGTGTGTGTGTATATATATATACTGTATTTATATATTACACCTGGGTGCATTCAATATAGAGAATGCACCCAGGCCGAACCTACGCGCTAGGAGCACCTGGTCCGAGCCAACTGCCCCACCCAGGCCGAACCAACGCTTCGTCTTCGTCTCTCCCGCACGCTCCCAACAGAACCTTTTCACTTTCCCGCCCTCACCTTTCTTTCTCCGCGAATGGCTCAACCTCTTCACACCATGAGTTTGCAATTAGCGGATACCCATAGTTGCAATCAACAAGCAACAAACGTTGCAACTGGAGCAACAACACACCATGCAATGGTAATCAAGGAGTAAAAACATAGACTCAAGTTTGCAATTAGAGGATACCCCTAGTTGCAATCAACAAGCAACAAACGTTGCAACTAGAGCAACAACAGAGACTCAAGTTTGTAATTAGCGGATACCCCTAGTTGCAATCAACAAGCAACAAACGTTGCAACTGGAGCAACAACACACCATGCAATGGTAATCAAGGAGTAAAAACAGAGACTCAAGTTTGCAATTAGAGGATACCCCTAGTTGCAATCAACAAGCAACAAACGTTGCAACTGGAGCAACAATAGAGACTCAAGTTTGCAATTAGCGGATACCCCTAGTTGCAATCAACAAGCAACAAACATTGCAACTGGAGTAACAACACACCATGCAATGGTAATCAAAGAGTAAAAATAGACACTCAAGTTTGCAATTAGAGGATACCCCTAGTTGCAATCAACAAGCAACAAACATCGCAACAGACTAAAATACACATGGGTGGCTTGGGGACAAGGAGGCGCGCGGCGGCGGCGGGGGGCAGGGAGGCACGCGTACAGGAGGGCCGAGGGCATGCTCTTATGGGGAGGCGTGCTCGGGGTGTTAGGTGCTCTGGTCGGACAGGGAGTCTTGGGGTCTGTGCATCCACAAACTAAAATACACATGGGTGCATTTTAGTGCCGCCGTATATATATATATATATATATATATATATATATATATATATATATGTGTGTGTGTGTGTGTGTGTGTGTGTGTGTGTGTGTGTGTGTGTGTGTGTGTGTGTGTGTCTATATATATATAGACACACATGTCGGTGTTTTGGGTCCGACCGCGCACCTGGGGTTGCCCCTCGAGGTGCTTTTTGGAGTAGGACGGTGTTACCGACTGTAGCTCGATGGTTCGTGCTTGATGCACGAGAGACGGTAGACAATTTTATACAGGTTCGGGCCGCTTTGAGAGGCGTAATACCCTACGTCCTGATGTGGATCTTTTATGAGAGGGGTTACAGGAGAGTTCTGTAGTATGGAGGATGCTAGAGAGCTGAGTAGACGGCTAATGAGTGAGATGTAGTTTGATGAGGTGCCCCTAGGCCTTATATACTCGATCGTGGGGCATTACATGCGGATATGATAACAATATGCACCTAAGTAATAGTGAACCGACTGAGCTTATCTTCCTATAATCCTGCCGACTTATCATTCGTAACGTCTGACATTTGAGGGTGCTACGCGGGAGAATCGGATCACTGTTGTGGATGACGTTTGAATTCGCTGAGCCGCATGGGCTTGAGTTGATCCGATCTTGCACTGATCCATTCGGCTAGACACTCCTCCCCTGACCCACGAAGGGATGACCTTGCGAAATAATGGGCCTAGGGCCTTTTGCGAGGCCTTCTTGCCTTCTAATGGACCTAAGGGATATAATGTCCCCCACAAGCCCCCAATCTTTGAGTTGATTTTGAAATAATCGCCCAAAGATTCTAGGTCCAGCTTGCAGTTTTTGATTTCAGTAAGGAATGCTTTGAAAATATGCCTATCGAGTTGTTGCTTCTAAACTCTGAGTAACTTGGTAAAAACAATATTCTATTATCCTCTCCTGCCATTATTCATCGGTCTTCACTTTATTCTTCAGAAATCAGTGATCTGTCTCTGGTTTATGCTTTGGAGATCAGCATTCTGCTCTCTGGGGTTCATGATTCATTGGGTGCACCAGAGGTGCACCCAATGGGTGTAGCCCTCAAGCTTTGAGTGGATTATTGAGAATAATCCACTCAAAGGTCTTCATCTCATGCTTTAGAAATCAGCATTTTACCGTCAGCTCATGCTTTAGAGATCAGCATTCTATCATCAGCTTGATGCTTTAGAGATTGGCATTCTGCCTTTTGGGGTCAGTGATTCATGGGGTGCACCAGAGGTGTGCCCAATGGGTGTAGCCCCCGAGCTTTGAGTGGATTATTCTGAATAATCCATTCAAAGGTCTTCATCTCATGCTTTAGAAATCAGCATTTTATCTTCATCGAATTATATCATCAGCGTCATGCTTTAGAGATCAGCATATGGTTTTGTCTTTGAGATCAGCAACGCGGCCCACCCACGCTCGGCGACAGGTTTGAAATTTATTTGATCGGTGACAGATTGGACATCGGTAGATGGCTTTTGGCTGGTCTTCATTTCACGTTGTGTTTCAATGCTTCTGTCGATTAGACTTGTACTTCAGTAGCTATTTTTGGCTTTCCTCTGATCTCTATCAATATCTTCCTTCTGTATTATTCATTGCGTATACTGTATAGATGTGACAGCTTGGGAAAATCTATTGAAAATTCCTGGACGTCCCCCCTAATGGGTGTAGCCAAGGGACGGCTTGGTGCGCTGAGCATTTAGCGGACTGCCTCTGAGTAGTAACTTGACATGACCGCAGGGTGTAATCATATCGTCCAAGCGGTTGAGTTCAGACCCAATGGATGTCATGTTATGTGGAACGGCGTCTACTGCCTGACTTGTTTCCAGACGATTTGAATGGCTTATTGAATATTTGCGACTATTCAATGACCATGGTAGGAGATGAGCGGTTGCCTTCTACCTCTATAAATAGCCTGCTTGCTTCACTGGTGTCTTCACACATTTCCCAGCCATTTGTTGCTTATACTCCTCTTTTCTCTTCTCTTCTACTCAATCATGGGCAAGAGCAAGAAGGGAGGAAGTTCCTCGCACCACTCCGGCGACAAGAGGAAGCGCGAGCCGAGTCCCACCTCGGAGGACTTCGGCGACTCCGAGTACTCGGAGGAGTTCTCCTCCGAGTCCGAGGGGTCACCGGTCTACGCCTCTCCCCCGGTGTCGTCCGATGATTCGGACGATTCCCAGGGGATCGCCGTCGAGGTGTGGACGTACATCCAGGCCGTCGAGCGCTCCAGGCTCGAGGGCTCGGATGAGTCGGAGATCTCCTCGGATGAGGAGGACTCCTTCGACTCGTCCGAGGAGGGAAGCGGTGGTGACGACGATGACGTGGGTGACAACGGCGATGGAGGCAACAGCGACAGCAAGGACGACGGCAGCAAGGGCGACGGCAAGGGCGACGACGACGGTGACGATGGCAGAGGCGGGGGCGACAGGGGCGGCAACGGTAGCGGCAGGGCCAGTGGCAAAGCGCCACTAGCTTAAATATTAGTATAGATAAGTAGTAGTAGAAGTAGTATTAGTAGTAGTGAAATAATGTAGTAGTAGTTAGTAGTATAGTGTAGTGTAAGTAGTGTAGTGATGTAGTAATGTAATGTAGCGAAAAAGGGGAAGAAGGTCGGCTCATAATGAGTTGGTCTTTAGGTTTGTGGAAGAACTTCCCTTTTATATAATGAAGAAAACTTTGGCTTGTTCTGCGCATATCTTTCACTTTCCCATCGTTCCTTTATAGTCATTTGACAGTTTGTATTTACGCCCAATGTAGCTGTTGTTCTTAGAGATAACGCTCGAGTAACGACTTGTAATTGTTGAGTCGTATTTGATTCTGCCTGCATTTACGTAGAGAAAAACGGCCGAGTTACTACTGGTGTCTCTAGAGGTAACAGCAGAATTATGCTAGATTGCGTCGGCGTTTTAGAGGTAATAACCGAGCTGTGCTGGGCCACGCCGGTGTTTTAGAAGTAACGGTTGAGTGGTGCTTGGAGACGTCAGTGTTTTAGAAATAACAACCGAGTCATGCTAGACCACGCCGGCGTTTTAGAAGTAACAACCGAGTGGTACTTGACGACGTCAGCGTTTTAGAGGTAACAGTCGAGTCATGCTGGGCCACGTCGGCATTTTAGAAGTAACATTTGAGTGGTACTTGACGACGTCAGCGTTTTAGAAGTAACAGCTGAGTCATGCCATGAAATCTTGTTTTTTCCCAAGTGATGACTCAGCGCTTTTTAGAAATGGTGTCTGACCCAGGAAAACCCCATTTGTCTCACGTCGTCGCACACCTCTGCACTCTGAGCCCTAGCCTCACTTTTTTGCCTCCAAACATCCTCTGTTTCCCTTTGATTTTGCTTCTGTTTAGTCCGCCAACGAGATTTCGATGGCGCCCAAGCGGAAGAACCAAAATTCTGCTACTGTGGTCATCCCTCCTATCGACCCCAACAGCCAGTTGCCTTTCGCAGGTAACCCTATGTCTATTGTTTCAGAGTCGGATCTCCTCCACCATGTTGATGTTGGAATTCTTCCTCCGAAAGAACTTTGTTCTTGGTGGATTTGCCGTGGGGTTACTATCCCAACAGAGGATACCCACGAGTCAGTTGTTTACATCCCTTTTCTTATCTGCGGCCTTGCTCTTCCTATTTCTCCCTTCTTTTGCGGTCTCCTTGACTTTTATAATCTAAATCTGACTCATCTGAACCCCAATTCTATTCTGCAAATTTTTATCTTTGTTCATCTGTGTGAGGCTTACCTCGGAATTCTTCCTCACTTCGGTTTGTGGAAGTACTTGTGTCACTGTCGTCCTAGGATGGCTGGGGGCAGCACTAGCTCGTGGGCGATGCGAGTCTGGAGATGCGCCGTGGGAGAAAAATAGAATACCTTGATATCCCACTTAAGGACAGCATTAAAGGATGACATTTAGAGTGGTTTATTGTGGAAAACTGTAAGTGCAATCAACCCTAATTGAGGGTTTCGGTGATTAAATGACAAAACAAACAGAGTTTCTAACAAGTTTGCTCCTAGCATGTACACAGTAATTCTACAGACAGGAGAAGCACAGATCTTATGAGCATAAAAATGTAAAACACAGCGGATTTAAAATTCTACATCAAATGGTGTGCTCCAAATGCTTGGAAACAACGGAAGTACTCTGTTTATAATTCTTGAGTTATAGGATTCGCCGTTCAATTAAGAGGGATCCACAATGGTTAAGTAAGTTATGCAATGAGCTAAGTTCAAAATCCTTCAAAATCATCCTAGAGAACACTTTTCCAGATCATGAATGCCTTGAGAAAAACCATTTTTCACTTCCCACAAAAGTTCCACCTTTGTTCACTTCAAAATGTTCAAAACTTGCTTTTCAGCCTTGGAAACCGGTTCAACTGGTTTCGGAACTGTTCCTCTGCCATCCCTGCTCTGACCTGTCTGACAGTCAGAGCTGTCAGAAAAGTCGTTGCAGATATTTTTGGGAAACTGGTTCAACCGGATTTTTTCCCGGCTCAGCCGGTTTTGAATCCGGTCGAGTCTCCGGCTGAGTAGGTTAGTGGACTGGGATCTTCCTGGTGGAAACCGGTTCAACCGGTCTGTAAACCGGTTCAACCAGTTTTTGCCCCTTTTCTCCCAACGGCTGCCAGCTTTTGGGGGATCCTTTATATACCCCCCACACTCTCTCTCTTATTTACTTCTGCCTCTCCCACGAAATCTTGGCTGACCAAACTCTCAACAAGTGCATTCATTTCACCTCTCACACCCGCAATCGCATCTCCTTCAATCGCTTGAAGGATCCTTGGTGTGAGGTGAACTCGATCTAACACGCTGTCATTTTCATCTCGATTCTCCTATTCTCTTTGTTCTTGAGCTCGTTGCAAACTTGACCTTGTGCAGATTTGTTACTCTTAGAACCTTGTGTTCCTTGACGGTTAGAGGTTGCTTGGGAGTCTCCAAATTTGTGGACGACCCCAAGAAGTTTGTATCACCTGCTCTTTAAGCATATTTGAGAAGAGATTGCCTTGACCTTTGTGGTCGGCTTGTGGAGGATTAGGGTTGGAAAAGACCCGACCCTTTGTGGGCTCCTCAATGAGGAGTAGGACACCTTTGTGGTGGTTGCCAAACCTCGGGTTATATCGCGTGTTCTTGTGTGTTCTTGTTAAGCGCTTTAAATTTGTTGTTTGGTTCATATTATCTATTCGAGTAGATTTTGTGTAGGGCAAGTCATTAGCAAAATTCTTCACTACTTCGTCATATTTGTTTAACAGATTATCTAACCTAAGTTGAGCAGGTTCAAACTTGTTCAGTTGTAATCAAAATCAACTGAACCGGTTTGCACCAGTGCAACTTTAATTTGACCTATCTCGAAGTTTTTTTTGTGAAAAAATTCAGGTGTAGCCTATTCACCCCCCCTCTAGGCTACTTTCAATTGGTATCAAAGCCTTGTACCTCGTTTTTGCGCTTAACCGCGTGAGGAAACGATTATGTCTACTCAACGGGACCATGTGGATCCTATCCTCGAGGAAATCCCCATCACATCTTCCGGTGAGGAAGTGGACCCCAAGGTCCTCGACCTCACCATGAAGATTGCCAAGAAGATGTTCCTCAAGATGAAAGAGGAAGATGCTAAGAAAAAGGCCGAAGAAGAAGAATCAAGAAGAAAGGCCAAAGAAGATAAAGGTAAAGGAAAAATTGAATACAATGATGACTTGGTAGATCTTTTGGTGTCAAAGGTGTTGAGCAAGGTAAGTCTCAACACCGAAGGATCATCTACCAAAAGTAAAGGTAACGAATTCAGTAAAGTTCAATTTGATTATTCTAGAAATTTTATTCCCAACTTCTCTTCCTCCCCACTTGGAAAGTTGTCAACTCTTAGTGAGTTGAACTATGACGAGTGGGCCAATAAGATGAAGTCACATTTAATCGGTGTGCATCCTAGTCTTTGGGAGATTGTCAATGTAGGTATGTATAAGCCCGCTCAAGGAGAAGAGATGACTCCGGAAATGATGCAAGAGGTTCACCGCAATGCTCAAGCGGTGAGCATAATCAAAGGAAGCCTTTGTCCGGAAGAATGCCGGAAAGTTCAAGGAAGAGAAGATGCCCGTGATATTTTGAATATTCTTAAAATGTCACATGAAGGAGATCCCAAAGCTAAGAGACATAGAATTGAAGCTTTAGAGAGTGAGCTTGCTAGATATGATTGGACTAAGGGTGAGTCGCTTCAATCACTCTTTGATCGGTTGATGGTGTTAGTAAACAAAATAAGAGTGCTTGGAAGTGAAGATTGGAGTGACTCCAAGGTCACGAGACTATTCATGAGGGCATACAAAGAAAAGGACAAGAGTCTAGCAAGGATGATAAGGGACCGTGATGACTACGAGGAAATGATGCCAAATCAATTGTTTGCAAAGATTCAACAACATGAATCCGAAGAAGCCCCAAGCAAGACAAGAGACTCTCATGCCTTGATCACAAATGAACAAGACACCCCCAAGAAGAACAAAGACCACAAGGCAAAGAAAGTGGTCAAGACATCAAGTGATGAAGATAGCTCAAGTGATGAAGACACAGCTATGTTCATCAAAACATTCAAGAAATTTGTAAGGAAAAATGACAAGTTTCAAAGGAAAGGAAAGAAGAGGGCATGCTATGAATGTGGCCAAACCGGTCATTTCATAGCGGATTGTCCTAACAAAAAGGAACAAGAAGCTAAGAAGGAATACAAGAAGGACAAGTTCAAAAAGGGAGGCAAGACCAAGGGACATTTCAAGAAGAAGAAATATGGTCAAGCCCATATTGGTGAAGAATGGAACTCCGATGAAGAGAGTTCTAGCTCCGAAGAAGAGGAAGTGGTGGCAAACGTTGCCATCCAATCTACTTCAAGCTCACAACTCTTCACCAACCTACAAGACGACTCCTACACTCCAACTTGCCTCATGGCAAAAGGAGATAAGGTAACTTTATTTAGTAATGATTTTACAAATGATGATGATGATGAACAAATTGCCATGAAAAACAAAATGATTAAAGAATTTGGCTTGAATGGATATAATGTTATCACCAAATTAATGGAGAAGCTAGATAAAAGAAAAGCAACTCTTGATGCTCAAGAAGACTTGCTCATCCTTGAAAAGGAGAGAAACCTAGAGCTTCAAGAATTGCTACTCAATAAAGATGAAATGTTAGATGCCTTGACTAAGGAAGTATCCTTAGTCAAGATAACTATAGAGGATAAAGAAAAGGAAGTAACAAATATGAAAACCTCTATAGCTAATCTTGCAAATGAAAAGGATGCACTTGAATCAAGCATGTTAAGCTTGAATGTCCAAAATCAAGAACTTCAAGTGCAACTTGAAAATTGCAAGAACATCAATGCCTCATCTTTATTGATTGAATCTAAGTCTAGCTCCTCAAATAATACCTTTTGCAAACATTGTGCCAAACATCATGCTTCTTGTTGTCTAACTAACTATGCAAGGAAGAAGAGCCCACAGGTAAAGGTCAAAGAAATATTGAAAAGATGCTCTAGCAATGATGGGTTAAAGAAAATTGAACCCAAGTACAAGTCCCTAAAGCCCAACAATAGAAGAAGGGGGCTTGGGTTCAACTTATCCAAGGAAAACCCTAGCATAGTGCATAAAGGGTGGAGATCCCCCAAGTTCATAGAGGGAACCACCCTATATGATGCCTTGGGGAGGATTCACTCCTCAAATGACAAGTCAACTCAAGTAAAGGTAAACTTGAGTTCCACAAAGAGTAAGGTGAAGGAAGCGGGATCAACAAGTGGAGAAAAATTTAATGCTCCCATTTCTCACTCTTATCTTTGTGATTATATGTTGACTTGGGATTTAGGGAAATTGGTTGTTAAATATGTGGGTGCCTACACTAAAAGAAAAGTCATGAAAAAAAGTGTGTGGGTACCCAAGGCTATAACTAACACTGTAGGACCCAATTCAATTTGGGTACCTAAAAGCATAGCCTAAATTTGTTTTGCAGGTCTACTCCTCTGGTGGGTCAAGTTGGGTGCTTGACAGTGGATGTACAAATCACATGACCGGGGAGGAAGACATGTTTCATTCCTTGCAACTAACTCAAGAAGCACAATAAATTGTGTTTGGAGATAGTGGCAAGAGTAAGGTGATTGGTATTGGTAAAATTCCTATCTCTGACCAACAATCACTTTCAAATGTTTTATTGGTAGATTCTTTAAGCTACAATTTGATGTCCGTTTCACAACTTTGTGGAATGGGTTATAATTGCTTATTTTCTGATGTGGATGTGAAGATCCTTAGAAGGGAGGATTCCTCTATTGCCTTTACAGGTCGCTTGAAGGGCAAACTCTATCTTGTTGATTTCACAACAAATAGAGTGACGCCTGAGACTTGTTTAGTGGCAAAATCCGACAAGGGTTGGCTTTGGCATCGCCGGCTAGCTCATGTTGGCATGAGGAACTTGGCCAAACTTCAAAAGGATAGTCACATTTTTGGACTAACAAATGTTGTGTTTGAGAAAGATAGGGTTTCTGGCGCATGCCAAGCAGGAAAGCAACATGGAGTCCCACATCAATCAAAGAATGTGGTCACAACAAAAAGGCCATTGGAGCTTCTTCACATGGACCTCTTCGGACCTGTGGCTTACATCAACATTGGTGGTAGTAAGTATGGTTTAGTCATTGTTGATGATTTTTCTCGCTTTACCTGGGTTTTCTTTTTGAGTGACAAGGGTGAAACCCAAGAGACCTTGAAGAAATTCATGAGAAGAGCTCAAAATGAGTTTGAGCTCAAAATCAAGAAAGTGAGAAGTGACAATGGGACAGAATTCAAGAACATAGGTGTCGAAGAATTCTTAGGCGAAGAAGGAATCAAACATGAGTTCTCGGTTCCCTACACTCCACAACAAAATGGTGTTGTGGAAAGGAAGAACCGAACTCTAATTGAAGCCGCTAGAACCATGTTGGATGAGTACAAGACTCCTGACAACTTTTGGGCAGAAGCAGTCAACACCGCCTGTCATGCAATCAACCGCCTCTATCTTCACAAGATCTACAAGAAAACTGCCTACGAGCTTCTCACTGGTAACAAACCTAAGGTTGATTATTTTAGAGTATTTGGTTGTAAGTGCTTTATTCTCAACAAGAAAGTCAAGAGCTCAAAGTTTGCTCCTAGAGTGGACGAGGGTTTCTTGCTTGGTTATGCATCAAATGCGCATGGATATCGTGTTTTCAACAATACCACCGATCTTGTTGAAATAGCGGTAGACGTGACATTTGATGAATCTAATGGCTCGCAAGGGCATGTTTCTAATGGCACTGCAGGAAATGAAGAACCACCTTGTGAGGCCATAAAGAAACTTGCAATAGGTGAGGTGAGACCTCAAGAAAAGGATGATGAGGAAGGAACTTTGTGGATGACCAATGAGGTTTTTTATGTGGGTGCAAAGGTGGTGGGTGACAAACCTTCCACCCAAGCAAACCCATCAACCTCAAGTCATCCAAGTCTTGAAGAAAATCATCAACCCTAAAGGATGCCAACTGTGGTAGAAGATGAACAAGAAAGTGTTAATGGTGAAGTGTCTCTTGATCAAGTGGATGATGAGGAGGAGCAAATTCAAAGACAACCATCAGTGCCTCATCCTCGAGTCCATCATACCATTCAAAGAGATCATCCGGTGGACAACATCCTGGGTAGCATCAGGAGAGGGGTAACAACTCGATCTTGTTTAGCAAATTTTTGTGAATTTTACTCGTTTGTTTCCTCTCTTGAGCCACTTAAGGTTGAAGAAGCGTTGGGTGATCCGGATTGGATAATTGCCATGCAAGAGGAATTGAACAACTTCACCCGGAATGAAGTCTGGTCCTTAGTTCCAAGACCCAAGCAAAATGTGATTGGGACAAAATGGGTATTTAGAAACAAACAAGATGAACATGGCGTTGTTACAAGAAATAAAGCACGGTTGGTTACCCAAGGCTACACTCAAGTGGAAGGACTTGATTTTGGTGAAACATATGCGCCGGTAGCAAGGTTAGAGTCAATTAGAATATTAATTGCCTATGCTACTAACCATGATTTCAAGTTATATCAAATGGACGTCAAGAGTGCATTTCTAAATGGACCACTACAAGAGAGGGTCTATGTGGAGCAACCACCAGGCTTTGAAGATCCAAGGAAGCCAAACCACGTCTATCTTCTTCACAAGGCGCTCTACGAGCTTAAACAAGCCCCTAGAGCTTGGTATGATTGCCTTAAAGATTTTTTAATTAAGAATGGATTTACAATAGGAAAAGCTGACTCTACATTATTTACTCGTAAAGTTGACAATGATTATTTGTGTGCCAAATATATGTCGATGACATTATATTTGGTAGTACTAATGAAAAATTTTGTGAAGAGTTTAGCAAAGTAATGACGAACAGGTTTGAGATGTCTATGATGGGCGAGCTCAAATACTTCCTGGGATTTCAAGTCAAACAACTCAAGGAAGGTACCTTTCTATGCCAAACCAAATATACACAAGATATGCTCAAGAAGTTTGGCATGGAAAAGGCAAAGCACGCCAAGACTCCAATGTCATCAAACGGACATCTCGACCTAAATGAAGAAGGTAAACCGGTAGATCAAAAGTTATATAGATCAATGATAGGGTCACTGCTTTACTTATGTGCATCTAGACCTGATATCATGTTAAGTGTTTGCATGTGTGCACGCTTTCAAGCTAATCCTAAAGATTGCCATCTTGTTGCCGTTAAGAGAATCCTAAGATACTTAGTGCACACCCAAAACCTAGGATTATGGTATCCTAAAGGCTCCCTTTTCGATTTGCTTGGCTACTCTGACTCAGATTATGTCAGTTGCAAAGTAAATCGAAAAAGCACTACTGGGACTTGCCAATTCCTTGGGCGGTCCTTAGTGTCATGGAGTTCCAAGAAACAAAATTGTGTTGCACTTTCCACTGCAGAAGCTAAATACATAGCAGCTGGGGCATGTTGTGCACAGTTGTTATGGATGAAGCAAACCCTAAGAGATTTTGGTTGTGAGTTTAACAAGATTCCACTATTGTGTGATAATGAGAGTGCCATAAAACTTGCCAACAATCATGTGCAACACTCTAGAACCAAAAACATTGACATTAGACATCATTTCTTGAGAGACCATGAAGCCAAAGGAGATATCGAATTGTTTCATGTGAGCACTGAAAATCAACTAGCGGATATCTTCACAAAACCTCTTGATGAGACTAGGTTTTGCTTTCTTAGGAGTGAGCTAAATATCTTGGATTCTCGAAACGTGTCATAAAACTAAAATTTTGATCACATGATTGATGGATATAAAATGGTTGTATGCACAAAATATCATGAGAAATACTATTTTTATCATTAAAATTACTCATGTCATATTTGTTAAGTGTTGCTATAGCCTTACCAGGAAAAATCTCAAAATAGGTTGAGTAAATCGGCTGAGTAGGCCACTCAACCAGTTTTCCCCTGGTGGAAACCGGTTGAACCGGTATAAATTCTGGACTCTTCATCATGTCGATTTCTACAACTCGGTAATTCTACCTAAGAAACATCAGCACATACTGCATCAGCGGTACATCAACTGGGAAGGCTGTGAAGCTATTGGAGATCCGGAGATGTCACAGGCTTTGAGGGCCTGTGAGAGAAAGAAAATGAAGCCTATTATGACCTTTCAATATGATTGGAATGATGAGGTCATTGCCCAGTTTTATTCCACTCTTTGGATCAAGCTGGCCAATGAGGAAAGTCCCTACAGCTTTCCTTATCTTAATTTCTACATCGAAGGCAACTGGTACAAGGTGAGTTACCGGCAGTTCGCTCACATTCTTGGATTCACTGATGAGGACATTTCTGGTGACAAAATCAAAATTCATGATTATCGCCAACCCACCAAAGATGAAGCCAGAGATCTTCATCTCTCTGAGTCTGGAAAATTTTGGGAGTCCACAAATATGCACAAATATTACAGATATATCAACTCTCTCAGTAGGATGACCCTCATTCCCAAAGGGGGTAACCAGATGAATATTATTGGAGAGAGCAAGGTCTTGCTCTCATTCATGAAGCCCAACAGTTCAGAGAGCATCAATTTTTTTGATATGATCTGGCAGGAGATTATCCATGCTGCCTGCTTTCCACTTAAGGGATGTCTACATGCACCTTTCATCATAAAGATGATCGAAGTTGTGATGCAGCTCCGCTATGAGAAAGGTACTAGACATCTATCTTATACCCCCTTCTGGATTGATCCAAACAATCCAGTAGGGCGTTTGAGGAAAGCCCCTTCTAGCTCCCGTGCACATACTTCTGCTGGTCCTGCTTCTGCTGGTCCTGCTGCTGCTGCCGGTGCTTCGCGTCCCTCCCCTGGCTGCGGATCTCCCACGCCACGTGGTCGTGGTCGTTGTCGAGGTCGTGGGCGAGGGATGGGTGCCCGCCTGGCTCATGGGATTGCAGCATTCTTTTCTATGTGCCGGAATATTTCTGCAGATGTGCATGAGCTGGCAAGGTGTCAGAGGGAGACTGACGACAATCTTCGTCGTCAAGCTTCCTCTATGGGCATGCCTTTTGCCCCTCGCTCGCCTAACGTGCCTCTCCATGCGCCTCCTCCAGAAATCAATGAGTGGCCCCAGCAGGCCTATGGGGTGCCTTTTATGTCAGCTAACGATGAAGAAGAAGAAGAATACTTTGATGATCGTGAGCAGTTTGCCCCGCCTCCCTACCAGGGGGATCCGGGTCAATCCTCTTCTCATCCTCCGCCCTAGGATTCGTCTGGAAGCTATCCTCCCCTAGATCAGTCTGGGGAAGAACAATTTGCATCTCACCTGGCGCATCATTTCTTTGCTCCGCATCATCCTCCTCCTAACTGGTGATCTTTGGCTTGGTGGCTCTCTCCTTTTTGGTTCTTGTTGCCAAAAAGGGGGAGAAGAATTCTTATCTTAGCAGCATCTTTAATTTATGTCATGAACAATCTGGTTTGTAATAATTATTATTCGTCTGTCTCGTGATGCATTTGGCGTTGGCTTAGAGGCCACAAACTTTTTAATGATGTGATGTGATGACATTATTGTAATAGCCAGTAGTAACATTTCATATCTTTTGCTATGCAATGATGGGCTTGTTTGTGTAATACTATTGTTTTTATCATCACATCATATATAATTGTGTTGCATCCCTCAATTTTTGTGTATTGTGTTGGTTGTTCACTCTCTCTAAATATGTTGCAAATTGACATATCAAGTCAATATTAATATCACAAAACTTATGCACATATTTAGGGGGAGCTACCCATACACACATACTTTTTCTCGCAAGTATTCTTAATTTTCAATTTTTATCTCTACTCTTGTTTGTTTTGGCATCAATCACCAAAAAGGGGGAGATTGTAAGTGCAATCAACCCTAATTGAGGGTTTTGGTGATTAAATGAAAAAACAAACAGAGTTCTAACAAGTTTGCTCCTAGCATGTACACAGCAATTCTACAGACAGGAGAAGCACATATCTTATGAGCATAAAAATGTAAAGCACAGCGGATTTAAAATTCTACATCAAATGGCGTGCTCCAAGTGCTTGGAAACAACGGCAGTACTCTTTTTATAATTCTTGAGTTATAGGATTCGCCGTTCAATTAAGAGGGATCCGCAATGGTTAAGTAAGTTATGCAATGAGCTAAGTTCAAAATCCTTCAAAATCATCCTAGAGAACACTTTTCCAGATCATGAATGCCTTGAGAAAAACCATTTTTCACTTCCCACAAAAGTTCCACCTTTGTTCACTTCAAAATGTTCAAAACTTGCTTTTCAGCCTTGGAAACCGGTTCAACCGGACCTGAAACCGGTTCAACCGGTTTCAGAACTGTTCCTCTGCCATCCCTGCTCTGACCTGTCTGACAGTCAGAGCTGTCAGAAAAGTCGTTGCAGATATTTTTGGGAAACCGGTTCAACCGGATTTTTTCCCGGCTCAACCGGTTTTGAATCCGGTCGAGTCTCCGGCTGAGTAGGTTAGTGGACCGGGATCTTCCTGGTGGAAACCGGTTCAACCGGTCTGTAAACCGGTTCAACCGGTTTTTGCCCCTTTTCTCCCAACGGCTGCTAGCTTTTGGGGATCCTTTATATACCCCTCACACTCTCTCTCTTATTTACTTCTGCCTCTCCCACGAAATCTTGGCTGACCAAACTCTCAACAAGTGCATTCATTTCACCTCTCACACCCGCAATCGCATCTCCTTCAATCGCTTGAAGGATCCTTGGTGTGAGGTGAACTCGATCTAACACGCTGTCATTTTCATCTCGATTCTCCTATTCTCTTTGTTCTTGAGCTCGTTGCAAACTTGACCTTGTGCGGATTTGTTACTCTTGGAACCTTGTGTTCCTTGACGGTTAGAGGTTGCTTGGGAGTCTCCAAATTTGTGGACGACCCCAAGAAGTTTGTATCACCCGCACTTTGAGCATATTTGAGAAGAGATTGCCTTGACCTTTGTGGTCGGCTTGTGGAGGATTAGGGTTGGAAAAGACCCGGCCCTTTGTGGGCTCCTCAACGAGGAGTAGGACACCTTTGTGGTGGTTGCCGAACCTCGAGTTATATCGTGTGTTCTTGTGTGTTCTTGTTAAGCGCTTTAAATTTGTTGTTTGGTTCATATTATCTATTCAAGTAGATTTTGTGTAGGGCAAGTCATTAGCAAAATTCTTCACTACTTCGTCATATTTGTTTAACAGATTATCTAACCTAAGTTGAGCAGGTTCAAACTTGTTCAGTTGTAATCAAAATCAAATGAACCGGTTTGCACCAGTGCAACTTTAATTTGACCTATCTCAAAGTTTTTTTTTGTGAAACATTTCAGGTGTAGCTTATTCACCCCCCTCTAGGCTACTTTCAAAAACCATGGCTAGTCCCTTCCCCTCGGTCAGGGAGACAGCCGGATGTGCGCACTTTGAGTTGGATTGAGTCTCCTACTGCCTTGGAGGTAGCAGAAGCAAGGTCCTGCTTGCTGAAATTTGCTTGCTGAAGGAGAGAGGTGTTATTGCCGAGGTTGTGGTTGCAGACTTTGTTTTTAAGAATATTCAGCCCTTGAAGGATAGAGCATACCCAACTTACTTGTATAGCGGTGTCACCGACCCAATCCGAGTTACCAATAGGAGAATTCCTGTTGAGGATCTGGTGAGCCGACTAGACATGATCTTGAGAGGTAAAGTATCAAATGTTGGTGCTCCTGTTGCCTATTCTGCTTGGAATTTGCCACCTCCTAAGTCTTTTTTCAGTTTCGTGTCCAATCCTCCTACTGGTGATAGTGGCCTAGGTCTTAGAGTGTGACCCTCTCCCGAAGATAATGACGTCTTGGTTGCTTCTCTTTGTGATCTTCCCAATGATGAGAGGCAAGTTTATTTTGAGATGCCAGCGAGTCCAGATAATGCAGAAATGAATGTTGTGCTTGACATGTTGGTTGGAGATTCTTCTGACTCGACCCATGCTGAAACAATGGCTGTTGCGGTTATACCAGAGATTGACAGAACAGTGGACACCCGAAAGCCTGAGGGTACTCGTCCAAAGCGTCTTCGCCAGGTCAGTCATCCGGCTGTGCCTGCTGAAAAAAGAAGAAGAAAAAGAGACGGCTTCGGCGATTGTCATGCTTGGACCAGGATGCTAGCCCTTCTGCTTCTGTTGCTGAAGAAGTATCGGCGGAAATCTTGACTGGAGTTGATCCCACTGGTGGTGTACCCGTTGAAACTGACCCCAATAGGTGTGGTCATGCACCAACTGACCCCAACAAACATATCCGTGCACCAGTTGAGCCCAATGGGTGTGACCCTACTGATGCTGATCCCAATGGGTGTGACCCTGCTGAAGCTGAATCCAATGGGTGTAACCCTGTGCCATCTATCGTCTGTATTGTTGATGAGAACGAAGAAGAAGAAGTTCCACTAATTCGGAAGAATAGTCGGCGTTATAGAGGCAGTGGGGGGATAGCGATATTCCTTCTCCAGCTCTGTCTGCTCTTGTTAGCCTACAAGAATTATCCATAACAGATTTTGATCAAGCTCTCGAGGATGTTGTTCCTGAGGATATGATGTTAGAGCCAACTGATGGTGATATGATGGACGTCTGCTCTGACACTCCAGATGTGGGATTAGAGGTATCCCGGGCAGCATCTCGCGCATCGTCGACCTTGGAGGGTGGTCTTTGGTGCCAAGAGGTTGGTCAAGATTGCTCGATTCCCATGGAGGTGACTGAGAATCCTTTAGCCTTAGAGGTGGATGTTGTAGAGAACTCAGTCCTCAAGGGCGGTGCTGGCGGTTACCCAGTCCCCGAGGGTGTTGCCGGTAATGATCCGGCTCGGGTGGGTAGCGCAAGCTGTGACCCAGCCCCTGAGGGTGTTGCCGGTGGTGATCCGGCTCTGATGGGCAGTGCGAGCTGCAACCCAGTCCCCGAGGGTGTCCGAGCGAGCTCCCCTTCTCATACCTCCATGGATGTCCACGTCGGGTCGTCTCCACCACATTCTGGTGGAGTGATAGTAGTGCATGCTTCTTTAGCTTCAAGTGAGGGAGTCGCCTTAGAGGTCGAAGCACCGGATGTCGGAATTATGATATCTGCTAGTGGAGCTGAATCAATCCCTGATGATGCTCTTCAGATTGTCCCGGTTGATATTCCTTCGTCGAGCTACAACCCAGCTTCTCATGACTTGGGATTTTCTTTGCTCTTTTCCAATCTTCAGGTAGCCTGGCTTTTTCTGTTCTATCAGTACTTCTGGCAAATCACTTTCTTTGTAGTCATTTGTTTTAAATATCAGGCTTTGGTTGATGGGATGGTTGGTCAATTGAGATCACATGGTGTCTCTATCCCAGAAGGAGTTATGACGCAATGGAATCCGTTGCTGCTTCAGAAGCAGATATCTGATTTGAAAATGTCGAATGCTGGTTAGTGTTTTTGTTTCTTCCTTGGCTGACTGATTAGTCTGTTTTTAATCGTGTATCCTTCTTCGGCTACTTTTTGTTAGATATGACCCGGCGGTACTCTGAACTCGAGGAGAAACATCTTTAGTATCAAGCCAACTCAACTCGGCGGTACTCTGAGCTTGAGGGGAAGTATTCCCAAGGTCAGATCGACCTGGCCCGGGTTTCTGCTTCTTTAGACGATGCAAATTCCTTAAATTCCTCTCTTAGTGATCAGCTTGACTCTGAAAGGGTGGCTAACGAGGTAAGCTTACTTGATTAGATCTGTTGTGACTTTACTGCTTACTGGATACTTGAGAGCTGATTCTCGTCTGTAGGAGGAGAAACGGGCACTTGCGGCTTCTCGCGATAATCTTGATAGGTTGTATCGTGACGCCAGCAATTCTCTGACCATCTTGGAGAGGAGCCACCGCTTTACCATGGGAGATCTAGATCATCATCGTCACAAGCTGCAAGTATCCCAGGATGAGATCCTGCGTCTTAGGTAGTTGGTGTCGAGCAAGGACTCCATCATCAAGGATCTGCGCGCCTCCAAGAGATCAGTCGCCCAGGAGCTAGAGGCCGCTCAACTGGCTACCAAAGTTGCAGAAGACAATTCCACCATTCTGAAGGCTCAGCGCGACAAGGCTATGGACAAAGCCATTCGCGCAGGGTGGATCTTGATGAGAAGGCCGGGTGTAGTTATTCCTGATGATATAGTTACCGATGTCAAAGCTGCTCCTGACTTCTCGAGTCGCCCTTCTTCCTCACTTGCTCCCGAGAAAGACATTGCCAAGTAGAGATACTGAATACATTTGTGAACTATGTGTGTGTGTGATCAATGTGCTCGAATATTTGGTTAGAACGTGTTCTTGATGCTGAATGCTATTTTTGTTTTATGTTGTTAGAATTCAATAGTTGTTATGGACGGTTGCAGAAGTAAATACAGCATGCTGGTTTTGAAGTTTTTTCCTATTTCATGCTAATTGATTAGCTGATGAGGCATAGAGATCACCCTAAGATGAGTGATCGTGAGCATGTTACACTAAATCGAGCAAGTGTGAGCATATTGCACTGTCTTAAGTCACTGCCGACTTAAGTCGATTGCTCCGTTAGTAGGGTATAGTGGTCACCCTAAGTCGAGTAAGCGTGAGCATGTTGCACCGTCTTAAGTCACTGCCGACTTAAGCCGATTGCTCCGTTAGTAGGGTATAGTGGTCACCCAAAATTGAGTAAGCGTGAGCATGTTGCACCGTCTTAAGTCACTGCCGACTTAAGTCGATTGCTCCGTTAGTAGGGTATAGTGGTCACCCTAAGTCGAGTAAGCGTGAGCATGTTGCACCATCTTAAGTCACTACTGACTTAAGCCGATTGCTCCGTTAGTAGGGTATAGTGGTCACCCTAAATTGAGTAAGCATGAGCATGTTGCACCATCTTAAGTCACTGCCGACTTAAGCCGATTGCTCCGTTAGTAGGGTATAGTGGTCACCCTAAGTCGAGTAAGCATGAGCATGTTGCACCGTCTTAAGTCACTGCTGACTTAAGTCGATTGCTCCGTTAGTAGGATATAGTGGTCACCCTAAGTTGAGTAACAGTTCAAGTGCCCTTGAGAATGAAATCTTTTTTATTGATGATGTATTTTCCAATTACAGAATACAATGCTGCCCCGATAGCTTTTAAAATCTTGCTAGGGGTAAAACTTCCTGAGATGCTCTATATTCCATGAATTCCCTACTTCCGTGCCATCCATTTGAGTAAGTCGATATGATCCTGGCCGAGTGACTTCTGCTACCACAAATGGCCCTTCCCATAGTGGTGACAATTTGTGTCGTCCTTCCCCGTTAGAATTCAGCGAAGGACCAAGTCTCCCACTGCGAAGGATCGATGTCGTATAGCCTTATCATGATAGCGCCTCAGGATTTGCTGGTATCTAGCTGACTGAATTACTGTATTCAATCGCTCTTCTTCCAATATGTGAATATCCTCTAATCTGGTAGCTTCTGCCTCAGCTATGTTTTCGAAGACCAGCCTTGGTGCCCCAAACCTGAGGTCGACAGGTAGCACTGCTTTCGAACCGTAGACCATGAAGAAGGGGGTATTTCCATGCAGAGCTCGACTAGGCTGAGTTCTTAGGCACCAAACCACATACGGCAACTCTCTGATCCACTTTCCCGCGAACTTTTCATTCTTATCAAAGACTTTCTTCCTGAGTGCTTCCAGTATCATTCCATTAGCCCTTTCAACCTGACCATTGGCTCTTGGATGTGCTACTAATGCATATTTGATCTGGATGCTCCATTGTTCGCAGAAATCAAAGAATTTAGAGCTAGTGAAGTTAGATCCCAGGTCGATTATGATGCTATTCGGTATCCTAAACCTGAATATTATATCTTGTATGAATTCCACTGCCTTGGCTGAAGTTAGAGAAGCAATGGGTTTGTATTCTATCCATTTAGTGAATTTGTCAATGGCGACTAACACGTGAGTGTATCCTCCCTGAGCTTTCTTGAAGGGTCCAATCATGTCCAGTCCCCAGCACGCAAATGGCCACGTTACGGGTATGGTTTGTAGTTGTTGTGCTGGTAAATGTTGCTACTTTAATAAGAATTGGCAAGCTTCACACCTCTGGACTAACTCGGTTGCATCATTTTTTTGCTATCGGCCAGTAGAAACCAGACCTGAAGACCTTCCCCACTAGAGTTCTAGATGCTGCGTGTATCCTGCACTGTCCGGCATGGATCTCATCTAACAGTTGTTTCCTAGTAACCGAAGGAATGCATTTCATGAGGACTCCTGCTGCGCCTCTTCTGTATAGTGCGTCCCCAATGAGGGTGTAGTGGGCTAACTGCCTTGCGATGCGTTCTGCTGCGGCTTTATCGTCCGGTTCCTCTTCGTTCTTTATATACTTGATGATAGGGTCCCTCCAGTCATTAGAGTCTGACTCTGGTTGGCTCAAAGCATTGCACTCTTCTGCTTGATCTGAGGAAATGCTCGGGCGTGGCACCTCTTGGACGAAAACTCCAGGTGGGACCCAAGTCCGATTGGATCCTAGTTTCGACAATGCGTCTGCTGCAGCATTGCGATCTCTTTCTATGTGATGAAATTCCAGCCCTTCAAATTTGTCTTCCAGTTTTCGGACGGCTGTGCAGTACTTGCCCATAGAGTCATTCGAGCAATCCCACTCTTCATATATCTGACTTATGACCACCAGTGAATCTCCATATACCATTAATCTCTTAATGCCCAGTGATATGGCAATGTTTAATCCGTGGATTAGAGCTTCATATTCTGTTGCATTGTTGGACGCTGAAAATGATAACTGAAGAGCATATTTGAGTTGTTCACCTCCAGGGGCAATGAAGAGGATCCCTGCGCCTTCTCCCTATAGTTTCAGCGAACCATCGAAGTACATCCGCCACACTTCCGCAATCTCCGGGTTATCTGGTACTTGTTGCTCGGTCCACTCTGATACGAAGTCGACTAGCGCTTGGGTCTTTATTGCAGTGCGAGGCCGAAACTCAATGTCATGAGCTCCCAGCTCGCAGGCCCACTTGGCTATTCTTCTAATGACTTCTTTGTTGTGGAGAATATCCCCTATTGGAAACCCGGTGACTACTATGACTTTGTGGTCGTCAAAGTAGTGACGGAGCTTGCGTGCAGTTAGAAGTATTGCATACTAGTTTTTGAACTTGAGGATACTTCTTCTTTGAGGGTCCCAGAACTTCACTGATGAAATAGACAGGGTGTTGTACCAGATATGTGTGTCCTTCCTCTGCTCGCTCGACTACCAACACAGTGCTCACCACGTGAATTGTGCAAGAGATGTACAATAGCAGATCTTCGGCCGACTGATTTGGCATAGTTCGGCGTGGTGGTTTTAACACTGGTGGTGTGGTCAGGAACTTCTTCAATGCATCAAGAGCTTCCTGAGCTTCTGAGGTCCACTGGAACTTGTCTACCTTCTTGAGCAATTTGTAGAACGGTAGGCCTTTTTCTCCTAGCCTTGATATGAACCTGCTCAAAGCTACCATGCATCCAGTAAGCCTTTGTACTTTCTTCTGCGATCATGGTGCTTCTATTCTCATGATAGCTTCAATTTTCTTCGGGCTGGCTTCAATTCCTCGGTGGCTGACAATGAATCCAAGCAATTTCCCTGCTGGTACTCCAAAGACACACTTTTCTAGATTGAGCTTCCACCGATATCGTCGCAGACTATTGAAGACCAGCTGCAAATCTTCAATGAAGTTTTCTGAGTTTTCTGTCTTAATCACCACATCATCCACATAAGCTTCTACACGCTTGCCCCAGTGATCGGCTAAGCATGTCTGAATGGCTCTCTAGTAAGTCGCTCCAGCGTTTTTGAGGCCAAACGGCATGGAGGTATAGCAAAATGCTCCAAACAGGGTGATGAATGCAGTTTTTTCCTCATCTTCTTTTGCCAGGCTGATCTGATGGTACCTAGAGTAGCAATCCAAGAAGGACAACGTAGAACACCCGGCGGTTGAGTCTACCACCTAGTCTATTCTAGGAAGTCCGAAGGGATCCTTCGTACAATGTTTGTTGAGATCTGTATAGTCGACGCACATGCGCCAATCCACTTTATTCTTTTTGAGTATAAGAACAGGATTTGCTAACCACTCAGGATGCAGTACTTCTCTAATGAAACTGGTTGTGACTAAGCGAGCTAGCTCAGTGCGAATAGCTTCTCTCTTGTCGGGCGTGAAATGATGCAACTTTTGTCGAATTGGCCTCGCCTGGGGATAGACCTTCAGTTTGTGCTCGGCCAGCTCTCTTGGGACTCCTGGTATATCCATAGGTTGTCATGCGAACACGTCTCGGTTATCTTGCAGAAACTGGACGAGCGCGCCTTCCTATTTGTCATCCAGGCTGGAGCTGATGATGGCAGTCTTGCGTTCATCAGCGAACCCGAGGTTGATTCTTTTTGTTTCCTCAGTCGGCCGCATAGAGGTCATGGCTTGAGCTTCATTTGCAGGCACTGTGAGGTCCTCCTTAGGCTTTGAGTTCGCCTGCGCAAAAGAAGTCGTCGATGGTTTGGTGGTGAGGGCCGCCTAAATGGCCACTCGGAAGCACTCAGCGGCGCCTTGGAAGTCAGCGCGCACAGTGATGATTCCTTGTGGTCCCGGCATCTTCAATATCATGTATGTATAGTGCGGGATGGCCATGAATTTCGCCAATCCTGGCCTGCCGATGATGGCGTTGTATCCGCAGTTGAAGCTTGCTACCTCGAATCTTAGGAACTCGGTTCTGTAGTTATCCGGAGTTCCAAAGGTGACCGGCATGTAGATGTGTCCGAGTGGATACTCTCCTTGAGTCGGCACGATGCCGAAGAAAGGAGTATCTGACTCGTGGAGTTCTTTGAGTGCGACTCCCAAGCCTAGGAGTGTCCGGGGAAAGGTGACGTTGATGCTGCTTCCCCCGTCCACTAGCACCTTCTTTACCCTGCTCTCTCGGATCACCGGATCAACGAGGAGCGGGTACTTGCCCGGATGATCGAAGTTAAGCCATTAATCTTCCCAAGTGAAAGTGATCGGGTGTTCGGACCATCGATACGGGGCGGGAGGACCGGTGGCCGCCACCAGTATCTGACGGTCGTTGAGCTTCTATTGTCTCTTGCTCTCTAGAGACCTGTGCCTAGGACTGGGCAAAAAAAAACCGAGACCGAAAACCGAACCCGATAAAACCGAAACCGAACCCGATCAGACCGAAATATCGGTTCTCGGTTTCATATTCGGTTTCTAGTTGTTGGAAACCGATATGTTGTTCGGTGCTTCGGTTACAATACTCGGTTACCCGATAGGACCGAATAGCCCAACTATTTACATCTGATGCAGGCATTCAGCCCATATTTGTCCACCGACGATCGACGTCTCCATCGAATAGCGAACGCCGTAAGTCTAACCCAGCCCTAGCTTACCCACTCCACTCACCGACGTTTCCAGCCCTAAAGAGTGGCAGTGGCATATCTCACTCGCGCTGGCCAGCTGCTGTAGCTACTAGCTAGGTCGCTTAACGTGGTCGGAGGCTTGGAGGTTGGACTCTCCCTCACTGGTCACTACATCTGCAGCTCATGTGAAACTTCGACGACTGCTGGAGTCTTCCACTCTCAAACACTCAAAGGCCCCAACTCGAAACGTAGTATTTCGAGACTTGCAAATGCAACGTAAGTATGCTCTTATCCCAAGATGTTCCTTAATTTGTTTTTGTCCTATTCGTGAGATACGATAGAATTTCAAGACTCAAGTTACTAGCTAGGTATGTATAAGAAACTAGCTAGCCCTTTTCAACAAGCATGTCGTGTATTTTTTTTGTCCCTGATGAGCTGAAAGCTGATTGGTGTCATACTTGCTGAAGCCTGAAGTTGTCGGCTTTGCAATTTTCAGCATGGTGCAAAGTGTAGACTGCAGGTAGGCTGGCTAGCCCGGAAGCAGCGTAGTGCCCAGGTTGTCTCGGTTTTGTTCGGTGAAGATAAAAAACCGAACCGATATTCTCAATACCCGAATTGTCGGTTCTTAATGGTTGGAACACTAGTTCGGTTCTCATTCTGTAAAAACCGAAATGTAAAAAACCCTAAAGAACCGAACCGAATTCTCGGTTAAAACCGAATGCCCAGGCCTACCTGTGCCCGCCGAAGATGACGTTGACTTCTCCATCGACGCGGGGGAATGCTTCGCCTCCTCCCCCTTCCTGCTGCTGAGGTTGTTGAGGTTCTCCAGGTCCTCCTCGTGGTGGGGGAGGTGGCAGAGGTTGGAAGGGTCGGTCGTTCCTGACGGAGTGCTTGAAGTCCCTGCAGTTCCAGAGGGTGTGGCGCATGTCCTTATGGTACGGACATTGGGCGTCGAGGATGTTGTCCAATGTTCGTTTGCCTCCGTGGGGTGCCCCTCGGGCATGAGAGACGGGTGGTCCGGCGGCGTGGACTTCGTCGCGAGGCCTCTTCTCCCAACGCTTGTCGGGTTGCTGGTTCACGTCACGTCGCGGTGCTGATGGTGCAGGCTTTGTTCCCCCGATAAGGTCCTGAGCCCGTTCGTCGGCGGTGATGTAGAGGTCTGCCTCCCTGAATAGCTGCTCGGAGGTAGTCGGCGCTTTTGGAAGTATGGCTCGGACGAAGGCCGAGTCATTAGATCCCCGGTAGAAGTCCTCGATCAACACTGCTTCTGCAACCTCGGGGATACGATTTCTCATGGTCTAAAACCTTTTGAGGTACGACAGGAGAGTCTCATCCCCTCGGCGTCTGATGGATTTGAGGTCCCATGGCTGCGCCGGCTTATCGGAGAGAGATTGGAAGTTGGCGATGAAGCGCCGACTGAAATCGCTCCAGTCATCGATGCAGTGTCGGGTTAGGTGTCATAGCCATTGCAGTGCATCTTGCCCGAGGACGATGGGCAAGTATGCAGTCATCACATCTTCAGTTGCCCCAGCGGCCCGGGCGGTGGTAGTATAGACGGCTAACCAGCCTCCCGGGTCCTGCTTAGGCTCATACTTGTCAACGTTGGAGACTTTGAAGTTAGGGGGCCACTGAATGGCCTTGAGACGTGGAGTGAGCGCCGATACTCCACACGTGTCCTCCTGTCGATGATGATGATGTCAGTCCCGGGGAGGGGAGTTGTCGATGTGCTGCCTCGACTGTCCCTGGATCATGTCGCCAGTTGAAGCTGTTGCCGACTCAACCCTGATGGCTTGACTTCGCGCAGGGATGTCGTGATCCCGATCATACTCTTCTCGGCGCCGAATCTTGTTCTTGTGTCGTCGTTCGCGCAAAGCGTTGATGGAGCTCCGTGCATCCCGGTGACTGTTGATGGCGTGTCGTAGATCGCTCGGAGGATGAGCGAGAGGCAAAAGATGGTTAGCTGCCCGAGTGAGCAGCCGCCGATAGCCCTCGGCATCTGGAGTCCAGGGGAGACCGTCGGCTATCCGAGCCAACACTCCACCGACCTCGCTTGGTGTGTTCATGGCTCGGGCGAAGTCGGGGTTCAGGTTTTGTCCGAGGAGAGGGTTCTCTCGATGTTGTCTCGCCTCTTGCTCGGCCTACTCTTGAGCTTGCCGACGATCGGGTCAGCGGGAATTCCTTCTTTCCCTGAAGACTCGTTCATCTAGAATTTCTCCCACCTCCGAGATCTCATCTCGTGACACAGGCTGCGCCGGGTCTCGCTCTCTGGCTTCATGATGTCGCCGGATATTTCGGCGTCGGTTCCTTCGTCGGCGAGCTTCCCGCTGAGGAGGTTCCTCCCCAGGTGCAGTCAGTTCATCGTCGGAGATGGGGGACGATTCCACTCTCCCCCCGATGAAGAGGACGTCGGGGTAGAATGGGACCGTCGTGGCGACAAGCTTCTTTCTGTTCTCCTTTAAGGGCGGAGGTACCAGAAGAGTAGCTTGATGGGCCTTCATCTCGTTTGTTTCTTTTCACCTTGCAATCCGTGTCCATTTTTCCATGGGTGAGGTGGACAGCGGGGTTCTTCGGGTAGACAAATTCTCTGCTCCTGGCCTGCAGGTGGTAGTCTCCGCTCGGAGCGCTGGAGGTTGCGCTTTTTCCTGCTTCGCTCCGGTTTTCCCGGAGATTGTCGAGGAGGGTTTTCTCTTCGGCGGATCCGCGATGCGATGTAGAGTCCCTTCTTCGTCTGCCACGGATGAAATGGTTCCGAAGCAGAACACGGATTCAGGGCGGAGAATGATCTTATGCTGGAAGGTGATGGCCATTGAGCTAGCTTGGATCAGCGACACACCCCCTACCTAGCACGCCAGCTGTCGGTGTTTTGGGTCCGACCGCTCACCTAGGGTTGCCCCTCGAGGTGCTTTTTGGAGTAGGATGGTGTTACCGACTATAGCTCAATGGTTTGTGCTAGATGCACGAGAGATGGTAGACAATTTTATACAGGTTCGGGCCGCTTTGAGAGGCGTAATACCCTACGTCCTGACGTGGATCTTTTATAAGGGGGGTTACAGGAGAGTTCTCTAGTATGGAGGATGCTAGAGAGCTGAGTAGACGGCTAATGAGTGAGATGTCGTTTGATGGGGTGCCCCCTAGGCCTTATATACTCGACCGTGGGCATTACATGCAGATATGATAACAATATGCACCTAAGTAATAGTGAACCGACTGAGCTTATCTTCCTATAATCCTGTCGACTTATCATTATTCAGTTCCGACGTTTGAGAGTGCTGGGCGGGAGAATCAGATCACTGCTTTGGATGACGTTTGAATTCGCTGAGCCAAATGGGCTCGAGTTGATCTGATCTTGCGCTGATCCATTCTGCTAGACACTCCTCCCCTGGCCCACGAAGGGATGACCTTGCGAAATAATGGGCCTAGGGCCTTTCGCGATGCCTTCTTGCCTTCTAGTGGACCCTGGGGATATCTGTCCCCCACAACACACGAGAGAGAGATTTTTTCTTTTATACTACCTTTCTCGAATATTTATCGTCCACTAGTTTATTTTTGAACTAAACCACAATAAATAAAAAAGAACGGAGGGAGTATATGAAAAGAGAGATTTCTTCTCATTTTATATATGAGAACCCGTTGGATACTGTTCAGCCTGTACGATGGGTTTGAAGAGGTTTAAGAGGGATTTAACTTATGTTACGATAACAGATCGTGTATATCGTCATGTAAAACACTGTATAGATCGTACTTGCAAAATAAATTTTGAAATATGAGATTGTGGAGATAGTCTTAGTGTAGACTCGCAATCCATTAAGCTTTCGAAGAAACCTGACCGGGCGTATTCCATCGGAGTAGTGTTTATAAAGCAAAAGAACTAATAGCAGTCCCAGAGGTGTCGTGGAGAACTGGAGATGAGTTGCTGAAACCGAGTCGGCATCGGCATTATCTCGCCCAGACAAGACGAGCGTGCTCAAACACGTGGAAATTTTACTGCCATACCAACTAGGTAATGCTAATGCACAGGATGTCTTTCGTTTATGTACCTGCACACACATTCACAGGGTGCAGGACAGGAAACACCAGAGCCTGCCTCCTCGTCAGTCGTGACAGCGTTGCATCTGATGTAACGCTCAGTTCAGTTTTGCAGAGTTACCCTTTTACACATAAACAACACGCGTACCCAATCATATACTACTAAACATACAAAATGAGGACGCCATTTATTTGGATGTACAGCAATGGCGTCAACCAGGGGATCTCTGAGTTCCACGCAGGGGATGATGGTTTTGACCGCGGCAGTTTTTCTGCCCGGATCTCACATCTGAGGCCCGGATTTTGGGTAGGGAAACGAGCAGCTCCCGATCCTCTCGTCATGGAAGTGCGTAGCCAGGTTGACCGAGGGGTTATTGGAGGAGCTCAGCGGATTCGCCATGTCCATGGAGTCACCGAACGGGTCGAAGAAGTCGGAGTACCTCACGTTCGCCACTGGTATCTCCGGCAGGGAGTTCAGTATGCCGTCGAATATCTCGTCAGCCTGTGGCACGATCGCGAGCATACCAGCTTCTGCTGCGACGGGGCCTGCATAGTCATGGAACGCTTGTGGAGCTGGCAGTGCGGCAGAGATGTGCATGTGTTCATGGACTTGAGGTACAGTGGCGGTCTGCTCATCTCCTGCCTTCTTTGCTCCTATGACCTTCATCAAAATACAGCACGCGGTAATAAGCACCTACTGGCAGCACGACAAAACTGTGCAGCTTTGTTAAATGATGATGAGGAAAGGTGAGTGAGTACAAAGCGGTTGTTCTCGTCATCCTTGTAGATCACGATGAAGTCTCCTTGCTGAAGGTCGTGAGCTTTTACATAATCTCCTGAGATGTTTAAAGAGGTGCAGAAAACATAAGAGAACTGGCCTAAAATACTCAGCCCCCTTCGTCAGTTGATGTAAGGTGTGTTCTGGTAAGAAGGTTTTGGCATTTCATTTCTTCTAGGATATTGGCAATAATGCTGCAAAACCAGCATCATATTAAAAGCACTTCGAAGCATGAATCTAACAGTACGGCCTTTGCACACTAAAGACATGAATATAGTTTTATTAGCTGAAAACTTGTTTCGGTTTGTCAATTTCAAATCGAAACACGCCATACGGAAGTGAGAATTACTCACCGGTATTTTCAAGCACATACATCCTGCTTTTGTTGTTGAACCAATATCTGCATTAGACATTATGCAATCTGTCACTTTAGCAGATAAACAAGACATTACCAAAAAATAGTGCAGAATAATTTAATTGTCTTCTTATTCACATGAAGAACCACATTGAAATAAGACTCTGCTACTCATAATTGGTAACATATCCAAAAGGATTCATATGAATAGGATGTAGTTCTAATGATTTCTCCTCTGATCTAGTTAACTGTTACTTGTTACTCAGGGCACAATATCAGAGAAAGCCCCGGTCTTGTCTGCAGTCTGCATCTGCTGGATATCTTAATTTTGATAGCATTTAATTCAAGCTAAGATAACATTAAGAATAAAGCATGAAAAGGACTAATGTGTGTTGATTTTCTAATTAATCTAATATCCACAGATTGCTCTTTAAGCTGCTTGGCAGCATAACATTGTATTCTTCCTAAGTAAGTTCAGCAAATATAAGGATTCGGTGTGCTCAATGTAACAAGCATTAAAGCCAAATAATTCACAAGCTCACACCTATACTTGAAGGTCCACAGTTGTGAATTTAGCAAGTCATGCATGCATAAACTCTTTCCATCCTTCGCCATCAGAATAGGGAGGTAAGACTCCGCCTCCTTCTGCAGAATCCATCCCACATTAATTTTGAAGAGAATCTGGCAGGATAACTGCCGGTCTTTGTATTAACAAAGGAGAAATAAAAAACGAGAAACACAAAACACAACACCACCAGCAACCAGCCAATCCATTCAACATTAACAAGTATCAATTGTTTTGGAGAGGAACTTTTGAAAAGAAAATTTGAACTGCATTGGTAACTGACCTTTGGGAGAACAATTCTCCCAAGCTGGCTTACATCGCTATTTCGGAGCTCCTTCTGAAGAAGAACTCTCAATCCTGTAGCATAATGCTACACAAACATTGCAGAATCTCTTAACCCAGAAGAACGGACTATATTCAGATAACTCTTTGTTTTCTAAAAAGGAATAATTACTCTAGTTTTCTGCATAACCTTACATCCGGATCAAGAGCAGCTGTATTCAAGTCCAGTTCATTCATCTGCATCAGAAGATAAATGCATTCAGAGACCAAGCATATGGCATATATATATAATTTTGTGAACATTGCGTTAAAAAAAATACGGACTAGTCTGGAAGGGCAAAAACCAATAGTTTCACATTGGAAGGAATCTATGTGCAATGCTCTATCTGTATGTGCAACCAATTTCACTAAGTTACCTTCTAACACATATAATCAGATTATTAACTTGACCACATGATTGCAAAGCAGACAATCACTCTACTGCTCTCTACTACTGTTCATGCCAAAATACACTGATATTTGTGTCACCCATCAGCAGTAAAAGAAATGGTACTGCCAAAAGCATAATTTCTGCTAATTTGCACATGGCTCCCACATCTTCTGATCCTTCCAACAACGCAGCAGAAAACTCCAATCTTCTTTATGAAAGAGACCTCACACTATCAAATTTGTTTATATCAAACATGGAGAAGTAGCAGGTTGTATCAGTAGACCTACTGCATTTTGCTTAGATGAAAGGTTCCATGGCCACTAAGGGCCAAGAAACACTAAGCTCTATGAGCCCTCATCAGTACCAGATGGTGGCCAGGCCAAGTGCAGCCCACCATAATACTGGTCCATGGCATATAGCATATCAGTTACTTGTATGTTACAGGTAGTATGGTTCGGTCACTTGGATTTCCCGGCAAGTTAGTTTCAGTGCCGTTATCAATAATTCACGCTTGTACAGCCTATTCCTACCAGTTATGGGCTGCAGCACACCCATGAAAATGCACACATGTACACTGACAACTCCAACCAATAATGTTACATACACTCCTTTTTTTATAATGTTTCACTACAAGGCCATATACATGGTGTCATGGTGACAACTTGTAACATTGTGCCATTTATGATGCACACGATCGACGAACTGCAAAATCGGCTGAGATGTCATATCATCACTCACTACTACGAAATCAGCAAATGAGCAACCAAAACTATGCCCCTCCGCGACCCACTTTCCTCAACCTCTACATTTAATGCCATCATCTACAGCTTACGTGTCCAATGGATGACACATATACGGATATACCATGGTGATCAAACACACACCAGTACACCAGATCGCGCAAATTGGTCGTGGAATACAGACTAAACCTGCAAGCGATTGCTAGTAAACAACGATCCACTGATCAAACAGCGATGGTACGGATCCCGCACGAAAATTTAAAAAAATCCGGCGACAACGGACGCGGGGGATGGCCAGTGCCCTTCCCCTGGGCCTCCAGCCCACCGCACCTACGCACCACGACGGCCCACCATCACCTCGCCCTCGCGCACGGACACGGTGCACATAAACCGCAACAGCAGCAGGAGACCGTGAATTCCGAGGCACTCACAGGTGGAGGCGCCGACGGCCTCCGGGCGGCGCTCCGGGGCCCGCGGCGGGCGGACCGACGCTTCCGGGTGACCCGCTGCGGCAAGACGTCGCCGGATGAAGAGGAGGTGGAGGCCGGGGAGGTGCGGCGCTTGGTAATGCCGGCCATGTCGGTAGAACGACGACGAGCGGAGAAGGAAGGAAGGGAGGAGGTAGCGGCGGCGGCGGCAGCGGCAGCGGCGGCTAGGGTTGGAGAGGGCGAGGCTTTTATAGCCGGATGGGGGCGGGCGGGCGGAGACGCGGAGGCGGGGGCGCGCGGTGACAAGTGTCGGGCGGGCTCTGAAATGGGTGCAAAGTGGGGGAGGCAGCGCCAACGCCCCCCGTCGGGGGCGATGCCGAGGGCGCGCAGGCGCGGCCAACCGCGCGCGCGCGAGGTGGCAAGCGCCGGGTGGGAGGCGCGGGCTGGCATGCATACGCTTCAGCTTTCAGCATCCGCGCATCGGGATTCCCTGCGGGCGCCGAGACAAATAGCCCGCCTGTTTCTGTTTTGAACTCAGCCCCCAGCCGCGGATGCTGCCTGCGCCCTGGTTTCCCGGGGTCGCCCGCCGCCCACTGCCGGCTGCTTGGGCTCGGGACTTGGTGGTGGTTCGATTGGACGGATGGCTGGGTTTCACTGCCGCACCGAGCACCGGCCCCGGCCCCGGCCCCCGGCACCGCGCGCTCTGTGGCGATTCACTGGTAAAGGCTGCGGTGAAGCTTAAAAGTTGGGGTTCGCCAAAAATAGCAGCTCTGCCTCTCCTGCTCCTCGACTTCCCGGCTTGCTAACTTGGGACTTCCATTTCCGGGTCTTGAAAGGACTGAAACACCGCGGCCAGTGCTTTGTGGAGGTGCAACCGTGCAAGTACAAGGAAGTACGTCCAGCATTCTGTCGTCTTCGGCACTGGCAACATTGCGATTGCCAGCACTGGATCGGTTCAGAATACCTGCACTTAACTGCCATATACAACGTTCAGTGGCCAATCTAGCTAACAATAATATTATTAGAGTAATTGGAAGCAGCTTCATTATAGGATACAATATTTTTAAAATTTTAACAGTGTTTTAGGCCATGTTTGGGAGAGCTTCACTTCCAGAATTTTAATTTCGTTCTAACTTCTTCAACCCAAACAGGTCCAGCTCCACGAGCTTTAGTTTTTTTAAAAAATCGAAACTAGAGGCCCGTTTTATAAAATTCATGAAGCTCCTTAGAGGGTGTTTCAAAAACACTGTTTTTATATCTCCTCATGAAGCTGTACGAAAATTACCCACCATGCCACTGGTTACGTAACATACAACTTCCGTTCTCTCTGGCGACAACACGCTAATTATCAAGGGTAATCAAGGAAACTCATACAAATCAATTGTACTATAGAAGTTGGAGTCCATATACAAACCAAACGCTCCTAGAACTCACCTTAACCATTTGCTGGAGTTGTTTTATAGTGAAACTGGAAAACCAAAGCTGAAGTTTTTGAAGCAAAGCTCTCTTAAACAGGCCCTTACTAAGACCCTGTTTGTTTCTTTCTAAATTATATAAGTTGGATTGGAAGAGTAGAAGAGTAAAATATCACTTTAAAACACAACTAAGCTAAAATAAACTATTCAATATTAACTTATTTGTGCTTATAAAATGATATTTTACCCTCTTATTCTTTCACAATAATTCAACTTATATAATTTAGTAGAGAAACAAACACGCCCTAATGGCTAGTTTGAGAACCTCATTTTCAAAGAGATTTTTATTTTCAAAGATTAAAATAAGAATCCTTTGAAAAAATGAAGTCTCCAAACTAGATCTAAGAGTTAGTTTGGGAACCTTATTTTTTAAAGAGATTTTCATTTTCCTAAAGAAAATTAGTTCATTTTTCTTTGGAAAAATAGGAATCTCTTTAAAAAATGAGGTTTTCAAACTAGCTCTAAAAGATTCACATATCACTATAAATCACTCACCCTGATAAACTATCTAGATTCGCCGGTGACAACGTTGTGTACAGATTCATGGTCATGGGCATGGAGTCGACATTCTAATAATAATAAAAATAAAAAGGAACTCGAATAGCACGCATACTGCTGAAATACGATCGATCGATTTGTACGTTTCGACGTGCGTTTCCTCTACACCGGGATCATGGACTGCTCGGGTTATTTATAGCTAGCAGTCTCAAAAGACGAGTCATCCACTGTTTCATCAGCGCAAGCGCAAGCGCAAGCATACGTTTGCTTCCTTATCGCCACGTACCGAACGTATTCTGCTCTTCTGGAATCTGGAGGGTGGACTCTAGGGTTTGGTTCCGATGTCAATTGGAATGAAACGGCTCCAAAAATTATCCGAGAGATTTTGAGAAACTAAATGGTTTAACATTTAAATATAATTTTTCATTTTTAGAACCACTCTATCCTATATAGAATCAATCTAAACAACAACAAATTAAGAGCAGAGCGGCTCAGTTCCACCATACTCAGGAACCAAACGCTACCTAAGTTAGTGTTGGTTCCAGATCATGGAGCGGCTCAGCGGCTCTGTCCGAGAAATTTTGAGTAGTAGGATAGTTCGGTATTTAAGTATAATTTTCTTTTTTAGAGCCACTTTATTCTATATAAAACCAATTCAAATAACAACAAATTGGGAGCAGAGTGGCTCCGTCCTATCATATTCTGCAACTAAACACTACCAATTTTTTTCTAAAGGTTGGTCGTTCTATCATATTCTGGAACCAAACACTAATTTTTTTTCTAAACGTTGCTTTTGTTTTAGGCTCAAGAGCAAGTATAGTAACTAGTCATAAGAAGGCTAAATGCTAAGTTAGAGAAGAAATATGAGAAAGAGAGAGAGTTTCGATACAAGAACCAAAAAAACCTGATAAGAGAGACAAGTGAGTCCTACAGTAATAACAAAGAGCTAACTATTATATAGGTGGGATAAGCGGTTGGTTGTAACGATCCTTGCACTTGGCCGTAGGCTATATTATTAGCCTTGTTCTAATGACAATGTTTAGATGGCGGTAAAGATAAATTCTCCAGGCGTGCAATTTATTTGAACTAGTTGTCATGCGGTGCGGCATTTTCGAGTAATATACATCATCGGTCCTTAAACTTGACACGTCGTGTCAATTGGCCTTCGAACTTAGAAAACCAGGAAAACAGGTCCTTCAACCTAGTCGACCCATGCAAAATTGTGCAAAACCGAATTTGTTCAAATCGAATGTCATTGTGGCGTGCCACATTGAAAGGGACTAATGAAATTAAAGTTCAAGGATCCAAATGACATATTAAGCCAAGTTCGAGAACCTAAGTAACACAGTATGCCAAGTTTAGGAATTGCATGTACCAAGTGACGCCCGACAAGCATATGGAGGCTCCAACGTGTCAATGTCACGTCGTCATTCAGTTTGAACAAATCCAGTTTTGGATGGGTTTTGCACGGGTTAGTAAAGTTCAAGGACCCGTTTGTAGAAAGGAAGGATTGCGTATAATGTGTTGGATGATATTGCATTGAGCCTTTAAGAAGAATATGTATGAGTACACTGACTTGGAGGGCAAAAATTCTATTCTATATATAAGGAAGGTTATCCTATATATAATGAAGGTTATCTAGGGATTACAATCAATCCTAAACCAACCATATCAGGAGTTATCTAATATACTCTAACATCCCCCATAGTCATAGCATTAGCAACACGAACATACAGATGGGAGAACAATGAAGATATCCCCCACAGCCGGAATGCCAGTGCGAATACTGCGACTAGAGTGGCCCATGCAGATGATAGCCCTTTATGCCGATAATGTCGAGATAGCCGAGTGCACAGGCGTCGAGACATTGTTGAGGTGTCGTGTGTCAGTAGTTGTGGCTGATGTAGCTATCGAGGACGCAGAAGAAGACAAGCCGCACAAGTCACGGACACAGGCGCAACATGCGGGAAGGCCTACGGCGCAGCAGGAGACACCTGGGTGATGGTGGCTCAGAAGGAGGGCGCCATAGATGAAGACGGTGATGCGGTTGAGGCAGTCGTAGAGGAAGTAGCTGATGTCGAGGATGATCCTGTCAAACCGTCGTGGACGAGGCGCTTCCAGTTTTTCCACACCTGGAAAACGCGTCATAGACGAAAGCACATGCCGGTGTTGCTAGTACCACATGTCTAGGTACGTAGAAGGCCCCAACCAAGTGTCAGCGTCTAAAGGGATCAGCACATAAGACCTCCACGACGGTTGCGGTGCGGTATGGCAGGAGTACCGTCGCAGCTCACGGTTTTCAAAGCGGAGTAGACGAAGTAGTTGAGGATAAGACAACGATGTTGGCAACATGGTTGTGCTAGAAGCAGGAGAAGAGGTAAGCGTGGAGATGTATCAAAGATCCTAGAGTCATGACGGTGAGACCCACGACACACAGGAAAAAGAGACTCGACGATGCAGTGGGCCAGTGAAGCACGATAGTGGTACTTGTCATCAATGAACTCGATGACGAACGTGGTGTAGACCAGTGATAGAGGGTGTCGACGCAGCATGTAGGTACAATGCAGATCGACGGTTATGCCGACGCAGCTTGCAGGTGTCAAACAGCTCGTAGATCATGCGCAGAAGACGTGCACCGATGGAGTCGACAACCATGTAGATGCAACAGCGGGGGTTGACAACAAACGGCAATGCTGCTGCCCGAAGAGGCGACGTAGCAGCAACCCTCACGCTTGGTTAAGAAACTCACAACAGACGGCAGACATCATAGGAGGATGAGGTCGCGCGTGTGATCGGTTAGCCAGAGCCAGACCGACTGCGTACGAGACGAAGACGACGATGGTGATGTAGATGGCAGAACCTCCCGATCAGTAGTGGCAACGATGAACCGACAGATATCGATGTGCAGGCAAAGAGGCACAGAAACAACATGTGGGTATCCCCTGGCACGCTGCTAGCCACGCCATGCAGCATAGTCAGAGAAGATCAAGGAGCCAGTGTTGTCGAGGTCGATGTTGATGACACGTGAGTCGACGGGCGATGGACCATGGAGACGCAAACCCGATCGCTGACTGGGAAAACAAAATGACATAGTAGCAATAGATTTGGTACATCACTGGGTACCCTAGTGGAGGGGTGGCCACCAGCGCGGGGAGAAGACGAAGGGTGGCACGGAACCGAGGCAGCACGAGACCCGACTCGTCCTCCCCACGACATGTCGGTCCCGAGGACTACCCAGTCGCGGTCCCACTAGCAATGGAGGTCGCATACGCCTCCATGGCAGCGCGCGATGTTGCTGGCGGTGGGGATACAACCCGATCACAGCCGCCACCACAACGACGTGCAATGGGCTAGATCCGGTAGGGGTAGTTGATGGGAAGGTGGACAAAGGTCACCGATGGGGCCTTGATGGTGAGTTCCAATCTGGTGTTGTGCTTGATGATGCTACGACGAACACAACATACCAGATGGATCTGTGGCGCCTCCAACGAGGACGCTGTCCTCGGCGGAGATCGATCTCCCTAGGGGTGGGGCGGCGGCGGAAGGGAGGCTAGGGCGTAACCTAAACTCGTGATACCATGTAGGAAGGAAGGATGCGTATAATGTGTTGGATGATATTGCATTGAACCTTTAGGGAGAAAATATAGGAGTACATGACTTGGAGGGCAAGAAGCCTACCATAGAGATAAGGAAAGTTATTCTAGATACAAGAAAGGTTATCTCATGATTACAATCAATCCTAAACTAACCATATCAAGAGTTTCCTAATATACTCTAACATTGTTTTCTTGGTTTTATAAGTTCGATCCTAGGTTACATAGCATGCTAAATTGAAGAACCGCTGGTGCATTTTACTCGACCTTTTACGTTTGAATGGATGACCTTTTGTGTATCGTCGTAGCATCTATTTCCTAACCTTACAAGTTATAATAAGTTTTAATAGTGAGCATGTTTTCTTGTTTTCTTATATATACTAATGCTTCTTTTTAAATAAAAGCTAAAGGTAAAACCATCTTTCCAGTATCTAAAGCAATGTTTTTAGACTCATTGGCCGTGGACGGTGGTGTAACCGTGTAGGATACTGTGTCTCAATCATTTGGAGTACATGTAAAAATCAACAACGAGATTAACATTAGTCTATAAATATAAAAATATTATGCACATAGTCGTTCTATCAGTCAAGTCTGAATTTATAAATTTTTATCGGCGGATATAGTGATGAGAGGTGTATCGCTTAATCGTTTGAACAGCTGACCATGGTTCTGAGGATGTGTCTCCCGCCCCTCTGCCTGCCTCCACCCCTTCATCCCGGCGCTCAAACCAGCCAGAACCCCACGCCGACGTCTGCTCCAGGCCCGGCGGCCACAACCCTCCCCTCCCCGTCAGGATCCCCCTCCCCCTCCCTCTCTCCGCCTTCGTTGCCTGCTGGCCGTTCCAAGGCCCAGCGTTGGAGCGATGGTGGTGGCAACTAGAGATGGCAATGGGTACCCGCGATCTGATACCCGATGGGTATTTACTCCATTAGGGTATGTATGTGGGCTAAATATTCTACCCGTGGGTCTGTTATTGGGCAAAAATCTTCACCCAATGGGTAAACGGGTATTAGAACGTTCCGCCTTCACCCATACCCGTTAACCCGTGGGTATAAAATACCCAATATAAACTTATCCGAAGCATGAACTTGGACTTTAGTCATCCAACTTTTTTACTATTTAACAACAATTTAATGACCATGTAATGGAACATGTAATGTGCTATGCAGTACTATCATTGTGTTACTACTTTATCCAATTATCTTTGGTGTGTTGAATGGATGGTTAAATGATGCTAGAAAATTTTGTAATGGTATTTATATGGATATACTTGACATTTGTATAGTATAATATTTTGATAGTTGTTTAATTTTTGTGGGTACGGGTGACCCGATGGGTGACCCATACCCACATGGGTATGGGTATGGGGGTAAATTCATACCCGCCAGTGTATATGGGTGACCCAGTGGGGTTATTTTTGTGTCGTGGGTATGGGTATGGGGTAGTAATACCTGGTGGGTATTTACACATTGCCATCTCTAGTGGCAACCATGATGGTCGGCTGCCTTCTTATAAAGATGTGCTCGTCTCCTCCTCCACCCCCCCTCGCCACTCACCCCGTTGCTAGTGATGACTGGGTGATGGTCGTCAATTGTTGTGCTCGCTGGCGTCATCCTCGCCCGCTGAAGCCTCTACCCAGGCCCGTCCCTGCCGACCTACCTGGAAAGTGTTTCAATTGCTTCTCCCCCTCTCATCGCGCGGTGGTGTGTCATCGGTCGGTGAGGTGCTTCATCTGTAGGCTGCTGGGGCACCGTGCTCACGTGTGCCCACGCCAGCGGACGACACCTCCCAGACCACGACGTTCCAAGGTGTGGCGCCCTGTCTCCCACGCTCTGCCTCCCATGGATACCCCGGACTACGCTGCTGGCGATCATACGGGTGGCAGCGGTGCTGGTTCTGGTGGTGGCGCTGGCTCGGGCTCTGGTGGCGGTGGACATAGGCGCACTCGTCAGGGACATAGACGGCGAAGGGCCAGCAGTGCGGCTGGTACTGATGGTCATGGTGACCCTTCGGATGGGCTACCCCAGACCCCTCTGGAGGACGTTCGCACCATTTCTAGACCCCCTTCCCCGCCTTGTCATTTCATCAAACGCACCAGGTGGATTGCCCAGGCTGAAGATGATCTCCGGCGTGCTCCTCTCATCTCCGTTGTGGGGCTAAGGTGTTATGGCCGCACCGTGGAAGTCTCTAATGCGCTCTCTCTGAGATTTGATCTCGAGGATGATGCGCTCGACCTTCGCCTGGTTGCGCCGAATACCTTTATCGCCTTTCTACCCAACGTGGAGCTGGCTGATCGGATGCTCAGTGAGGGTCAGTCCTTCTCTGCACCTCCTCTTCGGATGCACGTCAGGAGGTGGTCCCGTCAGTTCATGGCCTCTGGTGGAAGGGAGATGCCTTTCCTATTGGATATTGAGCTTCGCGGCCTCCCGGTTCACGTCCGAGATATACATTCTGCTGGGCAGCTTCTCGTTGGACACTGCCTGGTTCATGAGCTGCTTCCTGTTCCTGAGGATGTTTTTGATTTATCTTCATTCTGGCTGCGTGTTTGGGGTGATGATCCGGATAATCTGCCTTCATCATTGGATCTCCATGTGGAGGAGCCACCTATGGACGTTGGGCCGACTTCCCCACGCACAGTGACTTATTGAAAGGGAAATAGGGTCAAACCTTTTCCTAGTTGATTTTGGTGGTTGAATTGCCCAACACAAATAATTGGACTAACTAGTTTGTTCAAGATTATATTCTACAGGTGCAAAAGGTTCAACACAAACCAATCAAAAGAACAAGTTAGGTCTCAAGAGAAAGGAACAAGAAGGAAACCGAAGGCTGCCCTGGTCTGGCGCACCTGACTGTCCGGTGTGCCACCGGACAGTGTCCGGTGCACCAGGGTGCTTCAGCTCGAACTCTTCACCTTCGGGTTTCCCAGGCGCCGCTCTGCTATAATTCACTGGACATGTCCGGTGCACACCGGACTGTCCGGTGTACCAGCGGAGCAACGGCTACCTGCGCACAACGGTCGACTCTGCAAAGTGTACAGTGCAAATCAGATGTCAGAGCAGACGGTCAGAGGGGCACCGGACTGTCCGGTGTCGCACCGGACTGTCCGGTGCCACATGAGGACAAAGCCTCCAACGGTCGACCAGCTCCAAGACCTAACGGGAGGATGACGTGGCGGCGCACCGGACACTGTCCCGTGGCGCACCGGACACTGTCCGGTGGCGCACCGGACACTGTCCGGTGCGCCCTTCGCCAGCAGACTTCACCAACGGCTAGTTTTTGGATGGTGGCTATAAATACCACCCCAACCGGCCACTTCAAATGGTGGGAGCCCAAGCAACATTCCAAGTCATCTAGTTGACATACTCAAGCCCTCCCAACCACATATATTCATTAATCCATCCTATACACAAGATTTAGTCCACTACAACCAACACAAGTGCCACAAAAGAGAGAGCAAGCAATTGAGAGCTACTCAATTGAGTTTAGCCCTAGCGCCTTGTGAGATTCATTGAGAGATAGTGTGTGCTACATCCTTGTGTTCATTTGTGCGTGGAGTATTGACTCCCATCGAACTTCCTCCAAAGTTTTGGAGGCTTGTAAAAGCTAGCAAGAGACACCAAAGAGTGTGGTGGCCCTTGTGGGATCGAGAGTGATCCTTGAGAAGAAGAAGAGCTCGCCGATCCTTGTGTGATCGGGGGAGAGAGGGAAAGGGTTGAAAAAGACCCGTCCTTAAGTGGACTCCTCAACGGGGACTAGGCCTTCGAGGGCCGAACCTCGGTAAAACAAATCACCCATGTCCATTGTGTTTATTGCTTGTGATTTGTTTGTTTTCCCTTGCTCTAAGTTTTCTTGCACCATTACTTGCTAATATCATTTGGTGTTGCTTCTAGTTAAATTCCCATTTAGTGAAGCAACACATTGCAAGAAATAACTTGTCCTAGTGCTCTTCTCATCTAAGGCTTCTTGCTTTGTTATTCTATAACTTATTAGTTGTATTGATTTATCACTCCCGCATTATTTAGCAATACTCTTTTCAAGCAAGAACTTAGTTTGTATACTCCTACATTTGTATATCTTGTTCTAACCACTAATCAAGGGATCTAGTTGGGGGATAAAGTTTTAATTTTCAGGTTTCGTCTATCCACCCCCCCTCTAGGCGACTTTCAATTGATATCAGAGCCAGGTTCTTCATCTTGAGTCTAACAACTCGAAGTGATGGCTCGAAGAAGATCCCAAAAGAACAAGAAGTCCAAGGAGAACAAGGAGGTAACTCTTGAAATATTACTTCCCGATTGTTCTAATTATGATTCGTGGTCTACTAGGGTGATAAATGCTTTTAGAACGGTAGATCCTCAATTAGAACAAATTTTAGACAAGAGTATTATTCCTCCTAGTTATGACAGGAAAAATGCTTCCGAGGAAGATCAAAGATGTATTCGCTTAAACTACCTAGCTTATGACATCTTAAGTAATTCTCTTAGCAAAGAAGTTTATCATGCCTTCATAATGAATTATAATGAATCTATTCGTGATGTGCATGATAATTGGACTAGAATTAAAAGCAAATTTGATGAGTCCAAACATGATAGTTCATTTTGTGCTTCTACTTCCTTTGGTCTTTGTGATACTAACCCTTGCAAGGAAGAAGAAGAAAATGAACGATGGAGACCAAATGATGAATCCACCTCTCCAAAAGGTTTGTCTTCCCATTTTGATTCCCACATATGTTGTGTGGCTAATGAAAATAATAGCGGAAAGACAAATGAGGATGAGGAGGAAGAAAGAAGCTTCTTGCAACTCTACGCTCGCCTAAGCCAAGAAGATAAGACGGTCATGCTCAAACTTCTAGAAAGAGCGAGAGAGCAAAGAGAAGCTCGTCAAAGGCTAGAAGATATTCTCTCCATGAAAATGCTACACTTTGATGAGTTGACTAAAGAACATGAGGAGCTAAAGTCCTCTCATGTTGATTTGGCCCAAAGGTATGAAACTATTTCAATTGAGCAAGATAACGCTTTACATTGTATCACTCAATTAGTAAATAGAAATGCCTTGCTTAAGGACCAAGTAGAAAAGCTAAAAGTTGAAAATCTAGCTTTTCAAGAAAAATATGATATGCTCCTATGTTCTCATGAAAATCTTATGGATGATCATATCATATTAAATATTGCTCATGAGGTTGTGATAGAAAACTTAAAATTCCAACAACCTCACTCATGCACATGTATTCAAATTGATACTATATTACCATGTGCTAATGCTTGTTGTCCGTCGACAAGCAAATCTTATTTTGAGCTAGAACTTGCAGGAACAAAAGATGATACATATCAAAAGCTCAAAGAAGAGAATGAGAGGCTAAAGATGAGCTTGACACAACTAAAAGGGAAATGCATTGCCCAACCTTCTCAAGATAACCGTGATCACATGGTGAATAAGCTTGAGACGGGAACAACCGTGGCATGCACTACATCCCTTGAAGAAAATGTCAAGGATTTGAGGATTGCCAAGAGGAAGAAACAAAAGATGAAAGTCAACACCTCCTCCAAAAGCCTCAACCATGCCTCCACAAAAGGTAACATCCAAGGTAATGATCAGGCCACACTTCACATTAAGAGGTGTAGTGAATGCTTTGAAGAGGGGCACTTGATTAGGTCATGTCCCTACATTAAAAATGGCTTAATTATTAACAAGGATGATAGACTTTGTTTTAAATGCTCCAAGAAGGGACACTTGCTTAGATCTTGTCCCCATTTAAAACAAAAAGGCATAGGGTTAGAAAAGAAAGTTTTTACTAACCATGTAGCAAGCAACAAACAAGGAAAGAAGAAAACTTTAAAACTTGAAAAACGCCTATGCTACACATGCCGAAAGAAGGGACATCAATACAAGGATTGTCCCATTGGTAACAATTCCACTCCTAGCTTGTCAATTAATTCTCATGTAACTAGGCAACCCAAAATTGCAACTTGTGCTAGAAAGGTAATGAGTTTACCTAGTGCTAACACAAAGGTCTTTTGGGTTCCTAGATCTTTGTTGACTAACCATGATGGACCCATCAAGCGATGGGTACCAAAATATGCTTGACAAGCTTTGTAGGAGAAGGAGATGATATGAAGCCTTGGGGTGCTTGAGAGAGTCCATTCAAGCTATCAATCTTCAATGATCTATATCCGTGATTGACCCAAGGTTATTCTTCATATTACTATGTCTTAAACTCATATCATCTCGAGGAAGACATTGACGTTGTAGGAAATAAAAGAAGGATCATGTGTAAAAAATCAAGGCCTACAACATGAAGGAAAGTCAAAGGATGGTAATTTCTATGCTTTTAAGTGCAAGTGTCTCAAATTATCATTTCTTAAGTGTCTTGTGTAGTCACATAGAAATATGTAGCACTTCAAATGTCTTTAAATTTGTATTACCATTCTTTGAAGAATTTCCTCTCATATGGTAGATTGCATACTCATCATTTCCATCCTATGGCAATCTACATGCTTTAAATTATTGCAAGTCACATGGCATGTTTTTCGCTAGTCATTCTATTATTGCCATGATTCTAGATATAGGGAGATATTTCAAGTTCTTAAAAGAATAAGGTGTCATGTAAGAAATTCAAATCCTTAGGACACTTATAAAAGGAAAACTCTCTCTATAACTAGAATAGTGAGACTAATGATTTTATCTAAGTAACCCAAGTAGTCTCACTTGTAGAGAATAAGTTTCTCTTTGGAAATGTGTAATCTAACATGAAAAGAAAAATCAATCCAATATTTTATGATGTGTTTCTACTTGGTTAAATTGGATTTGATTCTTTCACATTTATCGCTTTCCATATCATGAATTAGACTTATAATCTTGAGAGATTATTTATGCTTGTTTTAAGAATTAAAATTGAGCATAACATCATCTCTAGATAATCTAGTTCATGCTATGAAGTTTCCATGTATTAGTAATCTAGCTTTTCATTCCTTATCAAAATGATTACAAAAATGGAAACTAGTGCTTGTGTTACTAACAAAGTATCTCTTGAGCCTACTTACGAATATCTACAAAAAGAGAAAGTGCACAAGCCTCATGGGTCGCTCTTCACCCGAAAGAAGAAAGGCAAAAGCAAAGGTATGGGAACTCATCTTCTTAATCAAATCTAGTTCCCATTTCAATGGCTATTTACTTTATATTATCTTATTCTTCCCATGTGGGGAATAGATTCTTTTTGGACTTAAATTAACTAAGTGAGCATTCAATATCATTTTTATAAATGAGTTTGTCCATTAGAATCTAATTCATGCCTTTGCTATATCCATTCTCATATTGATGCGCTTCTAAGTCATGATAATAAATTCAATATGAAGAAGTAAAATACCTATGGTTGATCAAAAATGTTTAAAAAGGTGCTCATTCCTCTTTTCTGATAATGTGCACTAACGTTAAGGTTTTTACTTCATGTCTATATGACTCATGGATGATGAATTACTTTTACCTCCTATCTAAAAGAATCATCTTCCATCATATACTCCCTTGCGCTATTAACATCTTTCTTGAGTATTTTCAATAAGTTTGAAAGGAAAAAGGAAACAACTACAAAGGGAGGACACTCAAATGAAAGAGGAGGACATCAAGAACAACACCACCTACTTGGATAGTAAGATCTACCAAATAATCTATGGTGTGGTTGTGAGTATTCTAAATCCTTTCATAATGAGAATACTAGGCTTAAGTTATTTATTGCAAAATTTATGAGCCTTGATCAAGATGTATAATGCTTCTCCCTCTTCATCTTTAAAGTAAATGCATCCATTCAATTCATTCAAACACTTGATGCATATCTCTAGGGGGAGCCTCTATCTACATCTTGATTACGATGAGACTATCACATTGTCGTAGTAATCTCTTATAGTCTCTTGTATGAGAACAAGCTTCTCATAAGGCATGCTACTACATTTCAATCTTGATTATAGCCTTCAATGTTAAAGTAGCATATTTATTGGATTCTCCTATTTTTGAGCTTGATTGAAAATCTAATGCCTATGTTGTTCTTTTGATCGCATCGATTGTTTGATCATTGAACAACTTCAATCATCACTTATGCTTCTTAGTGCCTCATGTAATTTCAATTTGATTTCAATCGACATCTATCTTGATATGCACTAAGGAAAAAGGAGAATTCATGATTCATTTATGCAATTTGTGATCCATTTGCCATATGCTAACAATAACTTAGAAAAGGATCACTTGTTGTAGAACTCTCTTTTGTGCAAAATATTCCCATATATTGTCTTAAGAATAGGTCTTAAGCAACTAAGACAAAGGACAAAGCACAATGAAGAGAGCATCTCTATGTAAAGGTACAAAACGGTAAAACTACTTCCATTCATTTACATATGTACCTAAATCTTCCTTTTGTATACATTCCTTGCATATCTTGTATAGAAGGAAGAGAAAGCATGTCCATGCATTATCCCTGCTTCATATCTAGTTTAACTTCTCAAAAATTCATTCATGCTTTAATGCATCTTTGTTGAAACTAGATGAAGTGATTTAATTGTCAAAGAGCTTAAAGCTTAACCGTGTAACGAGGATAAGCTGCCTTTATTCCAAAGGTGGATGGTCCTTAAGCCTCTTTGAAATCCTTAAGGGAAAATGCTTAAAATGTTTGCAACATGCTTTCATAAGTGCATAAACTGTCATGAGCATCACACTTATACTATGACACAATGCACTTCACATTCCGTATAATATAGATATGTTCTCATTAACCTAATTATGTGCAATTGGCATTTAAGGCCAAAATATATGTTCCTCTCCATGCACATATTTAGGGGGAGCAATCTATGTTATATACAATTATGATCATGCTTAATTTGACATATCCTTTTGCTCATATCTCTTTTATGTCTATGACTAATGTGTTTTCAAGTATATTCTCATGCTTAGTCATAGGATTGAAAGGGAAATGGAGTATTCGGCAAAGACGACGCTTCCACTCAACTCCATCGGTATTATCCACTCTTTGCCGGTATTCCGCATAGTTCTTCACTTTGGTATAATCTTCACTCATATCTCTATTTCAATTGAATATTTCAATTATTTGCCAAAGGGGGAGAGAAAGAAAAGGGCTTATATTTCACTCGAAGTATCCGTTTTTGGCGATTCATGCTAAAGGGGGAGAAAGTATTAGCCCAAAGCAAAAGGACCGCACCACCACCCTAATTTTAAAACTAATGATTTTCAATTGGTAAATTTCAAATTGGTATCTTATTGTGTTCAAAAGGGGGTGAAAGTAGTATTTTCAAAATTGATATCTTAAAACCCTCTTGAACACTAAGAGGAGAATTTATTGAGGGGGAGTTTTGTTTAGTCAAAGGAAAAGCATTTGAAACAGGGGGAGAAAATTTCAAATCTTGAAAATGCTTCTCAAAATCTTACTCATTTACCTTTGACTATTTGCAAAAGAACTTTGAAAAGGATTTACAAAAAAAGAATTTGCAAAAACAAAACATGTGGTGCAAGCGTGGTCCAAAATATTGAAAATGAAAAGGAAACAATCCATGCATATCTTATGAAATATAGATTGGTTTAATTCCAAGCAACCTTTGCACATATATTATGTAAACTAGTTCAATTATGCACTTACATATTTGCTTTGGTTTGTGTTGGCATCAATCACCAAAAAGGGGGAGATTGAAAGGGAAATAGGGTCAAACCTTTTCCTAGTTGATTTTGGTGGTTGAATTGCCCAACACAAATAATTGGACTAACTAGTTTGTTCAAGATTATATTCTACAGGTGCAAAAGTTTCAACACAAACCAATCAAAAGAACAAGTTAGGTCTCAAGAGAAAGGAGCAAGAAGGAAACCGAAGGCTGCCCTGGTCTGGCGCACCGGACTGTCCGGTGTGCCACCGGACAGTGTCCGGTGCACCAGGGTGCTTCAGCTCGAACTCTTCACCTTCGGGTTTCCCAGGCGCCGCTCCGCTATAATTCACCGGACATGTCCGGTGCACACCGGACTGTCCGGTGTACCAGCGGAGCAACGGCTACCTGCGCGCAACGGTCGACTCTGCAAAGTGTACAGTGCAAATCAGATGTCAGAGCAGACGGTCAGAGGGCACCGGACTGTCCGGTGTCGCACCGGACTGTACGGTGCCAAATGAGGACAAAGCCTCCAACGGTCGACCAGCTCCAAGACCTAACGGGAGGATGACGTGGCGGCGCACCGTACACTGTCCGATGGCGCACCGGACACTGTTCGGTGGCGCATCGGACTGTCCGGTGCGCCCTTCGCCAGCAGACTTCACCAACGGCTAGTTTTTGGATGGTGGCTATAAATACCACCCCAACCGGCCACTTCAAATGGTGGGAGCCCAAGCAACATTCCAAGTCATCTAGTTGACATACTCAAGCCCTCCCAACCACATATATTCATTGATCCATCCTATACACAAGATTTAGTCCACTACAACCAACACAAGTGCCACAAAAGAGAGAGCAAGCAATTGAGAGCTACTCAATTGAGTTTAGCCCTAGCGCCTTGTGAGATTCATTGAGAGATAGTGTGTGCTACATCCTTGTGTTCATTTGTGCGTGGAGTATTGACTCCCATCGAACTTCCTCCAAAGTTTTGGAGGCTTGTAAAAGCTAGCAAGAGACACCAAAGAGTGTGGTGGTCCTTGTGGGATCGTGAGTGATCCTTGAGAAGAAGAAGAGCTCGCTGATCCTTGTGTGATCGGGGGAGAGAGGGAAAGGGTTGAAAAAGACCCGTCCTTAAGTGGACTCCTCAATGGGGACTAGGCCTTCAAGGACCGAACCTCGGTAAAACAAATCACCCGTGTCCATTGTGTTTATTGCTTGTGATTTGTTTGTTTTCCCTTGCTCTAAGTTTTCTTGCACCATTACTTGCTAATATCATTTGGTGTTGCTTCTAGTTAAATTCTCATTTAGTGAAGCAACACGTTGCAAGAAATAACTTGTCCTAGTGCTCTTCTCATCTAAGGCTTCTTGCTTTGTTATTCTATAACTTATTAGTTGTATTGATTTATCACTCCCGCATTATTTAGCAATACTCTTTTCAAGCAAGAACTTAGTTTGTATACTCCTATATTTGTATATCTTGTTCTAACCACTAATCAAGGGATCTAGTTGGGGGATAAAGTTTTAATTTTCAGGTTTTGCCTATCCACCCCCCCTCTAGGTGACTTTCACTTATCCTATTTCGATCCTGGTTTCTAGACCTGGGAGTTCGTCGGAGGTGCTTCCGCCGCCTCCTCCACCTTCATCGCCACCATCAAACAGTCAGGATGAGAATCGTGGCCACGATTCCGGGAGTCAGCAGAGGCGCCGTTTCAACTCCCAACCTTCAGTCGATCAACCATCAGTTCATGCGCGTCTAGGGCCGCACGTTCAAGTTAATTTGGTGGCTCGTAGGTCAATTAATACCGCAAACAAGAATGCTTTGGTTCCTAGGCGAGGGAGACCAGTTGATGCGCCAGCTCTCTTCGTTACTTCGGTTCCTAAGTCGGCGGCGCCTGTGTCTCCCTCACCTTGAACGCTAGTGGAGCCAGTTATTGTGCCAGCCCTGCCTAATAATGCTTTGGTTCCAACGTTGGTGGAGCCAGTTATTGCGCCAATAATGTCTAATGCTTCGGTTCCAGTGCTTTCGAAGAGTGGAAATCCTTCTCGTGCTCGTCCTTCGATTCAGTCTTGTTTGCCGCGCGTCATTGTTAATGCGACGGCTAGCATGCCTGTTATTGCACCTAATCTGGTGGGACATGCGCCTGCAATCTCTTCGGATTTAGTATTAATGGCTGAGGCTGCTTCGTTTCCTGTGCGGTCGAGACCAGTTGATGCGCCAGCTCCCCCTATTGCTTCGGTTGCTGAGCCGGCAGCGCCTGTGTCTCCCCCACACCCAGCGTTTGAGGAACCTGTTTTGTGCCATTTATTCCTACGTGAAAGTCGCCTAGAGGGGGGGTGAATAGGCAGAATCTGAAATTTATAAACTTTAAGCACAACTACAAGTCGGGGTTAGCGTTAGAAATATAAACGAGTCCAAAAGAGAGGATGAAAACAAATCACAAGCAAATAAGGACGGATGACACGGTGATTTGTTTTACCGAGGTTCGGTTCTTGCAAACCTACTCCCTGTTGAAGTGGTCACAAAGACCGGGTCTCTTTCAACCATTTCCCTCTCTCAAACGGTCACCTAGACCGAGTGAGCTTCTCTTCTCAATCAATTGGGACACCAAGTCCCCACAAGGACCACCATACAATTGGTGTCCTCTTTCCTTGATTACAATTGAGTTGGGAACAAGAAAGAAAGAAGAAGAAAAGCAATCCAAGCGCAAGAACTCAAAAGAACACAAATGTCACTCTCTCTAGTCACTATTTGATTGGAATTAACTTTGGACTTGGGAGAGGATTTGATCTTTTGTTTGTGTCTTGGAATGAAGTCTAGAGCTCTTGTATTGAATGCAAATGGCTGAAACTTGGATGCAATGAAGTGTGGTGGTTGGGGGGTATTTATAGCCCCAACCACCAATATGGCCGTTGGTGAAGGCTTCTGTCGTATGGCGCACCGGACAGTCCGGTGCGCCACCGGACACTGTTCGGTGTGCCAGCCACGTCACCAGGCCGTTGGGTTCCGACTGTTGGAGCTCTGACAAGTGGGGCCACCGGACAGTCCGGTGGTGCACCGGACAGGTCCTGTTCACTATCCGGTGCGCCTTCTGGCGCCTGCTCTGACTTCTGCGCGCGTAGGCGCGCACTATTTGCTTTTACTGTTCCTTGCAGACGATCGTTGGCGCGAAGTAGTCGTTGCTCCATTGGCTCACTGGACAGTCCGGTGTTACAACGGACAGTCCGGTGAATTATAGCGGAGCGGCTTCCCCAAATTCCCGAAGCTGGCAAGTTCAGAGTCGTTCCTCCGTGGTGCACCGGACACTGTCCGGTGGCACACCTGACAGTCTGGTGCGCCAGACCAGGGCTGCCTTCGGTATACTTTGCTCCTTTGTTTTGAACCCTTTCTTTTATCTTTGTATTGGTTTGTTGTGGACCTCTGGCACCTGTAGAACTCATAATCTAGAGCAAACTAGTTAGTTCAATTATTTGTGTTAGGCAATTCAACCACCAAAATTCATATAGGAAAAGGTTTGACCCTATTTCCCTTTCAATCTCCCCCTTTTTGGTGATTGATGCCAACACAAACCAAAGCAAATATAAAAGTGTAGAATTGAACTAGTTTGCATAATGTAAGTGCAAAGGTTGCTTGGAATTGAAACCAATATACTTATTTCAATAGATGGCATGGATGGTTTTCTTCTTATTTAAAATTTTGGATCACATTTGCACCACGAGTTTTGTTTTTGCAAATTCTTTGAAAAATTCTTTTCAAAATCCTTTTGCAAATAGTCAAAGGTACATGAATGAAATTGAGAGAATCATTTTCAAGATTTTGAAATTTTCTCCCCCTGTTCCAAATGCTTTTCCTTTGACTTAAACAAAACTCCCCCTTAACAAAATTCTCCTCTTAGTGTTCAAGAGGGTTTTGCAAGTTTTGAAGATACTACTTTATCCCCTTTTTGAACATAATAAGATATCAATTTGAAAAACTTTTATTTTTTTAAAATTCGATGGTGGTGCGGTCCTTTTGCTTTGGGCTCATACTTTCTCCCCCTTTGGCATGAATCGCCAAAAACGGATACTTGAGTGAGATACAAGCCCTTTAACTTTCTCTCCAATGGCAAACACATAGATATGAGTGAAGATTATACCAAAGTGGAGAACGATGCGGAGTACCGGCAAATACCAATGGAGTTAAGTGGAAGCGCCTTCTTTGCCGACACTCCATTTCCCTTTCAATTCTATGACTAAGCATAACAATACACTTGAAAACACATTAGTCATAGACATAAAAGAGATATGATCAAAGGTATATAAATGAGCTATGTGTGCAAAGAATTAATCAAAATTCCTAGAATCAAGAATATTTAGCTCATTCCTAAGTTTGGTAAAGGTTTTCTCATCTAAAGGCTTGGTAAAGATATCGGCCAATTGATCTTTGGTGTTTATGTAGGCTATCTCGATATCCCCCTTTTGTTGGTGATCTCTCAGAAAGTGATACCGAATGGCTATGTGCTTAGTGCGGCTGTGTTCAACGGGATTATCCGCCATGCGGATTGCACTCTCATTATCACATAGGAGAGGGACTTTGCTAAACTTGTAGCCATAGTCCCTAAGGGTTTGCCGCATCCAAAGTAATTGCGCGCAACAATGGCCTGCGGCAATGTACTCGGCTTCGACGGTAGAAAGAGCTACTGAGTTTTGTTTCTTTGAAGCCCAAGACACCAGGGATCTTCCCAGAAACTGACAAGTCCCTGATGTGCTCTTCCTATCAATTTTGCACCCTGCCCAATCAGCATCGGAATATCCTAATAAATCAAAAGAGGATCCCTTGGGGTACCAAAGACCAAACTTAGGTGTTTGAACTAAATATCTCAAGATTCGCTTCACGGCCTGTCGGCGTTTTGGACCCGCAAGGACCCTCAACCGACTAGTGAATTTGATGTTGTGTGTCCCTGGCCAGATGGATTGATGCAAGATGAGACACAAGAGGGGAGATGGAGCTTATGTTATCTTGCACCGGGGTGCTCGTAGTAGGGGTTACAAGCTTCACGAGAGAGGGTTTGGCCTTGAGGTGAGCCGCCTGAGTTAGCCCCCTGCTTTTTCCTCCTCCCTCCCTCCCTCTAGGAAGGCCCTGAGCATCCCCTTTTATAGATACAAGGGGATGGCCCAGCTGTACATATGGGGGTGTAGCTATGTGCTAACATGGCCGGTGGAGAAGTGCTTGAGCCCTATAGAAGCGTAGCTAGCGGTGCGACCCTGGGTCCTACTGACGTTTCTTTGCCTTCGTAGAGAGCTGAGAACAATCGACGTCATGGACGCATGCAGGGAACCATCATTACCTGTTGTCGGAGTAATCTAGATGTGACAACCGGTCTTGTTCCTTCGTAGCCTGAGGCGGCTAGCTAGAGGTAGGGTAATGATGTATCCCCTGTAGCGTAGTCGGTCCGAGGCCAAGGTCGGGCGAGGCGGTGACTTCTCCTGAGGCCGAGGCCGAGGTCGGGGGAGGCGGGGATCGGGTGAGGCGGAGACCTTCTCCCGAGGCCGAGGCCTGGGGTCGGGCGAGGTGGAGACCTTCTCCCGAGGCCGAGACTGAGGCTGAGGCCTGAGGTCGGGCGAGGCAGAGACCTTCTCCCGAGGCCGAGGCTGAGGCCGAGGCCTGGGGTCAGGCGAGGCGAAGACCTTCTCCCGAGGCCGAGGCTGAGGCCGAGGCCTGAGGTCGGGCAAGGCGGAGCTCCCTGTTGCGCCCGAGGCTGAACTCGGGAGAGGCCATGACTTACTGTTGTTAGTCTTACCCTGGTGGTTGGCACAGTAGTCGGAACAGGGTGAATAGTGTTGTTTTCCTGTCAGAACGATCAGTAAAAGGGGCGAAGTGACTGCGGTCATTTCGACCCTACCAACTGAGGCGCGCGTGTCAGGATAAGGTGTCAGGTGATCCCTGCATTAAATGCGCATGCGATACGGTCGGCGGTAAGGCGATTTGGCCGAGGTTGCTATACGACAAAGTTTGCCCGAGCTTAGCCTCAGGTGGGCTGGGGGTGCGCCCGCTGCCTGAGGGGGCCCTCGGGCGAGGCGTGAATCCGTCCGGGACTATGGTTCTTGCCTGAGGCCGGGCTCGGGCGAGACGAGATCGCGTCCCTTGGTAGATGAGGCTTTAACTTTGAGCTGTGCTTACCAGTCTTTACGGTCTGTTTTGAAGTTGTTTTTCAGCCATGCTTAGGAGTATTGGGGTACCCCTAATTATGGTACCCGACAGTAGCCCCCGAGCCTCAAAGGGAGTGTAGGCACTCGCTTGGAGGTTCTGCCGATTTTTTTGCAAGGAGACTAGCCTTTCTCGGTTATATTTTGTTCCGATGGGTGCGCGCGAGCGCACCAGTCGGGTGTAGCCCTCGAGGCTCGGAGGAGTGGTTTGACTCCTCTAAGGTCTTAGTTCTTCTTGTGATTCCTCGGTCGACCTTGTTGTTCCCTCATGCGGCCTGGCGCAGCCCGGGTGCATGGTCAGGCTTCGGGTTTTTAAGCTAGTTTGTCGACGTGGTCAACAATTTGGTCGTAGCCTGGTGCGAGAGCAGCCTCCGAGCCTCTGCACGGAGCGAGAGGACGATCGAGGACCATCTTGACTTTTTATTGTACGCCACTTCATCGCCTTTCCACAAATAGGAGGGGGGAACGCGCCATGCTACCCTCGGTGGGCACCGAACATTGTGTTTCCAGTGAGTTGCTATTGAGTAATCCGAGCGAACGCCCGAGCCCTGTTCGATAAGGGTCGGCTAGTGGCCCAGAGGCACGCTCCAAAAGTACCTGCAGGTGATTTGCTAGACCTAGACACATTCGATAGGGTCCAAGGTCCCGGTGCCTCCCTTCGGTGGGATTCCATTACAAACCGTTCCCGCTGGTCTCAGAAATGTCTTAGGGTACCTCGGGAGCGTAGCCCGAGCCTTGGCCATGTAACAGACGTACCCAGGGTCATCCCTGACTCTGCATGTTCTGGGGCGGCTGTCGAATCCCTTCGAGGGGCCACCTTCGAACCCCTGATCAGTAAAGGGCTCGGAGCCCGAGTGCTCTGGGGCGGTCGCCGAACCCCGCGGGCGCAACCTTCGAACCCCTAATCAATAGGAGGGCTCCTTCGAAATGTCCCTTTTCCCGATCCCTGCAGAGAGAGAAAGAGGAAAGGAAGAAAGGAGATATTTCGAAACAGTGTGGCGCACCTTTTTTGAGGCAGTCATCATGGTGGAGGCGAAACGGCGCCCGCCCCTTGCCAGAGGAGACGTGTGTCCTGCCAGGGAGTTAATGCGATGGGACGGGCGACTCGCGGGGTATCCGTTGCGCGTGCGCGAGTCGTTCGAGGAATGGAACACGGGTGCATCGTCTTTATGCTATAGGAGAGGGCTCCCTTGCCGCTTCAGAGGAGGATGCGAGCCTGTAGGTGGGACCAGGGCCTGGTTGGTGGTTGGACCGCTGCTTCCGCACGTCTGTTGCTGCAATTACTGCCGGTCCACCTATGGTCATACCAACTATCGCGTCTATCCCCACGGTTGACTGACCCGTGACCGTCGCACTTAATTGGCACTGTTGGGTCATGCGCGGGGCTGCCTCGAGTCGTTGCACTGGTTCTGTAGTCCCGAGAAGACGCGGCATTGGCGCAAGTGGCGGTGCGGTTTCTTTGCACGTGGTAACCGGTGCGCCGGTTACATGACACGTGGGCCCAGGCCTCCATGCTGGACTGCTGGTTGCAACGAAGCTGAAAGGGTGCACAACCGTGGTGCGGCCGCATGCTTCTTGCATGGCGGCCCGCCTTTTCGACCGCTGGTTTCGGCGAGGATGAGAGAGCGCTTAACCGCGGGTGGTTGCATGCTTCGTGTGCGGCGGTTCGCCATCTTCGTGTTTTGGGTCAGTTTGTATGACATGTGGGACCTAGCCCCCGTGTCGTAGGGCGGGAACCCTAGAGCACGTCAGGGGAGACTTTGCCCGTGATGCTTTGGGGCGTGAGTGGGGAGATCTGTCTTTAAAAAGGGATCGATCTCCCGTGCAGTAGCCATGCCTTTGCTCTTCTCGCATTCATTGCGTCTTTCTATCTTCCGGGCCTCCAGATGGGGTGCACCGGTGTTGCCTTCTTCTTGCTGCTGTTGGAGGAGCACGACCTCGTGGGGGTTGGTGCTCTTTACATCGCTCGGCTTTAAGGATTTTCATCATGCAGCCCGGCTACAGTTCCCCGCCAGTGGTCACCCAGAATGATGACCGTCAGCCTTGTGGTGGAGAAGAGCGAGCCGGGCTGTGGCCTCGCCTTTGCCCTCAGCTTCAAGGATGTTCATCATCCGTGCTGGGGGAGGGCAAGCCGAGTTGGGGCCCTGCCTTCCGCATGGGCTGGCGACCCGCTTCTTCCTCTAGCATTCGGGGGAGAAGGGCGTTCACCAGCCTTGCGGAGGAGGCGAACTGTCACCTGCTGCCTGGCCGGGGTGTGGCTGTCCGTCCACCGCACGGGCGACGGTCGCGCTGTGCGCAGGTCGGCCACGTCCACGGCCGTCCTGTGCTGCCAGCCACACCGGGGGGTCGTACAAGACGTCGTACGCCGCAGGGGCGGTGTCCGCGTTCCTGGATGGTCTTGTCCTCACTCCCGTAGCGAGGACGGGAGCGAGGACCTCCTTGTGCGTGCTGTGGCGGCCGCCATTCGCCGATGCGGCATTGGTGCGCAGGTGGCCGCTGTCGTCGGTGCTGAGGTGGTGGCCGCCATAGGTGAGGCTTCCCAATGCAGAGGTGGTTGCCTCCGCCGACGAGACCGTCAGTGCCGCCTGTGGCCAGACCTCTGGCTCTTTGGCTTTAATGGCTTGTTCTCGCCCCCCATGTGGGGATGGGGGCGAGGGCCTTTTCACAGTAGCGTTTGCCCTGGGGCAATCGCTGCTGTTGTCTAGCCGTGCGAGGCAGAGGTCGCTGTCGCTGCTGGTGCAGTGGTCGTCGGTGAGCCGCTTGGAGTTTGTTATCTTGCAGTCCTTCTGGTGTGGAGGTAGTTCATTCCTGCGGGAATGGAGCTGGGGTCCCATTTGTAAGGGAATGCAACGGTATTTGCCGGAGAGCAAAATGTAATTGCTTTAAGTACTAAGACATCTGCCGCAGGTCGAGAAAACCGCCGAGGGTGCTGCCGACGTCTAAGTCTATGTAGCATAGTTATCCTAAGTATGTGTGTTTGTTTTCTGTGGCTGCTGAGGCCTGAACATTTGGGTATTTTAGTATAAAGTCGTGTTTCTTTCCTCTTATTTCGAGCATTAGGACTTGTCCGTCGGTAGCAGAATCACTTATCCGAGCGTGAGCTACCTTTCGCGGAAGGTGATGAGTAAGGTATCCGTATCCCGGAGGCGTAGGAGTCCCTTGGCTCGGTCGGCCTTGCCGTTCGAGGTCTCTCTTGTCGTTTTTAGGATTCCGCTATCGATATAGTCGAAAGGCACGAAAGTCGTTTTAGTAGAAAACTTTTCCGAGGAAAATTTTGACGCAGAGAGGGTTCCCCCCTTTCTAGACCCGAGGCGACCGCTCGGGCCGGGACCCTTGCGGAGGGCCTGGCCGTGGTCGTCGGGTCTGCCCGGTCCGCCCAAGCCATGGCCTCACAGTAGCGTGCCCGGGCCGAAGGTATGTTTTGCCTGCTTTGTGACTTCGTTTTAGCTTCATTCTTTTCCTCATGTTTGAAGAATATTGTCCGGCTGTCTTCAGGGTTCGAGACAGCTCTTAACGAGTCCGTCAAGAAAGGTAGGGCGCTTGCCCAGGCGGCTGAGCAGAAAGAGGTCGACCGCATGGCCATGTCCGAGGCCATCTCAGCCTTCTGCCGGACCTTTGGCCTCGATGACGTCCCCTCGGGCAGCTCCCCCCAGAGTCGCCTGTGGGCCTTGGGCAGCCACGTGCGCAGCAGACTCCGCGGGGCGCTGCACCACGGCGTTAGGCGGGCCTTCGCTGTCCTCGCTTCCCACTATGACGTGGATTTGGAGCGGGTCAGCGAGGGCTACTACTTACCCGACGAAGAGGAGGCCGCCCTAGCGGAGGTCCAAAGGCTTGATGCGGCTGTCGAGGGCCCAGGCGCGGCGTTGGCTTCCTTTTCTGAGGAGGAGATCCTTCCGCCTGTGTCACCGTCCGAGGTCAGGTCAGATTCCGCCGCGGGTAGGAACAACGCTGAGGGTGCTGCTCCTCCCCCTGCCGACACCTGAACCTGTGGGGAACAGTTTATTCTAAGTATGTGTATGTTTCTTGCGGCCGCTGAGGCCTAAACATTTTTAGTGTCAGAGTATAAAGCTGTGTTTTCTTTCCTCTTGTTTCGAGCGTTAGGACTTGTTCGGTAGCAGAATCACTTATCCGGGCATGAGTTACTTTTCGCGGAAGGTGATGAGTGAGGTATCCGTATCCCGGAGGTGTAGGAGTCCCTCGGCTCAGTCGGCCTTGCCGTTCAAGGTCTCTCTCTCTCGTTTTTAGGATTTCGTTATCGATATAGTCGAAAGGCATGAAAATTTTGACGCAGAGGGGGTTCCCCCCTTCTAGCCCCCGAGGGAGGGTCGGTTTTTTGCTGAGGCAAGGCCGATCCTCCCTTGACGGTTAGACTTTTTATTTCTACATGTAAAGGGACTGAGATACATGAACGACTTGAAAACACTTTAAGGGTAAAAGCGATGTAGCTGTTCGATGTTCCAAGCGTTGCTGTAGACCTCGCCTTGATCGTTGGCCAGCTTGTATGTCCCGGGCTTCAAAATTTTGGCGATGATGAACGACCCTTCTCAGGGAGGAGTAAGCTTGTGGCGCCCTCAGGCGTCTTGTCGTAGCCGAAGCACCAAATCTCCCACCTGGAAGCCTCAGGGCCGAATCCTTCGGGCGTGGTAGCGTCATAGAGACTGTTGATACCGCACTGAATGTAGTAAGGCTACGTCTCGAGCCTCTTCCAGCTGGTCCAATGAATCCTCTCGGCTGGTCTGGTTGTTTTGGTCATCGTATGCCTTTGTCCTCGAGGAGCCGTATTCTAAGTCTGCGGGTAGGATGGCCTCGGCCCCATAGACTAGGAAAAACGGCGAGAAACCCGTGGCCCGGCTCGGCGTCATCCTCAGACTCCAAACCACCGAGGGTAGCTCTTTTATCCACCGCATGCCAAACTTGTTGAGGTCGTTGTAGATCCTTGGTTTTAGCCCCTGCAAAATCATGCCATTGGCGCGCTCCACCTGCCCATTTGTCATTGAGTGAGCTACGGCGTCCCAGTCCACATGGATGTGGTGGCCTTCGCAGAAGTCTAGGAACTTTTTCCCAGTGAATTGCGTGCCATTATCAGTGATGATGGAGTTTGGGATCCCAAAGCGGTGGATGATATTTGTAAAGAACGCCACCGCCTGTTCGGACCTGATGCTGGTTAAGGGTCGGGCTTCGATCCACTTGGAGAATTTGTCGATGGCGACCAGTAGGTGCGTGAAGCCCCGGGTGCCTTCTGCAAGGGACCGACGAGGTCCAGACCCCACACGGAAAACGACCAAGTGATAGGTATTGTCTGTAGGGCCTGAGCGGGCAGGTGCGTCCGTCTTGCGTAGAATTGACACCCTCGGCAGGAGCGTACAATCCTAGTGGCGTCGGCCACCGCGGTCGGCCAGTAGAAACCTTATCGGAAAGCATTTCTACGAGGGTTCGGAGTGCTGCATGGTGACCGCAAGCCCCCAAGTGTATTTCTTGTAACAGCTCTTGTCCTTGGGCTATGGATATGCATCGTTGGAGAATGCCTAAGGGGCTGCGGTGGTACAACTCTTTTTCATCACCCAGTAAACGAACGACTTGGCGCGCCGAGCTAGTCGCCGGGCTTCAGCCTTGTCGAGGGGCAGCTCTCCCCGGAGGAGATATTCCAGGTATGGGGTCTGCCAGTTTAGGTTTGGTGTGACCCCATTCTGCTCTATCTCGACGCGCAGGGCCTCACCCTTGGCGGTCGAGGGTACCTCGGGCTGGGCCGAGGTCTCCTCGAGTTTGGGTGCGTCGTTGAGTTTGACGGATGGTTGATATATGTCCCTGGAGAAGACATTCGCGGGAACCGTTGTCTGTCCCGAGGCTATTTTAGCCAGCTCATCCGCAGTCTCGTTGTACCATCGAGCAACATGGTTGAGTTCCATCCCATAGAACTTATCTTCCAAGCGCCGAACTTTGTCGCAGTAGGCCTCCATTTTTCGATCGCGGCAGTGAGAGTTCTTCATGACTTGGTCAATAACGAGCTGTGAGTCGCCACGAGCGTTGAGGCGCCGAACCCCTAGCTCGACGGCGATGCGCAACCCATTAACCAAGGCCTCGTATTCGGCCACGTTGTTTGACGCCGGAAAATGGAGGCGTATCACGTAGCGCACATGTTTCCCGAGGGGTGAGATGAAGAGCAAGCCGGCACCTGCTCCGGTTTTCGTAAGCGACCCATCGAAGTACATGGTCCAAAGTTTGGCCTGGATTGGGGCTGTCGGCAATTGGGTGTCGACCCATTCAGCCAGGAAGTCTGCCAAGACTTGGGATTTTATGGCCTTACGAGGAGTGAATGAAAGTGTTTCCCCCATGAGTTCCACTGCCCATTTTGCTATCCTACCCGAGGCCTCTTGGCACTGGATGATCTCTCCCAGGGGGAAGGATGACACCACAGTCACTGGATGAGACTTGAAGTAGTGTCGCAGCTTTCGCCGTGTTAGAATCACTGCGTACAGTAGCTTCTGGATTTGCGGGTAGCGGATTTTGGTCTCGGATAGCACCTCGCTGATGAAGTAGACTGGCCTCTAGATGAGCAGTGCATGCCCCTCTTCTCGTCTCACGACTACAACCGCAGCGCTGACCACCTGAGTGGTTGCGGCTACGTAAATCAAGAGGGCTTCTCCCGCAGCGGGGGCACCAAGATGGGCGCATTAGTAAGGAGTGCCTTTAAGTTTTCGAGGGCTTCTTCGGCCTCGGGAGTCCAAGTGAAGCGCTTGGCCTTCCTTAAGAGGCAGTACAGGGGTAATCCCTTCTCGCCGAGGCACGAGATGAAGCGGCTCAGAGCCGCAAGGCATCCCATGACCTTTTGTACTCCTTTTAAATCTTTGATGGGTCCCATGGTGGTGATGGCCGCAATTTTCTCTGGGTTGGCCTCGATGCCTCGTTCGGAGATGATGAACCCTAGGAGCATGCCTCGAGGGACTCCAAAGACACACTTCTCGGGATTGAGTTTTACGCTCTTCGCTTTTAGGCACCTGAATGTCACCTCAAGGTCAGAAAGGAGGTCGGAGGCTTTCCTTGTTTTGACAATGATGTCATCGACGTAAGCCTCGACCGTTCTGCCAATGTGCTCTCCGAACACATGGTTCATGCACCTCTAGTATGTTGCACCTGCATTCCTCAAACCAAATGGCATAGTAGTATAACAATACATGCTAAAAGGTGTGATAAAAGAAGTCGTGAGCTGGTCAGATTCTTTCATCTTGATTTGGTGATAGCCTGAATAGGCATCGAGGAAAGACAGGGTTTCGCACCCGGCGGTGGAGTCCACAATTTGATCGATGCGAGGCAGAGGGTAGGGAAACTTTGGACATGCTTTATTTAACCCAGTGTAGTCTACACACATCCTCCATTTCCCACCTTTTTTCTTTACAAGTACAGGGTTAGCTAACCATTCTGGATGGAATACTTCTTTGATGAACCCTGCAGCCATTAGCTTGTGGACCTCCTCGCCTATGGCTCTGCGCTCATCAAAACGGCGCAGGTGCTGTTTCACGAGTCGGGCACCGGCTCGGATGTCCAGTGAGTGCTCGGCGACATCCCTCGGTATGCCTGGCATGTCCGAGGGACTCCACGCAAAAATTTTGGCGTCTGCGCGGAGAAAGTCGACGAGCACTGCTTCCTATTTGGGGTCGAGCTCGGAGCCGATCCTGACTTTCTTGCTGGCGTCGTTGCTAGGGTCGAGAGAGGCGAATTTAACCGCCTCGGTTGGTTCGAAGTTGCCGGCGTGCCGCTTCGCGTCGGGCGCCTCTTTGGAGAGGCAATCCAGGTCGGCGATGAGGGCTTCGGATTCGGCGATGGCTTCGGCGTACTCCACGCATTCCATGTCGCACTCGTAAGCGTGGCGGTATGTGGATCCGACGGTGATGACTCCCTTGGGGCCAGGCATCTTGAGCTTGAGGTAAGTGTAGTTGGGGACGGCCATGAACTTGGTGTAGCACGGTCTTCCCAACACCGTGTGATAGGTCCCTCGGAACCCAACTACCTCGAAAGTGAGGGTTACCTTTCGGAAGTTGGAGGGAGTCCTGAAGCAGACGGGCAAATCAAGTTGCCCAAGGGGCAGGACACGCTTGCCGGGGACAATCCCATGAAAGGGTGTTGTACCGGGCCGAATCGTGGACCAATCAACCCCCAAGAGCTCTAGGGTCTCGGTGTAGACGATGTTGAGGCTGCTGCCTCCGTCCATGAGGACCTTGGAGAGCCTAGCGTTGCCGATGACAGGATCAACGACAAGCGGGTACCTTCCTAGGCTCGGTACGTAGTCGGGGTGGTCGCCTTGGTCGAAGGTAATGGGTTTGTCGGACCAGTCTAGGTAGACTGGCGTCGCTACCTTCATCGAGCAGACCTCCCGGTGTTCTTGCTTGCGGTGTCGAGCCGAGGCATTCGCCACTTGCCCACCGTAGATCCTGAAGCAGTTGTGGACCTCTGGGAACTCTTCTTCCCCGTTGCCTCCTTTCTTGTTGTTGCATTGGTCCTTGCCGCCCTCCGCCGAGGGTCCAGCCTTATTGAAGTAACGCCGGAGCATGTCGCACTCTTCAAGCGTGTGCTTGACGGGACCCCTGTGATAGGGGCACGACTCCTTGAGCATCTTGTCGAACACGTTGGCCCCTACGGGAGGCTTCCGAGGATTCCTGTGCTCAGCAGCAGCGACGAGATCCGCGTCAATGGTGTTGCGTTTTGCTTGCGCCTTCTTCCTGGTCTTCTTCTTTGTGCCACGCTGGACGGACGCCTCGGGGACGTCTTCCTTCTGCCTTCCCTGAGGCTGCTTGTCCTTCCGGAAGATGGCTTCGACCGCCTCCTGACTAGAGGCAAACTTGGTGGATATGTTCATCAATTTGCTCGCCTTGGTGGGTGTCTTGCGTCCCAGTTTGCTTACTAGGTCCCGGCAAGTGGTGCCGGCGAGGAAAGCTCCGATGACGTCCGAGTTGGTGATGTTAGGCAACTCAGTGCACTGCTTTGAAAACAGCCGGATGTACTATCACAGGGATTCCCCTGGCTACTGGCGGCAGCTCCAGAGATCCCACGAGTTCCTAGGGCGCACATACGTACCTTGGAAATTTCTAGCGAAGGCCTTGACTAGGTCGTCCCAGTCGAAGATCTACGCAGGAGGCAGATGCTCCAGCTAGGCCTGGGAAGCGTCGGAGAGGAAAAGGGGGAGGTTGCGGATGATGAGGTTGTCATCGTCCGTCCCTCCCAACTGGCATGCCAGCTGGTAATCCGCGAGCCACAACTCCGGCCTCGTCTCCCCTGAGTACTTGGTAATGGTAGTCGGGGCTCAGAACCGGGCCGGGAACGACGCCCGTCATATGGCCCGCTGAAGACCCGCGAACCTGGTGGTTCGGGCGAGGGGCTCCGATCCTCCTCACTGTCGTAGCGTCCCCCGCGTCTAGGGTGGTAGCCTCGGCACACCTTTTCCTCGAGGCGGGCTCGACGGTTGCGGCGGTGTTTCTCATCGCCGAGGCGATCCCGAGCTGTAGGTGTCTCGTCTCCTGTGTGCTCGGTGTGGACCGAGGCCGCGCGCGTGTGTTGGGAGGACGCTGCGTGATGCTCCGAGGGGCATCCTCGCCTTCGGGAGGCAGAGCTCTCGGCTCGTCGGGCTGCGGCATTTTCCAGGTGGTCCTTGAGTTTGCCCTGGATACGTCGCCCCTCGATGGTGGATGGCTCCGGTATTGTTCGAAGTAACATCGCCGCTGCAGCTAGGTTCTGGCCAGCCCTGTTGATGGCCGGGGGTAGCCTTGCCCTGGCATCGTCAATAATACGGCGCTGGACATCCCGGGCCCGATGACGCGCTCCTCCAGCGAGTGCTCGGCCTGCCCACTCTTGCTCGAGGTTTTGTCAGAGCTGCACAAGTCGCCCCGTTTCTTTGTCGAGCTTGGCCTGCATCTCGCGGAGTTGCTCGAGCTATGTGCCCTGACTCCCCGCAGGGACCCGGGCCATGGCTAGCTCCCGTGGGATCTCAACGCGAGACGCAGGCACATGGGCATCGTCGTTTCCTGGCACGCCGGGGTGGTTGTCTTCGTCGTGATCCCCCTGATCGATGTGGAAACACTCGCGAGTTGGGTCGCAACCCTCGTCGTCGGGGCTGTGGCCATCGTCAGAGTCACCGGAGAGGCAGTGGTCACATGCGGACATGAAGTCTCGCATGGGCCCGGGATCACGGAGTCCGGTGATGTCTAGACTGAAGTCGGAGTCATCCTCTCCCTTGGGACCCATGGGTTCGGAGGTAGAGACGGCCGTCAGTCAGTCCCAAGTTGACCACATATGGTACCCCGAAAGGTCAGGATATGCCCTTGCGAAAGCACTTGCCAAAGTGGGGTCGCCTGGCGGATCGAAGCTGAATCTGAAAAGAACAGGATAGAAAACCGATGGTACCTCTTGGTTGGTGGACGGTGGTGAAGTTGCATCGGAGATGGAATGTGTCGTTATCTCAGGTGCGAGACTAATGCCCGACAAGTCCCTCGCAAGGGTGTCGGCATCATTAGTCCGCCTGGGGTTTCCACGTTGCTGGGAAGCGACACCCGTCGTTGTCCCAGGTGCGAGGATAACACCTAAAATGTCCCCCGCAGGGGTGTTGGTGTCGTCGACTCGCTCTGGTCCAACAGCCGACGAGGTGCCGCCTCCTGCCTGGCCATGGTCGCTCCGTCTCCTCCTCATCAGGGCGAGGAGGGTGGCGGGGCAAACCCAGGTGTTCCTCTTCCGCCATAGGGAGATGTCGTCATCGAGTTCGCCTCCGCCGGGCGAGCCGACGACCGTCGTTGTTGTCGTTCTACGGGGGGAGGAGTACCATGTCGTAGCTGCCATCGGGGGACATGAACTCGAGACTCCCAAAGCGGAGCACCGTCCCGGGCTGAAGAGGCTGCTGAAGATTGTCCATCTGGATCTCAACGGGAAAGTATTGCCAACACGCAGCTGGAGCCCCTACCTGGCGTGCCAACTGTCGACGTTTTGGACCCGCGAGGACTCTCAACCGACTAGTGAATTTGACGCTGTGTGTCCCTGCCCAGATGGATTGATGCAAGATGAGACACAAGAGGGGAGATGAGGCTCATGTTATCTTGCACCGGGTGCTCGTAGTAGGGGTTACAAGCTTCACGAGAGAGGGTTTGGCCTTGAGGTGAGCCGCCTGAGTTAGCCCCCTGCTTTTTCCTCCTCCCTCCCTCCCTCTGGGAAGGCCTTGGGCATCCCCTTTTATAGATACAAGGGGATGGCCCAACTGTACATATGGGGGTGTAGCTATGTGCTAACGTGGTCGGCGGAGAAGTGCTTGAGCCCTGTAGAAGCGTAGCTGGCGGTGCGACCCTGGGTCCTGCTTACGTTTCTTTGCCTTCGTAGAGAGCTGAGAACAATCGACGTCATGGACGCATGCAGGGAACCATCATTACCTGTTGCCGGAGTAATCTAGATGTGACACCGGTCTTGTTCCTTCGTAGCCTGAGGCAGCTAGCTAGAGGTAGGGTAATGATGTATCCCCTGTAGCATAGTCGGTCCAAGGCCGAGGTCGGGCGAGGCGGTGACTTCTCCTGAGGCCGAGGCCGAGGTTGGGCGAAGCGGGGACCTTCTCCCGAGGCCGAGGCTGAGGCCGAGGCCTAGGGTCGGGCGAGGCGGAGACCTTCTCCCGAGGCCGAGGCTGAGGCCGAGGCCTGAGGTCGGGCGAGGCGGAGACCTTCTCTCGAGGCCGAGGCTGAGGCCGAGGCCTGGGGTCGGGCGAGGCGGAGACCTTCTCCCAAGGCCGAGGCCTGAGGTCGGGCGAGGCGGAAATCCCTGTTGCGCCCGAGGCTGAACTCGGGAGAGGCCATGACTTACTGTTGTTTGTCTTACCCTAGTGGTTGGCACAGTAGTAGGAACGGGGTGAATAGTGTTATTTTCCTGTCAGAACGATCAGTAAAAGGGGCGAAGTGACTGCGGTCATTTCGACCCTGCCAACTGAGGCGCGCGTGTCAGGATAAGGTGTCAGGTGATCCCTGCATTAAATGCGCATGCGATACGGTCGGCGGTAAGGCGATTTGGCCGAGGTTGCTATACGATAAAGTTTGCCCGAGCTTAGCCTCGGGCGGGCCGAGGGTGCGCCCGCTGCCTAAGGGGGCCCTCGGGCGAGGCGTGAATCCGTCCGGGACTATGGTTCTTGCCCGAGGCCGGGCTCAGGCGAGACGAGATCGCGTCCCTTGGTAGATGAGGCTTTAACTTTGAGATGTGCTTACCAGTCTTTACGGTCTGTTTTGAAGATGTTTTTCAGCCGTGCTTAGGAGTATTGGGGGTACCCCTAATTACGGTACCCGACACAGCCCTAAGGTGAACTTCTTAGGATCGGCTTGGAATCTTGCACACATGCATATGGAAAGCATAATGTCCGGTCGAGATGCACATAAATAGTGTAAAGAACCTATCATCGACCGGTATACCTTTTGATCTACAGATTTACCTCCCGTGTCGAGGTCGAGATGCCCATTGGTTCCCATGGGTGTCTTGATGGGCTTGGCATCCTTCATTCCAAACTTGGTGAGTATATCTTGAATGTACTTCGTTTGGCTGATGAAGGTGCCCTCTTGGAGTTGCTTCACTTGAAATCCTAGAAAATACTTCAACTCCCCCATCATAGACATCTCGAATTTTTATCATGATCCTACTAAACTCTTCACAAATAGATTTGTTAGTAGACCCAAATATGATATCATCAACATAAATTTGGCATACAAACAAATCATTTTCAATTGTTTTAGTAAAGAGAGTAGGATTGACTTTGCCGACTTTGAAGCCATTAGTGATAAGAAAATCTCTTAGGCATTCATACCATGCTCTTGGGGCTTGCTTGAGCCCATAAAGCGCCTTAGAGAGTTTATAAACATGGTTAGGGTACTCACTATCTTCAAAGCCTGGAGGTTGCTCAACATAGACCTCTTCCTTAATTGGTCCATTGAGGAAGGCACTCTTCACATCCATTTGATAAAGCTTAAAGCCATGGTGAGTAGCATAGGCAAGTAATATACGAATTGACTCAAGCCTAGCTACGGGTGCATAGGTTTCACCAAAATCCAAACCTTCGACTTGTGAATATCCTTTGGCCACAAGTCGTGCCTTGTTCCTTGTCACCACACCATGCTCATCTTGCTTGTTGCGGAAGATCCACTTGGTTCCTACAACATTTTGGTTAGGACGTGGAACTAAATGCCATACCTCATTCCTTGTGAAATTGTTGAGCTCCTCTTGCATCGCCAGCACCCAATCCGAATCTTGAAGTGCTTCCTCTACCCTGTGTGGCTCAATAGAGGAAACAAAAGAGTAATGTTCACAAAAATGAGCAACATGAGATCGAGTGATTACCCCCTTATGAATATCGCTGAGGATGGTGTTCACGGGGTGATCTTGTTGGATTGCTTGGTGGACTCTTGGGTGTGGCGGCCTTGGATCTTGTTCATCTTCCTTGTCTTGATCATTGGCATCTCTCCCTTGATCATTGTCCTCCTCTTGAGGTGGCTCATCTTCTTGATCTTCTCCTTCATCATCTTGAGCCTCATCCTCATCTTGAGTTGGTGGAGATGCTTGCATGGAGGAAGATGGTTGATCTTGTGCTTGTGAAGGCTCTTCGGATTCCTTAGGACACACATCTCCAATGGACATGTTCCTTAGCGCGATGCACGGAGCCTCTTCATCATCTAGCTCATCAAGATCAACTTGCTCTACTTGAGAGCCGTTAGTCTCATCAAACACAATGTCACAAGAGACTTCAACTAGTCCAGTGGACTTGTTAAAGACTCTATATGCCCTTGTGTTTGAGTCATAACCAAGTAAAAAGCCTTCTACAGCCTTAGGAGCAAATTTGGATTTTCTACCTCTTTTAACAAGAATAAAGCATTT